>CM022701.1:26079874-26414874 GCA_012295165.1 Asparagus setaceus
TCGAGAAAATATAGCGTTGCAAAAGTGAAAAATACTTTTAAAAATAACGTTCCAAAAGAAAAATGAATAATTAAAACTAATAAGACAAGATGATTGGTTAAAAGTGGGCTAAAATGACACAAAAGAAAATATGGAGTTTGTTCTCATTCCTTAATAGATTTTAAAAATCATAAACTAAAGATTAATGCTAATTCGTATACTTTTATATGATGAAAGCATCCACATAAGCATATAAAAGTACTAAAAAAGTTTATAAAATTAGAAGTTAAATTTATATATCTTAATGAAAGAATATTAAACAACTGCTCTTTTCTTTGCTAAGTTTTGAAATTTTAGGCGTTTTTGTGATTTTGAATTTTTGAGGGTGTGTTTTACAAATTTTAAAACTTTGAGAGTGTTTTTTAAAAATTTTAAATTTTAAGTTGGGTGCTTGTAATTTTCATGTTTCATGTGTTGGTGGTAAGTTTTCAAATGTCAAGATATTTCTTGCAACTCTAAAATTTTGAGGGTGTTTTTCACAATTATTGAAACTTTGAATTGTTTGTTATAAAATTCAAAATTTTAGCGGTCTGTGATAATTTTAGATTTGATATGTATTGGTTATAAGTTTTAAATTTTAGGGTTTTTTGTGATTTTTAACTTTCGAAGGAGTTTTTTTTATAATTTTTATAACTTTGAGGTTATTCTTTTATAAATTTTAAATTTTCAGTGTCGATGGTAATCCCTTGAATTCATCTTTGTTGTTCGCATGTTTTGAAATTTCAGGATGCTTTTTATTATTTGAACTTTTGAGGGTGTTTCTATAGTTTTTAAAATGTTGAGGGTGTTAATTGCAAATCTTAAATTCTTTAGAGGTCATTGTTAATTTCTAGATTTCATGCTTGTTATTTTAAGTTTTGAAACGTCCGGATGTTTTGTGTAATTTTAAACTTTTAAGGGTATTTTGTGCAAATTTTAAAACTTTGAGAGTGTTTGTTAAAAATTTTAAATTTTAAGTTGGGTGCTTGTAATTTTCATGTTTCATGTGTTGGTGGTAAGTTTTCAAATGTCAAGATATTTCTTGCAACTCTAAAATTTTGAGGGTGTTTTTCACAATTATTGAAACTTTGAATTGTTTGTTATAAAATTCAAAATTTTAGCGGTCTGTGATAATTTTAGATTTGATATGTATTGGTTATAAGTTTTAAATTTTAGGTTTTTGTGATTTTTAACTTTCAAGGAGTTTTTTATAATTTTTATAACTTTGAGGTTATTCTTTTATAAATTTTAAATTTTCGGTGTCGATGGTAATCCCTTGAATTCATCTTTGTTGTTCGCATGTTTTGAAATTTCGGATGCTTTTTATTATTTGAACTTTTGAGGGTGTTTCTATAGTTTTTAAAATGTTGAGGGTGTTAATTGCAAATCTTAAATTCTTTAGAGGTCATTGTTAATTTCTAGATTTCATGCTTGTTATTTTAAGTTTTGAAACGCCGGATGTTTTGTGTAATTTTAAACTTTTAAGGGTATTTTGTGCAAATTTTAAAACTTTTTGATTTTTTGTAATACTTCAACCTTAACAAACTAATACCGTGAAGCTGTTTCATGTATTTTATTAATCTAATTTTTTAAACTATAGAGTCGTAAGTAGTTCACGGAGATTATGATAGGATATAATTATGATTAGGATAGATTAAAATTTAAATGAAATATTCAAAATAGTCAAGAGTAATATTGACTATGGAAAGCTTTTTCCTAACTCGTACTTTTAAAGGGGTGTATGATATGATATGATAAAGTAATTCAATATATCCGATTATAGTTTTATAGAACAATTAGACAAATATACAATTTAAATAATGTAGTTATAAGTCGAAGAGCCTCAGATACTAATTATCTATTAAGAAATAAAATAAAATATTTTCCAACTTTATCGGAGTATATCCAATCTCTTAAGATATTTCAAAAAAATAAAATAAAATAAAAAGTCTAGAAAAATAGAAGAAAAAGGATCTAGATCAAAGGATAAGAAGAAAGGAAAGAAAAACAAATGGAACGCAACTGCATTTATTCTAAATTACCGAATTAATAAACAAGTATTTAATTCTGATCAACAGTAATAAATTTTGTACCTGAATATGTCACATCTCAACTTGCACAAATTCAAATATTAATAGCACATGTCCGTTTGTACTTTGTGAAGCCTACTCTAAATTAGTTGTCTCGGAATCAATGAGTGCTGGTAGGTATCAAATGGGAACATGTCTTGGTCGATATAATGACATTCTTCTGTTTATATATATGCAAGGAAAATAGGCATAATGAATAGCGGACAATTTACGCCTTTTTTTATTATTAACTTTGAGGATCGGATTCAGATCTTTTCTGATCAAGTGATAATTAAAAAATGTCCAATTCTCATCGATCACAATTTTAAAAAATAAAATAACCAAAATATAAAGGACCGGTGGAGAGGATCTAGCTAATAATATAACTAAATACAAAGGATTTGACCTAGCTAATAATATAAAGATGCAAGCTACACAAACGAGGCTGCATGGACAACGAAGTTATATTTTTAAAGGCTCATAACCTTATATTTATTCTTAAAATAATATTGTCTCCTCTCCGGTCATTTTCATGAAGATAAACACGCTACGCGTACGTGATCCATAGCCTATCCAATAATCAGAAGAATACTACGAAATTTATATAACACAATTGAAAAAATTATATATGTAGTGATCTTGCTTATGCCAGCAAACATCACTAAAGGAAAAAGTGTAAATTGACAATGTTTTGATAAAAATTTTATACATGTGCATGTTGATAATGTGCACGTGTCTTCGATAGTTATCGAGTAAAGATCCCAATCACAGAGAAGAAATGCTATTCGATAATTTATGATAATGACCGAGAAATGATGCGTTAACGCAATTTTTATCGATAAACAGCGAATTGACTTTTACCAGTTTAAGAATTAAAGTTGATATCAAAAATTTTGATTCAAGATTTTATCTTTGATCAAGACCTGACTATTAAAACCATGAATTTTCATTGTTCGTCGTATTCAGTTTTAGATACTTAAACTCTATTCGGCATCAAAAGACGTCTATATTTGTATCATGTCACACTATTAATGATAAAATATTACAAATAAAGTAGCATTCATATTTGTTGATATGACCAAAATTATTGGAAAAATAAGAAAAAGAAAGCCAATTGATTGATAGATATCGTTTTAATCTATATAAAGGTCAAAATCACACATAACGACATGGTTGACCAATTTGAGTATTGACAAGGATATGATGCGTGAATAAGAAATCTAGTTATAGATTTGAACGAAACAAAACCTTGAATAAGAAACAGAGTTCTATCAGTGTAAAATTCAAACTTGAATTCAATTTTTGACCAAATTTTAGATGTAAAGACATCAACGGTAAAATCAAGAATATATAGATGTTGCTCAAATTTTTATATATCCAACACATATATTGAGTCGGATATCCATGGAAACAAAGTATATATCTCTATCATATCACATCATCTGCAGTCAAACAATTTATAACTATGATAATACATGCAATTGCTTGCGTCCGCCTTTTTTTTTCCTTTTAATAGTCTTATTCAAGCTTTCCACCTCCAGGAAAATATTATGATGCCCTAACCCATCAGTGAAATTTGTAGAGTCTTTTTAATTATTAAATATGCGTGGTGACTCCGCTTTTAAGAAATCCTGGATCCGCCACTGTCATCTGCAATCAAACAAATTATAACTATGATAATACATGCAATTGCTTGCCTCTGCCTTTTTTTCTTTTAGTAGTCTTATTCAACCTTTCCAACTCCAAGAAAATATTGTGATGCCCTAGCCCATATCCAGTAGGTAGGTGCGATATTGAAAGGTTTATAAGGTAAGTCTAAGAAGTCAAGTGCAATTAGTGCTTCGGCACTAGATTAAACCGTCTTTAATTAATTAATTAATTATTATTATATTTATTACAAGGGAAATATTGGTTAGGGGGGATTATAACAATTAGCTCAGGGGAGATCCCCTCTCGGAGATCTAGTCATCGGCCAAGTAAACACCGGGTATTACTAACCACCATACTAAATTTAGTAATATCAATATCATCAATTGAATGTGGAAAAGGAGATTCGTACCCAGGCACTTGGAGCGCATATCGCGAACACTCTAACCCCCTGAGCCCCACCCCACACGTTGGTGCTAACATCATTTATGAGAAGGAATTGATTTTAGAAAATATTTCAAAAAATTAAAAGACATGGAAGAACAACAACATGACACGCAAATTCATATCCCGGGGCTGCGAATAGGATCGCTCTCTGTTCCCTCGCCCCAAAACCCCACGTGCCCATTCTCGTGCTCCTTTTGGTCCTTCATTTTGTAGAGAAGTCAGCGTTCAATTTGAAACAAACTTTCATGGTTGTTTCAGGGGCGGTCATCATCAACAATAACATCACAATCCCATCTTTGATTGAGTCTCTAATTTCGATTCTTTGATTAAGTCTCCTCCAATGAGCTTCTCCCTCTTCAAAAAATACCTTAAAAATTCTTTTATGGAATCCAAAGTTCAGATTGACGGCAAGGATAATATTTTTTATCCTAAATTAAAAATTTGTCAAAAAAAAAAAAAATTCATATATATATTGATAAGCGTATATTCAGGAAGATTGTCGTTCCTGGTTTTTAAAGTCGATTATGCCTATTTATTGTTACATAATGTAAGATTTTTGCTATGCTGTTTCTTTCTTAAACTATGTTGTACTTTTGTCTAATAAAGTTAGTCTCATTTTTAAATATACAATCTTCTTTAATTTAATTTAATTTTACCATTGAATTAGCTCTTATCGATGATGATAAACATTTTCTAAATTTCAAATTGTTTCGTTGATATTGCATCCATGCATAAAGATAGGTGGAACTATATTAGCCAAAAATAACCCCAAATTTATTATTAGCCAAATACACTGAAGTATAACAGAACTAGTCATCATCAAGCTTGAAAATGTGCAAGGGGTGCATGCAAAATGTTCTTTATTAAAATATTAAAAAATAAAATAAAATCCTCCACTATCTTCCAACAATTCAATCCTACTCTATTTGATTCCTCTGCTCTACCTCAAAGCAATCACAATCTTTTTGCCCCTTCTTTCTCCTTTTGCATGGAGAAGAAAGAGAAAGAACGACTATTCTCTTTTCCTATTTTTAAAATTTTTTTTTTTCAAAAATGAAGTAAAATCTCCTATTTTTTATTTTTAATTTTTTTTTCAAAAATGAAGTAAAATCTCCTCGGACAACTCACCAGTCTTAAACGGATTGGGATCCCCTACTAATGCATATTGTTTCCTAATATATGCTAATGCATCTCCATCTTTAATTTTGTGGATAAGTACAAATTGAAAGGTAAAGCCCGTAAAGTGAAAGGTGAAAATACATTAACAAATATTAGGAAATTCTATGAGTATCCCAACCCGTCTTAAACACCTTCCTTTTTATCTACCCTCCAAAAACCCATTAAAAAAAAACTCTTTAAAATTTCCAACTTTTACAATCTGGGCTCTGCTGAAAAAACTGTAAAGATCCAATTTTGATCACCTTCTCCTCCAAAACTCCATCTGGGTATTCTCCCCAAAGCTCCAAAATCTCATCTTTATGGCGACTGTACAAGGCAAGCTCTCCTCCTTCTTCAACAACAGATGGCTTGTTTTTGTGGGAGCAATGTGGATCCAATCTTGTGCAGGGATTGGCTACCTCTTTGGGAGCATCTCCCCTGTGATTAAGAGTTCTTTGGGCTATAATCAGCGTCAGATTGCGACTCTGGGGGTTGCCAAGGATCTTGGTGACAGTATTGGGTTCTTAGCTGGGACTTTGAGTGAGATCCTCCCTCTTTGGGCTGCTCTCCTTGTTGGTTCTCTTCAGAATTTGATTGGGTATGGATGGGTTTGGCTTATTATCACTGGCCGAGCTCCCCCTTTGCCTCTTTGGATGGTGAGTTGAGAAGGGTACTGATTTTTTTTTCCCTTGAATTTTGTTGGTTAGATATTTGTACTTATGGTTGCAATTATTGGTACTTGTAAAGTGTTTGGACGTGATGATTTTGTTTTGGTTGGTTCCTTTGTAGGAATTTGTTAGTTGATTGATCGATTCTAATATGATTTTGCCACCGTACTGTATTGGATTCTGCTAAATTTTTAGTTGGAACTGATTTTAGTTTTTTTTGAGGAGTTTTAGGGGTTGATGGATTCAGGTTGCAGAATTTCCCATTGTCTCAACTTTTTGTCATAATAATTGAGTTGCTAGTTGACGCCTATATTTGATTTAGGTTCCATTGCATGTATCGGATTAGTGCGGGGTAGAGACAAAAAGGGGGAATCTTGGCATGGCATTGATTTACTAACTGTTATTTTGGGGGAAATAGCAATATGTATGTGTTGGAGGTTTGTCATCTAACTGGCTCAGACAGGAATCCTCCATTGGGGTTGCATGTTTTTCTTTCTTTTTTATTTTATTTTATTTCTTTAAAAGTAATATAAGTGAGATAATGAAACATTTAATTAGTAGATTTAGCTAGATAGTAACAAATTAGAGTAGACTGAGTAGTTAATAAAATAATTGCGAAGAGTGTCTTAACTTTGAACCTCTCTTCATCTTGTTTTTCGCTCTAGAAAACTTTAGACGGAAACTCATTTTGGTTTAGACTTGCACCAGAGAGAATGAAGGCATCCATGCTCTGCTCTCTATGAAAATAAGACTCGGTTTTTTTACATACCAACTTTTCATAGCATTCTTTCTTCTTGTGAGGGAAACACCACTAATGGAGCTTTTTTGGTATCATTGAAGGTTTAAAATTTAGAAATTGCGCAATGCAATGGATCTAAAATTGTTTGTTATATGTACTTTACGTGTGATATGTCTTGCTAAATTTTATATCATTCAGTATTGGAACTTGGATATTACAGAAAAATTTAAGGAATATGAATTAAGGGACCTAGGATTCGTTTTTTTGGTCCAAGAAAAGTTCTTTTGAGCTCATGAGTTGTATTCCTTTAAAAAAAATAATATCAAGAACAGTACTGCTATAAGAAGAGCAGAAAAGGAAAGATTTCTTCTTTTGTTATTTACTGAGTAATGATTGTCTGACCAATTTTTTTTATTGCATGTGACATATTTTGAATAATTAAAAAGCACATTTATAAAGGGCTCAGGGACCTCAACCAGTTTTATTTGATCCAAATGTGGGATAACACGATTGGAAACATTACCACGAGATGCTTTTTAGCATGATTTTAGTCATTTACTATCTAAATCTCGTTTGCTTTTGCTATTTAGTTACTGAGATTCTTAGTGTAGACCTTTATACACATTTGAACACTTGAAAACTTAAAAAAATAACAAGGTAGGAAATTTGGAACATGTCACTACCATTGGAGGCGGATGTCAGTTTAGAAGTTATGGCAGAAATAGCTAGTTCACTGTAACAAAAGGAAGCAGCTCAGAAATCTTAGCCTTTTGCTGGCTGTAGTAGGTTTACAATAGTTTCAACTTTTGCAAACAAATGAAGAAACATTTGTGAAGGCTTGGTGCAGCTGCAATGAAAGGGCTTACCTTTTACTAACTTCTAACCACAAATTTTTCTCTTCTTCATGGCAAAGATTATATGCTAAATGATGCACAGAAGCAAAAATATCGACTAAGCGATTTAAATTTATCAAAAGAAAAATTATAGCCCTTCCATTCCATATAAGAGACATCACGGCAAAATCCCAAAAATCCAGTTCTTATTTCCTAATTCTTTTTTTTTTTCCTCCCCCAACAAAAGTCTATCATTTCAAGGCAGTAGGCAACCTTTCTGTTATAGACACACTTAGTAAACCGTAACTATCTAGAACATAATACAAGATGATTACACGATGTTTCCTTAAAAGAGTTCCTCAGTTTACAAACCAACCATAAACATCAGTAACCATGTTTCGGATTCTACTTATCATTTATAGGTATACATGCTAACATTCTAACCATTCGAGGAGAAACATGTGAGCAAATATGTTATAATAAGTATAAATCTAGCCATCTTTAATCCTTTATGTAGATAATTGTAAAAGATTTGCCACTGAAAACTATCATAGGAATTAGGAAGCAAACTTCAGTGCTTCTATATAAACTGATTCCAAGAATAAGTGTTCACTTTAAACAATTTATCAGTCACTACCACTTTATTCTGCACTTTTTAACTAGGAAATGTTAGTATCAATAGTCCTAATCAGCAGGAAACCTAGAACTGGCGATCAACACCATTATTACAGAAACAAAAAATAGACCCTACATTAAATCATATGTTTTCGATATACTTCACACATGCATCAGTTGACTACAGGAATTGCATTTTGTGAAAATATGTAAAATTCCTTGATGGCCCATTTGAACTGGAACATATCTGGAACATTTTTTTTCTTTATTTTGTTTTTGGATAGTTAATGGTGCTGTAGATCATACTTAATGATTTGGATTTTTAATCCTCATGATCCATGTTGCAATGCGTAATGAAAGTATTTGTATCCCTTATACATCAGAAAGTAAAACATCTATAGAAGGAACATGTTGTTGTTCATTGTTATTGTTATAATTATTGGGACCATTTATGCCTGAAGAATGAACATTTTCCATGTAAATATTCATATTCAAATTAACTGTATTGATCTAGCATGGTTTTATACTTAAATATTCTTCTTCCCTATTTGGCTAACTTATACTGCCGTCATATATTTTTCCGTTTTGGGTTTTCTGTTAATCTTGTCAGTGACAAAACTTTGCGTTTCTTGATTTACTTTTTAGCTTAATGATGCTCCAAAGGAAATCTGTACTAAGCATGTAGCTTTGCCATTTCAGCCCCATGATCATCATAAAGTTTTTCTTTAACACCTTGTTTCACTTTGTACAGATGTGCATCCTCATCTTCATTGGGAACAATGGAGAAACTTATTTCAACACAGCCGCACTTGTTTCATGTGTACAGAATTTCCCCAAGAGCAGAGGGCCCATAGTAGGAATCTTGAAGGGCTTTGCGGGTCTGAGTGGTGCAATCTTGACTCAGATATACGCAATGATTCACACACCCGATCATGCCACTCTAATCTTTATGGTTGCTGTCGGGCCCACAATCATAGTTATAATGTTAATGTTCATCGTCAGACCTGTTGGAGGGCACAAACAAGTACGATCATCTGATAGCTCGAGCTTCGTATTTGTTTATACTGTGTGTCTCCTTCTCGCAGCATATTTGATGGTTGTCATGCTTCTTGAGGATCTAGTAGACTTGAGCCGTGCTGTGACTATCTTGTTCACAGCTGTCCTTCTTTTTTTACTAGTAGTTCCTATTGTGATTCCTTTGCTTCTCACCTTTTGTACTAATGGTACCTCCCCAGACCAAGAATCTCTCTTGGCTGTACCTCAAAAGGAGGAGGCTGGCAAATCTGAACAATCTAGTGAGCAGCAGGAGGTTATTCTCAGTGAAGTAGAAGATGAAAAACCCAAGGAAATGGATTTACTTCCGGCATCGGAGAGGCAGAAAAGAATTGCTCAACTGCAAACGAAGTTGTTTCAAGCTGCTGCTGTTGGAGCTGTGAGAGTGAAGGGGAGAAAAGGACCTCGCAGAGGAGAAGACTTTACCTTGATGCAGGCTTTGATAAAGGCAGATTTTTGGCTTCTTTTTCTTTCTCTTATGTTGGGGTCAGGTTCAGGTTTAACGGTCATTGATAACTTGGGTCAGATGAGCCAATCTTTGGGTTATGAAGAAACTCATGTGTACGTGTCTATGATCAGCATATGGAATTTTCTGGGACGAATCGGTGGAGGTTATATTTCTGAGGTTATCATAAGGTAATTTCACATGCCGTTTCTATTATGCACTATGTGAACTAAATGTTTATATACTTTGGGATGAAGATTAAGTCCGTCTAATCATTTTATCCCTGTTCAGCGGAACACACGCATACAAGTAGTTCTCTGTTTTGCTTGTCCTTTAAGATTTAGTTTTATTTATCAAAAGTATTTATTTCTAAAACATATACCATTTATAAAGCTGCAGTTATTACATCTATACCTGCAGGGTTAGCGATTCAACATATAACCCCCTGACACTGAAAAGTTCAGATGTATATGTAAACATTTTGATGGATTTACTCTGTCAGGGATTGATAATTTTACACTTACTTTTCCAAAGTTATGAAAATTTTAAGGATTCATTAGTGGTCATCCACGTCATGTTGTTAATGGTTTTTGCACACCATCAGATTTGAGGGTATAACTTCTAATCACGCCGCTTTTTGAAGCGTATTTTTATTCAATTGCCGCCTTCTTATGAAGGGGGTGTATCTGTGAAAACCTTGTCTGAAATATTCTTCTCTTCGGAGAATTTTCTCCTCAGGTTGGGTATATCCAAACAGCCACCCTGATGCAAGAATTTTGGATGGTTTGACTTTGACCATTTCAACCAAATCGTCTGAAAAGTCATAATTACAAATTAAAACATTACTATTGTTATTTTTAGAGTGGTATTTAGTTGTGTTTAGTTGGGAGTACTTGTAATTATGAACTGTTTCTCCATATATAAAATAAAGAAGGCTGCCCCATTCCGAGATACAGCTACAATAACAAAGCCTTTATCCCAAATTTTTGTGCCATCTCCTTCATTAAGCTAACCGTGATCATATCTTTCTTAATTGCTTCCAGCCAAGTTCTTTTAGGTCTACCTCTAGACCTCTTTGCCCCCATTAACCATACTTTTATTACTTCTCCTAACTAGTGGACTAAAGGTCTCCGTTGTAGATGACCAAACCACCTCTAATTTCATATGGATGCCCTTATTTTTTATCCTATCTTTTAGTGTATACCCACAAGATCATCATCGTAGTCCCTTTTCCAACATAACAAATTAACAATTACCATTTCCCAACATAACAGTTACCATGTAAGCCTCCATAGAAGATTTAACAAAAATGTACTACTGGGTATGAGCGTAATGTTGGTGCCAACATAACATTATTAGATATTACCATTTCCCGATATAACAGTTACCATGTAAGCCTCCGTAGAAGATTTGACAAAAATGTACTACAGATATGAGTGTAATGTCAACCCTGTTGGTGCCAAATTAAGGACATAGAAAATTTGATGAGTGAGTTGTTTGTACCCATTCTAGATTAATAGAAAAAAACTTTCTTGGTCATGTAATCTAAGCTCATGTAACCGTGGAGCACCTTCCAAAGTTTCTCTAGTGAACACAGTCTATAAGAATAAAAAAGAAGTTTATGATTATATAAAAAAGTCTATAAGAACAAAGGGATAGATTTGCTAACTAGAATTACATTTGACTCTTAAGGGATAGATAATGTGAAAGACGCCAAGGATATTAAATATTTCATTTTTACATTAAGTGTGCCCATTAGAATCAAATAGAGTAAGAAAAAGGGGTTTTTGCTTATGAACCCATAGTTCTACCCCCATTTATTTAAAAACCCACCAACTTTCATAAACACCTGTACACCCAATGTACCTTCATCCACTTATTTTTAAGCCCGAACTGTATAATATTGACAAAAGTACATAGTATTTATCAAAAAAAACTTGAATCCCCAAGTTACCCTTTCCTTCCTTCTCCTGTTGCCCCCCTCCAAGCTGATAAACCATTCTCAATTCTGTTTTCATACTCACAAAACAGAATATCCTTCTCAATTTTGTTGATTGCTCTCCTCTATTTGTTTCCACATGAGTGCAGTACACGCTTCTGTTTACATAGTCACGAGCCCTAGAAACTGATCCATCTCAGTTCTTTTCTTTAAAATTTTCTTTGCCTAAGAAAGAATTTGTAATATAGGGGAGTGAAAGTTACAATTAAACTATGAACGCTAATGATCAGAAATATCAATTAACAATGAATTGCTAGTGATATAAGACTACCTCCGAAAGATCTTTTTCATGCTTCTTGAATAGATTCTCATCTCTTTTTTAGCTCATTATATCTCATATAATTTTGTTTTATTGTGATTTCTATTGCAATCTTTTAAAATTTTCTTTTGATGTGACAAAATCCATAAAGTGCTGTACTTATCCAATAAAGACTTATACCTATGGGATAAGGAAGTACACTTCGCTTTAAAGCGCTATACTTGTACTATAAAGAGCTACAATATGAATAAAAAGCTATTCTCTGAGAAGTCAAAACTAGAACATTTTCAGCTTCCTTTTTTCATTATAGTTAAACAAGTTATATTTCTTTCTTTAATCAGGGAACATGCATATCCAAGGCCAATAGCTTTGGCTGCTGCTCAGATTCTAATGGCAATCGGCCACTTCTTCTTTGCTATGGCTTGGCCGGGAACAATGTATATTGGAACGCTGCTGATCGGGCTTGGATATGGAGCTCACTGGTCAATTGTACCCGCTGCTGCCTCTGAACTCTTTGGCCTAAAAAACTTTGGGGCGTTGTATAACTTTCTCACTGCCGCAAATCCGGCTGGCTCACTGATTTTCTCAGGTGTTATCGCCAGTGGTATTTACGACTATGAAGCAGAGCAACAACACAAGAACCATAACCAACAATCTCTTGTTGGTAGATTACTCTATGGAACAAGTCTTGGGATTGATGAGGCATTGAAGTGTGAGGGTGCAGTGTGCTTCTTCCTTTCATCATTGATTATGTGTGCATTTTGCATCGTTGCGATGATCTTGAGCTTGATTCTTGTTCGTAGAACCAAGAACGTCTATGCGAATCTCTACGGGAGAAACACACAGGTGGTTCGTGCTGTAGTGAGCTGAAACAAAATTTGTTTATGTGATATATGTTTCTAAGATTTCATTGCCCATGCTTTCTTAATGTGCATTCATGGAGAGGAAATGAGAAACCAGCAGATGAATGAATAGCTGCTAAGGGAGAAGGTGCCATTTTATTTCTCTCATCATTTGTTCTTCGAAAGTGGTGAAATTCTTTTATCCTATGTATGTATAATGTCATGCTACTATGGGCTCCTGCTTTCAAATGTATTCTTTTGGGGATATTCGGGTATTTTTGGTGCTTCTTCGTGTGGGTTCTCCCCACTGTCTATAAACATCAGTGTATTATGAGCTTTGAAAGTTGAGTGCATCAATGTGATGTCACTATTTGTATAATGATTCTTGCAATATATTGAGATGAACTTGTTTATGCAATGTTTTCTTTCATTTTTGGTGAGTATATATCCTTGTTTTCCATCTTATATTGTTTATCTGCCTCTTAATAATTTTGGTCCGAGCTAAATATATATTATATGATGTATTATAGCTGAGTTTGGTCTAAGCTGAATTTTATATGATGTATTATTAGCTCAGTTTGGTCTTATTTGTATCACAACATCCCTGACTTTAGCAGCTCTTTTTCAGTAGATGTATACTAGAAAAGTGAGAAAGACCCCTTCTTATGGAGAACAAGGCTGCTAACACGAGCAGGATTGAAATCTCTTTCTTCATTAGCCTTGATAATAACGAGGGTTACATTAAGTGATTAGGATAAACAAAGATGCTAACAAATGATGAGTACAATAATGTAATTAACATTCCCTCTCAAACTTACAGTGGATTGAAAATCGAGAGTTTGGATTTTACAGTGAAAATCGAGAGTTTGGATTTTACAGTGGATAGAAAATCGAGAGTTTAGATTGAAACAAGGTCGGATTTAGCTCTTCCAAGGTGGAGCAAAGAGAATTAATTTCCCCTAAATTTTAGGGATTCAATTTATTTGTTGCTTTACGATTTTAAAAATTGCATTCTGAGTTTGTAATTATTATGAACAAGGTATGATTTTGAAACCGGAGAAAAACATAAAAAGGGTAAAATTTAAAACTACATGAGGGTGGATGGCACGTGGATCTCTGCGTGAATATATATATATATATATATATATATATATATATATATATATATATATATATATATATATATATAATTTCCCTAAATTTAATTGTATTTCACCATTGAATTAGTTCTCCTGGACAATCATTAACATTTTCAACGACCAATTAAAGTTGGCGTTGCTTTCATAAAGATTAGCACGTAGAATTATACTAGCCAAAAATATTTAAAAAAATATCTCAGCCAAAGAGGTGATTAGAGAACAAGTCTTCTCTCCGAGAATTCAACACTCTTCGTATTCCGCTTCTTAATCACTCGCTACCCCCCGCCCTCCAAATTCTCAAAAATCTCCATCAGGGGTGTTTTCCCAAAAGCTCCAAAACCTCATCTCGCCCTCTCAAGAGTTTGGTCAATGGGCAGGCTCCATGGCAAGCTCTCCTCCTTCTCCAGCAACAGATGGGTGGTGTTTGTGGTTGCGATGTGGATCGAATGCTGCGCGGGGACCGGGTACCTCATTGGAAGCTTCTCTCCTGTCATCAAAAGTTCGTTGGGGTATAACCAGCGTCAGGTAGCAACGCTGGGGGTTTCCAAGGATCTTGGTGCCACTATTGGGTTAGTAGCTGGGACTCTCAGTGAATTCCTCCCTCCTTGGACTTCTCTTCTTGTTGGTTCTCTTCAGAATTTGGTCGGATACGGATGGGTTTGGCTCATCGTCACCGGCCGGGCTGCCCCTCTGCCTTTCTGGATGGTGAGTAGAGATGGGTTTGGATTGTTTAATGGTTGCAATTATTGGTGTTTGTTAAGTGTCTGGACATGATGCTTAATTTTGGTTTGGTTGACTTCTTCTTAGTAATTAGTTAGTCTATTATGTTTACTAACAGTTTTCATTTAAAGGCCCATTTGATTGATATAACTATTAGGAGAAAGAAGTAGATTTGGCTTTGTTTGGGAGTTCTAATAAAGAGGAGGGAAGAGAAAGTGAATATATACAAAGTTACATAAATACCCTTACATATTGGATGAGAGTATATCTTAGCCATTGATTTTAATGTCATAAGGGTATAATTGTCTTATCACATTGTAAAATTTTACATTGGTTTCCATTCCATCCTCTACCCCAAATTGGAGGGGAGGAAAATGGAAGGAAATTTAACCTTCCATTCCATCATCTAACCCCTAAAAAAAACTCCCAAGCAAGGTGAAATTGAAATTTTACTTTTAACTTCCATCCATTAACCCCCATCCAAACAAGGTGAAAGTGACTTCGAAAATTATGAAGCAGGAAGTAGCCTCTTTTATTTGTTTCACACATTTTTGTAAGTAGGGAAAGTAGTACTTGTTCTTCTTCATTCACTTTTTTAGTTTGGATTGCAATTGCAATTATTGTTAGGAGGTAACTAATACATGACAACTGGATTAACGCACATTCGGCTACTTCTGGGCCTTGAGGGAACAAAAAGTTTAAGAAACATGAATGCCACATAGACGCCACATCAACATTTAAAGATATAGCAAAAGTATGTTTTTTAGCGAAACAAACACAATTTTTTCCTAAATAAATAGCAGAAGTAGCCACCACTTTCTTTACTTCGGCTTCTTCATAGCTACTTTTCTTGAAGTGTTTGTTTGCATGAGAGTGAAAATTGAAAGTGTGAAAACTGAAAATGACGACTTTTGTCGCTTCAGGTTTTGTTTCATAGAAAGTGCATGTGAAAGTGAAATGCAAAAGAAGTCCATGTCGGGCGGAATTTGTTTGCTTGAAAGTGGAAAACAAAAGTGTTAGATTATTGCAGACTCTGCTTTGCTGAGGAGGTAGTGTTAGTTTGGAGTGAACCTTGTTAAAGATCTCATGTTTCTGGTTTAATTTTCTTATCGAGTTCAATATCTTTCATTATACATATCGCGAATCGTGTGATTGGCCATCCCTAACATGTTCTTCTTGACTGCTTGGCACTGTAATTAAGCCAACTTTTATGGCTTTTATGTAATTGGTGACTTTGATCTTAGATTACATTGTGCTCTTGCCAAAGCCAACCAACTTTGCATTTGTTTTTCTTTCACTTTTCAGCTTTTACATAGTAATCTCCTTATAAAGCTAATGATGCTGCGTTGAAAATCTATACTAAGTATGTAGCTCTGCCATTTCATTCTCATGGTCTTCATAAATATTCACCTTTACTCCTCACCTTACTCAATCCAGATGTGTATCCTCATCTTCATTGGGTGCAATGGAGAAACCTATTTCAGCACAGCTACTCTGGTTTCCTGCATACATAATTTTCCCTATAGCAGAGGGCCTGTAGTTGGAATCTTGAAAGGCTTTGCGGTCTGAGTGGTGCAATCTTGACCCAAATATATAATGATTCACACGCCCAATCATGCCACTTTAATATTTATGATTGCTGTTGGGCCTGCGATGATTGTTATCGCGTTAATGTTCTTTGTCAGACCTGTCGGAGGGCACAAACAAGTAGATTTGGCTTTGTTTGGGAGTTTACTAACGGAAGGGACGGAAAGTTAAATAATGGAAAGGAAAGTTAGGAAATGGAAGTGACAAGATAAAATATTGTTTGAGAGTTTAGTAAGGGGAACGAAAGTAAATTGTTTTTACCTTGTTTGGGAGTTCTAATAAAGAGGAGG
Organism: Asparagus setaceus; assembly: GCA_012295165.1. Taxonomy (NCBI): domain Eukaryota; kingdom Viridiplantae; phylum Streptophyta; class Magnoliopsida; order Asparagales; family Asparagaceae; genus Asparagus; species Asparagus setaceus. The sequence goes on from CM022701.1 coordinate 26,096,403, forward strand.
GAAGAGAAAGTGAATATATACAAAGTTACATAAATACCCTTACATATTGGATGAGAGTATATCTTAGCCATTGATTTTAATGTCATAAGGGTATAATTGTCTTATCACATTGTAAAATTTTACATTGGTTTCCATTCCATCCTCTACCCCAAATTGGAGGGGAGGAAAATGGAAGGAAATTTAACCTTCCATTCCATCATCTAACCCCTAAAAAAAACTCCCAAGCAAGGTGAAATTGAAATTTTACTTTTAACTTCCATCCATTAACCCCCATCCAAACAAGGTGAAAGTGACTTCGAAAATTATGAAGCAGGAAGTAGCCTCTTTTATTTGTTTCACACATTTTTGTAAGTAGGGAAAGTAGTACTTGTTCTTCTTCATTCACTTTTTTAGTTTGGATTGCAATTGCAATTATTGTTAGGAGGTAACTAATACATGACAACTGGATTAACGCACATTCGGCTACTTCTGGGCCTTGAGGGAACAAAAAGTTTAAGAAACATGAATGCCACATAGACGCCACATCAACATTTAAAGATATAGCAAAAGTATGTTTTTTAGCGAAACAAACACAATTTTTTCCTAAATAAATAGCAGAAGTAGCCACCACTTTCTTTACTTCGGCTTCTTCATAGCTACTTTTCTTGAAGTGTTTGTTTGCATGAGAGTGAAAATTGAAAGTGTGAAAACTGAAAATGACGCACTTTTTGTCGCTTCAGGTTTTTGTTTCATAGAAAGTGCATGTGAAAGTGAAATGCAAAAGAAGTCCATGTCGGGCGGAATTTGTTTGCTTGAAAGTGGAAAACAAAAGTGTTAGATTATTGCAGACTCTGCTTTGCTGAGGAGGTAGTGTTAGTTTGGAGTGAACCTTGTTAAAGATCTCATGTTTCTGGTTTAATTTTCTTATCGAGTTCAATATCTTTCATTATACATATCGCGAATCGTGTGATTGGCCATCCCTAACATGTTCTTCTTGACTGCTTGGCACTGTAATTAAGCCAACTTTTATGGCTTTTATGTAATTGGTGACTTTGATCTTAGATTACATTGTGCTCTTGCCAAAGCCAACCAACTTTGCATTTGTTTTTCTTTCACTTTTCAGCTTTTACATAGTAATCTCCTTATAAAGCTAATGATGCTGCGTTGAAAATCTATACTAAGTATGTAGCTCTGCCATTTCATTCTCATGGTCTTCATAAATATTCACCTTTACTCCTCACCTTACTCAATCCAGATGTGTATCCTCATCTTCATTGGGTGCAATGGAGAAACCTATTTCAGCACAGCTACTCTGGTTTCCTGCATACATAATTTTCCCTATAGCAGAGGGCCTGTAGTTGGAATCTTGAAAGGCTTTGCCGGTCTGAGTGGTGCAATCTTGACCCAAATATACGCAATGATTCACACGCCCAATCATGCCACTTTAATATTTATGATTGCTGTTGGGCCTGCGATGATTGTTATCGCGTTAATGTTCTTTGTCAGACCTGTCGGAGGGCACAAACAAGTACAATCAGCTGATAATTCCAGCTTTATATTCATCTATGGTGTGTGCCTTCTTCTTGCGGCATATCTCATGGTTGTCATGCTTCTTGAGGATCTTGTAGACTTGAGTCATTCTGTAACTATCTTGTTCACAGTTGTTCTTCTCTTTCTCCTGTTACTTCCCGTTGTGATTCCTTTGATTCTCACCTTTCGTATTGATGATAACTCCCTGGACCAAGAGTGTCTCTTGGCTGTACCCCAAAAGGAGGAGGCTTGTGAATCCGAAGAATCTAGTGCGCAGTATAAGGCTATTCTTAGTCAAGTTGAAGATGAAAAATCTAAAGAAATGGGCTTTACTTTGATGCAGACTTTGACAAAGGCAGATTTTTGGCTTCTTTTTCTTTCTTTTATGCTGGGATCAGGTGCAGGTGTGACGGTCATTGATAACTTGGGTCAGATGAGCCAATCTTTGGGCTATGAAAAAACTCATATTTACGTGTCTCTGATGAGTATATGGAATTTTTTGGGACGAATCGGTGGAGGTTATGTTTCAGAGGTTATCATAAGGTATTTTCTGTGCCATTTCTATTCTGCAATGTGCGAACTAGATGTTTATATGCTTTGCAATGGAGATTAGTCTGTCTAATAATTTTATCCCTGTTCAGTGGCACACATGTACTCAGTTCTTTGTTCGGTTTATCTTTCTTATCTAGTTTTATTAGTCAAATGTTTTTCTTTTAACTAATATATATGTGATCTCAACTGAAACAGAGGAGTAACTGAAAGTTTGGAGACAAATACAAATGCTAACTGCAGAATGAACAAATGACCAGGTTGCACACGATCTCCCTAGCGCTCTATTGGTAACCAGATACCTCGAATCTCTAAGGAAGATTAACACGTTGACCTGGATACGGACATGAAAATCCTGGTCTGTCATAGCAGACAAATAAGTGCTCCCAAAGAAAATAAAGTATTAATGCAACAGGTAGCATATGATACATGAACATAAGAAGGCAAGACCGAAAACTGATACTAAAAACACATATACTGAAAGACCAATACATTGTCATACTAATCATGAAACTATTAATAAGTAATGAAGCACAACGTGCTATTCTTGAAAAAAAAAAATTCATACAATGCAATTATGCAATTATGTAACTATCCAAATTAGATTTCGGATTTTAAGTAATTTTTATATTGGGGTCAGAGTTTATCAAAATTTCACTATTATATTGGGGTTCAGAGTACACCTCTAGATTCTGTTATAAAAGTGTTTTATCCATAGGTTATTTTAATATCTGTGTTTGCAATTATGTCGACTCTCTTGGAAAGCATGTCAAACAAGCTTTATTGCTCTCTTTCTATAAACAGGGATCATGCATATCCAAGGCCAGCAGCTTTGGCTGCAGCTCAGGTTCTATTGGCAATCGGCCACTTCTATCTCGCAATGGCTTGGCCTGGAACAATGTACATTGGGATGCTGCTGGTCGGGCTTGGGTATGGAGCTCACTGGTCAATTGTGCCTGCAACTGCTTCTGAACTCTTTGGCCTAAAAAATTTTGGGGCCTTGTATAATTTTCTCACTGTGGCAACTCCAGCAGGCTCTCTAATATTCTCTGTCGGTGTTGTCAGTGGTATATATGACTATGAAGCAGAGCAACAGCACGAGCACCATAATTTACAAAAATCTCTTCTTGGAAGATTACTCTATGGAACAAGTTTTGGCATTGATCAGGCATTAAAGTGCGAGGGTGCTGTGTGCTTCTTCCTTTCTTCACTAATTATGTGTGGATTTTGCATCGTTGCGATGACCTTGAGCTTGATTCTTGTTCATAGAACAAAGATTGTCTATGCAAATCTTTATGAGAAAGACACACAAGTGGTTCGTGCTGCAGTGAGTTGAAATGAGACTTGTTTATGGGATATTATGTTCCGAAGATTTCTTTGCTCGTGTTATCTTGATGTGATTCATAGAGAGAGATGATAAATCAGAATTGCTGGTTGGTAGAAAGGTTCATTTTGTTTCTCTCATCATTTCTTCTCCAAAAGTTGCGAGATTCTTTTATCCTATGTATGTATTATACTCTTTTTTATTTTGAGTAATTTGTGATCCTTTAGGGACCCTCACTCTCAAATGTGTTCTTTTGGGGATCTTTTGTATTTTCTGGTGCTTTTATCACGTCGGTTGCCCATTATCTACGAACACCAGTCTCTTATAGTGGAATGAGCAATATCAATGAAATTTGTACCATTTGAAGAATTATTCTCGCAGTCTATTGAGATATATGTACTTGTGTATTCAGTGTTTTCTTTCTCACTTTTGGTTAGTACGTACATCCTTATTTTCAATCTATGATGTATTCATGTTATGCTCTCCTGAGCAACAAGGTTTGTATTTGTTTCGGAGCATACTGAAGTTCAGCAGCTCTTTGTTAGTCGATATGCTAAAAAATGAGAAAGACCGGTTCTTATAGAGAATAAGGCAACTACAATAAGAGAAGATTTCTGTGAAAAATCTTTTTATTTTATTTTATTATTGGTGATGTTGTTGAGATCGAAATAACAGTGCTGAGGTCAAAAGAATGTTGATATTTGGAGGAAATTAGAAATTCACTTGAACACTAGAAAGAGAGAAGAGGGAAGAGAGAAGAGAGGAGGGAGGGAGGAGAAAGAGAAGAGAGAAGAGAGGGGACAAAGAAGTTGAAGATGAAGCTCGCGTTGAAGATGAGAGCAATTTGGAGATGTAACTTTGGTCAATTGGATTTTACCCCTTTGATCTTTTTCAAAGGAGAGAGACATACAAAAATCTTTTTTGAGGGGCTCCAAGGAAATTTTCCGAAAGTATGTGAAACATGCTACACAGATAGCCCAGAGCGGAACTAAGTCCTCATCAAGTTTAAAAATGTTGCTGTGTTGCATGAAGAGAGTAGAATATCCCCTGTTTAATATTAAAAATTTCCTCACACTACTTTTCAACAACTCAATCCCCTTCTGTTTCATTCCTTTTCCTGTTTGTTACAGGTCCAAAAGCAATTCTTCTTCTATTTTGTTTTCATTCTTCAACAATGAAGCAAGATTTTAATTCTCCCTGTCTTAACCACCTGTTTCTTCTATCCTCCAAAAACCCATAATAACATATTTTGAAAAAAATTCTAAAGTCGTCACCTCTGTGCCCTGCTCAAACAAGTAATATCCAATCTTTTTGGAAAAAAAAAAAAATCCAACAGCGCCAAACCTCATATTTTGGTAAATGGGCAAGCTCTCCTCCTTGTTCAACAACAGATGGGTGGTGTTTGTGGCTGCAATGTGGATCCAATGTTGTGCAGGGACTGGCTATCTCTTTGGGAGCTTCTCCCCCGATATCAAGAGTTCGTTGGGCTCAGATTGCGACGCTGGGGGTCTCCAAGAATCTTGGTGGCAGTATTGGATTATTATCTGGGACTCTAAGTGAGATCCTCCCTCTTTGGACTTCACTTCTTGTTGGTTGTCTTCAGAATTTGATCGGTTATGGGTGGATTTGGCTCACCGTCACCGGCCAAGCTCGGCCCTTGCCTCTTTAGATGGTGAGTAAATATGGGTACTGCTTTTTTCCCCTTAAATTTTGGTTGTCTACATGTAGCAAGCTAAGCCCTCGCCGCGGATGTGGGATATGCCAAGAGCTAGCGCAAATAAAAATTGAAAAAACATGCAGTCAAAATCGACAAGCTTCAAACCAAGAATATAAACAAGATGATACGAGTATTTTACGTGGTTCACCATATTTATTTTACGTTGGTTTATTCAACGGTGGCAACTAGGACGGGTGGGCCGCATCTGGTGGGATGCGAGAGGTTGTGTGACTTGTGTCTTTGATTCTTTATATATAACTTCATGTAGTTTGATAATGTTAGAGTTCTATCATGATTAGGAAAGACATTGATCATAATAAAGGTTCTCAAAGTCGACCTGTTACTCGGGTCAGGCTTGCAACAAATTTGGGCATATTGTATTGACTTGTTAGAATCAGTTTAATTAAGCTTTTGAAGCTAATTCCTCCAGAATCTAATATTGCTACTGTGCATGATTATTAATGGGTTCTTCCCTTTGGAACGACTCACCATATTATTCTCGATCTCTCAAATCTCCTCTTCAATCTAATTACAATGGTTCTAAGCAAGTTTCTACCAATGAGTTTCCAAGAGTGAAGATCTCTTGCACTAATTCATCTACATTTAGGATCCAACTATGTCGCCAATGCAAAATGTGGACTTATGCCGTTATGGGGGTTATCTGCAAAATGCGAAAACTTAGTGCTTTATGCAATTTCAATAGTTATTGGGGTTTTCTGCGATATTAGAAGTTATTGGGGGTTCACTGCAAAACAGTAAAGATTCTTGGGGGTATAGTGTAATTTAACCTTTTTTCTATGCATTTTACTTTCACAGGCACTTTTCACTTTTCAGAGAACGAACACCAAAAGTGTCACATTTACACTTTCCAGACCAAGAATGTCTCTTGCCTGTACCCGAAAACGAGAAGGCTTTTGAATTTGAACAAACTAGTGACGTAGAAGACAGAAAACCCAAGGAAATGAACTTTACTGTGATGCAGTCTATCACAAAGGCAGATTTTTGGTTTCTTTTTTTTTTTTTTTCCTTTTATGTTGGGGTCAGGTTCAGGTTTGACGATCATTGATAACTTGGCCGGATAGCCCAATCTTTGGGTTATAAAGAAATTCATATTTACGTGTCTCTGGTCAGTATATGGAATTTTTTAGGACGGATCACTGGAGGTTACATTTCTGAGGTTATCATAAGGTATATTCCCATACCATTTCTTTTATTTCTTTTATGCACTATGTGAACTAAATGTTTATATGCTTTGCGATGCTTTAGTATCGGGAATCTAGTCGACTTTAGATCCGAACAAAGACTTTTTAACTTTTAGGGTTTTACAAAAGATCTTAACTTTATGGCAAAATAACAAAAAACAAACAACAATCAATGCAAACAATAAGATTTTACGTGGTTCGGCAATGAGCCTATGTCCACGGGAGAAGAAAAAGCATGACGATTAGGGGTTCCCAGTTTGCCCAGTCGGGTCTCTGGCGGGGTTGTTGCCTCACGCGGTTCAACTCTTGGGTGATATATGTCTTCTTTGTCTGGTATGGCAGTAGTTGCGAGATTTCTTTATTACTTGAAGAAGAAAATTATAAACACTTTCCTCTAGTTATCACCTCATAAGAGTAATCACTCCGGCTTCTTGTAAATCCTCACAATAATAATAACCTTTCTCTTGTAAATCCTCACAAGAGTAATCTCCTTTCTTCTTCTTTTTTCTTATCTTCTTGACCGTTTTTTATCATCTTACAACGAACCTTTCAAAGGGTATTTGTAGATTTCTTTCCTCTTATTTTGAGTTCATGTATGATTCCTTCCTTTAACTAATTCTAATCCTCATAGGATTCTTTCTCATGATGCCTTTTATAAATCCTACTCTCTATAGAATTTCTTTCTCATGATACTTTCTAGAATTATTTAAATCCTAGTCCTCTTCCAATTAGAATTCAATTCCAATTGTAATTTATCTTTCTGGTCAAAGTCAAACTTTCAATCTAATCAAATTAAGATTGTTTTACTGCAAGCCGTATTCAACAATCTCCACCCTTTGCTTGTATTGAACAGGTCATCCCCCTTGCTCCACCTTCACGGCTCCACCTTATGCCGCGTACCTTCCTCAAACCCATGAGCGCTGAACATCCATCACGATCTTCACCTGAAGCCGAGTGCCTTCCTCAAATCCATGAGTGTCTTCACAACCTCCACTTGAAGCTACGTACTATCACAATCTTCACCTGATATCGCATACCTTTCTCAGCTGAAAAAGTACTTGAACGCCTTTCACGACTTTCACCTAATGTCGTGTACTGTTGCAGCCTACACCGCATCTTGCTCTCATGTATGAGTACTTGATGATCGTTTCATGACTTTTTGCACAAAGTCGTGTACCAATCTTAATCATGAGTATCTACTGTTGCAATGGTTGCAAACCGTCTATCTCCCATCAGACCAATCATCACCTTATGAGCACCTAAATAAACTTGAAAATCAACTGCTCCATGGAAGTTCACTTCCGATTCCTTGATTTGCTGACAATCAATCTAGATTGTCCAATCTGAGATTTAAGAGATCACTAAATTTAGATCACGTTCCACATGAAAATCAAGTGCCATGAACTTCACGTGTCCCATGTGAACTCCTTACCTGACTTCCTTTAGCACTTCCTCATACCGTCTGCTGGCAGTTTGATGCCTTAATTGTGCCGGCCTTCTCTTCTATTTGGAGCTGCTGGATTGCCTGACTTCTAGCATATGTCATATCTGTGCAAGTCCTGATCATCACTGATTGCAACCTGCTGATCGCCGTCTTCACGATCTCAAGCTAAGCATCTCCGCCACCGAATATACCTTGTGCGCCTCCCGGACATTGTTGAACCTTTTACATACGACTTTTGTCCATGACCAACCCGTTATTATATCCTTGTGATAGATGCACGAACAAATCCATCGGTACTGGCCGTCTCCGTGGATAGTATGCATCTCTGCCTCCGCTCGCCAACTGGTCCTCCGCCGGATCCAACATTATTCTGCGCTTCCCAGCACACTTTGACACTTTTTTCGGCGAGCCACATTTGCATATCTCTACTACACCGTTCACCATATATCACTACATCGTTCGCTGCTTCTGCTAGATCTCCTGCATGATCACCTATGCAATAGCGAGAACCTCACAAAATCCTGAACCTTGTTGTTGTTGTCTTCTTCGCCGTTCCAAACAAATTTGGCCTTGATTTGCCCAAGAGAATCCCGGATCTGACTAACCATCATCTCTGATACACTTGTTGGGAATCTAGTCGACTTTAGATCCTGAACAAAGACTTTACCTTTTAGACTTTTGCAAAAAATCTTAACTTTATGCTGAAATAATCAAAAACAAACAACAATCAATGCAAACAAAAAGATTTTACGTGGTTCGGCAATGACCTATGTCCACGGTAGAAGGGAGAGACTTCTTTATTACTTGAAGAAGAAGATACGTAAACACTTTCCTCTCGTTATCACCTCACAAGAGTAATCACTCCGGCTTCTTGTAAATTCTCACAAGAATAATAACCTTCCTCTTGTAGATTCTCACAAGCGTAATCCCTTTTCATCTTCTTTTTCCTCATCTTCTTGACCATTTTCTTCTCATCTTACAATGAACCTCTCAAGGGGTATTTATAGATTTCTTTCCTCTTATTTTGAGTTCATGTAGGATTCACTCCTTCAACCAATTCTAATCCTTATAGGATTCTTTCTCATGATGCTTTTACAAATCCTACTCTCCATAGAAATTTTTCTCATGATGCTTTCTAGAATTATTTAAATCCTAGTCCTCTTTCACTTAGAATTCAATTCCAATTGTAACTTATCTTTCCAGTCAAAGTCAAACTTTCAATCCTAATTAAATTAGGATTGTTTTAATGAAAGCTATATTAAACATTTAGGATGAAGATTAAATCTGTCTAATAATTTTATATCTGTTCAATGGCTCACACATACAATTGGTTCTTTGTTTTGTTTTGCTTATCTTTCATACTTTGTTTTATTAGTCAACTGATTATATTTCTAAAACATATTTACCATTTAAAATGTTGGATTAATAAGTGTTCTGATTCTTCCCCAACTAACAAAGTGATCTTAGATGAATTGACACATGAAAATTAAACACAATTTTGCAAAGAAATACCCCAGTTGTTTCTCAAGAAGAGATGAAAAACATGCTTGGTATCATTTGATTGATCAGTTGCCTCAACTCATTCCTGTTTGAAGAAACTCTCCCCTTCAATTTGTTAACTTTAATGAAAATAGACATGAGATAACAAATTAAGCTTTTCCATAATATTTTGTTGAAATAGATGGTAGCGGAAGCAAACACATTTGTAGGCGTTGAAAATTGTCTATAAGTCCCCGAACGTAGCTCGTGATGACGAGAATAATCGACAAGTCATCCGATGAAGTAATGGCAAACCGTTGACGACACAACAAGTGAACGCAACGCAAACGCTCTCCTCAAGATGCCCTACGCAGAGTTTTCGGCGGTCCCGCTAGCCGGTTAGCGGGCGAGTCAGGCGGCGGCCCCTTCAGGTCGAGGCGCGCCACAAATTTTGAAAAGAGCTCTCTCCTTTACGAGCTGTCGGTGATTCGGAATCTTGGTGAACTGATGCGTCATGAGTCGCGGCGAAGGATAAACCGACCTTGAAGCCTCAAATCAAGCTCGGAAAACCAGCGAGAGAAGCAGCGCTGGCCTTCGGTCAAAACCGAGACACGAGGTGTCACCGGCCGGTGTCTCGGCTGGCGAGACACCCGGTGTCTCGCTTCGGCCAGAGACACCGAGCGAACACCGAGAGGTGTCTCGCTCGGCCGAGCTGAAGGTGTCTCGGCACAGCGAACACCAGTGGTGTCTGCGCCGCGAACACCGAGAGGTGTCTCGGCCCGGCCAGTGTCTCGGCTGGCGAGACACCAAGGCGAATGGGCTTTTGCCCGGTTTCGCCCGCATCGGCTGCGCACCTATAAATATGAGGGCTAGGGTTTCATTTTCAGAGGTCGAAGAGATAAAAAAAAGAGGAGACTCTGCGAACTCTTGTGTGTGCCAAGGGTTAGAGAATTTCCAAGGAGAGGAGATCAAGATCTAGACTTGCGGGGGTGAGATCCGAGATCCAAAGTTTTCGAGATCGGATCTACAACAACAAACCATCCTTTGGATCAAGCTTGGCCTTGATCAGAAGAAGAGTGACGGGTTCGCTTGGCGATCTCGTTCACTCGTTGATTAGTTCCTTGGCGAATTAATCTCAGTATTCGTTTAGATCTCGGATCGATCGATCTAAGAATTCCCGTAAAAAGGAGGGATTTTTAGATCTAGATCGAATCGGATATCGTTGATCAACACTTGGGAAAGGAATTGCGGTGGTCCACGGAACACATCCCGACACGAGCAAAGAATCCATAGCGAGGATCCGATAAACGGATCCCGCGTTTGTTCACAAGGAGGAAAGTTGTAATTTTTATCCTTTTTCATTGTAAAAAGCCTTATAAAAAGGTGATTTTTATTTGAAACTCATTTGTAATCCCATCAAGGTAGAATGATTTCACCGATGAAAAAGATAATGACTTTTCCCGAGAACAACATTGTAGGATCTAAAGAGTTGATCGGGGAAGAAACACGACAACACAAAAATCGATAAAGCAACAAACACAAATCACAAACATAATATTTATGTGGTTTGGCTAAATTATCTACATCCATGGGAGAAGGAGGAGATGATTTCACTATAACAAGAAGAGATTATAATTTGGTGGAGAACTTCCCATATCTTTCTCTCAAACCCTAGATCTCACAATAAATGATCATTGCGGTTGTACGCCTTCTCTCTCTCTCTCTCTCTCTCTCTCTCTCTCTCCCTCTAATTATCACAAGATGACAATCCCAAGGCTCAATGTCAAGACCCTAAGGGCTTGTTTTGATTGGGGGTAATGAGAAGTAGGGGAAGTTAGGGGACTCTTTATCATTGTTTGGGAATTAACTTGTGCTAGGTAATGGGGGGGAATGTAAGGTAAAAGAGGGGGAAAATCAAGCTTTTGTCCCCCCCCTCCAACCCAATTTGGGGTGTAACTAGAGTGAAAGAAAGTTAAGAGAACTTCTAATTAAAAATAATAATTATGGAGAGACCATTTTACCCTCTATCTAACTTCTAACAATAAAAGACTTAATAACATACAATGTTATTTATGTAAGTTTACATATATTCCCTTCTCTTCCCTTCACTTTATTAAACTTTCCAAATGGGGTGAAATAAGTTCCCCTTGATTCCCGTTACTACTTTTCCAAACAAGTTTTACGTGTTCTCTTATCTTCCCTTAACTTAATTTATCCTATGTTCCCTTACTTAACTTAACCTAACCTATATTCCCTTAACTTCCCTTCACTAGGTGCAATCCAAACAAGCCCTTAAAATCCTGGAGTACCACTCATGTTTGTAGGCACTCTTAAGGCACAATTACCAAACTGTACATGATAGCCCATAACAGCATGTAAATACATGACATCTTACATGCTGAGCTGTCTAGAAATATGGCCGATCTAATCTGCATCGAAGCGTTGCTCGGATGCCTTTTGCTGAGAACTCTATTCAAGCTAACCTGATGACTTTAGGCTGATTGTCTATTCAAAGTTTAGTCTTTGGGGTGTCAGCTATCCATTCAATTGAATAGACGATCTGAAGCACTTGTGGTAAGACCTCCTTTGGATCAGTGGAGCTCACAGACTGCGAGCTAAGTTGAGGTCAGTAAACCGACCTGAGATAATGAATTCAAGGAACAACTAACAGATTTCGAATAAAGCTGTCCCGGATTCAAGTTGATTATGTTTCGCTTCTTGCAGATTGGGTCATCCTGTATATGATAGAAAGTAATTGACCCTGTAGAGCTATTAATTTCATATAGAACCTTGATGCTGGAAACTTCAGATTATATTTAAACATTTTGTCATGTTTTTAATGGTTTTTTCTACAATCATCATATTTGAGGATAATGATACTGTAACTATTAGTCATGCAGCTTTTTGAAGTGCTTTATCCAAGTACCATCTTATATGAGGGACATGAGTGTATCTGTGAAAGCCCCGTCTGATTTTCAGAGACTTTTCTAAGGCCTACTATTCCTTTTTGGTATAAGTAATGACTTTAAAAAAAAATCCATATTCAAGTGAATTTATCAAAATTTTGCTAATATATAATCACATACTCATTGTACTATTGCCTCTAAGTTTTGTCATTAGATTCTTATCCGTAGTGTTGTGACTAGGACATGAAAGATGTCTTCTTTTGATATAAGAGACATCATTAGACACACTGATAAGTGCCGCATTTCAATTGGTATAGTTGTTTGGGTAGAACTCTGAAACCTTGATTCATGTAAGATGAGCTAATGAAGCAAAACAAAGCTATTTGATAATTCATGCAATGCAATTATGTCGCTCACCAAATTAGTTTTTTAATTTTTCAAATAATTTTCATATTCGGGTCAAAGTTTGTCAAAAATTCTCGAATGTATAACCTATCACACACTCAGAGTACTACCTCAAGATTTTGTAAAAAGTTTTATCTACAGATTATTTTGCAACCTCTATGTTTACCATTATGTTCAATCTCTAGGAAAGCATATATCCAAGCAAGTTTTATTGTCTCTCTCTGTAAATAGGGAACATGCATACCCAAGGCCAGTAGCTTTAGCTGCAGCTCAGGTTTTGGTGGCAATCGGACACTTTGTCTTCGCTATGGCTTGGCCTGGAACAATGTACATTGGTACGTTGCTACTTGGGCTTGGATATGGTGCTCAGTGGTCAATTGTACCCGCTGCTGCCTCTGAACTCTTTGGCCTAAAACATTTTGGGGGCTTGTATAATTTTCTTACTATGTCAATTCCAACAGGCTCTCTAGTATTCAATGTTGGCGTCGTCAGTGGTATATATGACTATGAAGCAGGGAAACAGCACAAGCACCAGCATTTACTACAATCTCCACTTTATGGAACAAATCTTGGTATTGATGAGGCCCTGCAGTGCGAGGGGGCTGTGTGCTTCTTCCTTTCTTCATTGATTATGTGTGGATTTTGCATCGTTGCGGTGACCTTGAGCTTGATTCTTGTTCATAGAACCGAGATCATCTGTGAGAACCTTTATGGGGAAAAAAAAACACGGGTGGTCTTGCTATATTGAATTGAGATGAAATTTGTTTTATGGGATGTATGTTTCTACGATTTCTTTTACTCACTTTATGTTGACGTGCATTGATGGAGAGGAGATCAAAAATCAGCAGATGGAATGAATAGCTGGTTGGTGGAAAGGAGCCATTTTGTTTCTCTCATCATCTCTTCTCCAAAAGTTGTGAGATTCTTTTGTCATATAAATGTATAGTACCCTCTCTTTTGAGCAATTTGTGATGCTTGATGGGTTCCTACTCCAAATGCATTCTTTTGGGGGATATTTGGGTATTTTTTGGTGCTTTTTTTCATTTGAATTGCCCGTTGTCTTTGATTGTCAGACTATTATTTGTAGAATGGCCATGTAAATTGAGTATATCACTAACATCCTACTATTTGAACAATGATTCTTGCAATGTATTGAGATATAGTTGTTTATCCAATATTTCTATTGTCAGTTTTACTCTATACATCCTTATTTCGATGGTATATTATATCCTTTAAATGCCTATTTGTTTTATGCTCTCCTGAGTGAGAAGATTTATATTTGCTTCAGTACATCTTGAAAATGAGATACCAAAGTGATAAGTACAGAACTAGTCATCACAAAGATTTAAAAACATTGAAGGGCTATATGCAAAATGTCTAAGGTAGTTAGTTCTACGTTCTTTTGCACTTCTATCTTCTGCTCCGTCCTTATCATTTCTTTAAAATCACGCTAAAGTTAGCAAAAAGCTAGAAGTTAATAAAAACAATTAAAGTTAACCAAAAAAGATAAAAGTTAATAATTGACAATTAAAGTTAACAAAAAATATTTGCAGTTAACAAAACAACTAAAGTTAGCAAAGAAGAAAATAAAAAATGCTCAACTACCTTCCCTCTTTTTAATGAGAAAGTATCTAATAGATCGGTTCATAATATTAAACATTGGAAATGTCTAATAATTAAACCATTGACATACATTTGATGGACAAATTTTCATTTTAGATCATTTTATGATTTTATTTCCAAAAATCGACCCTTTCAAATTTAATCACAAATTTCGACTGGTTTTGATAGCTAAAACCAGTCGAATTGTAATAATCTTCACGGGATTCTAAATCCGTGAAGATTAGATGCTAATTATAGGCACTAAACTTCACGGGATTTCAAATCCGTGAAGTTTGAAGTGTTTTCCAACTTCATACAATTTGTTTAGCCATGGTAATAAGTCACTAAACTTCACGGGATTTTAAATCCGTGAAGATTAGTGCTAATTATAGGCACTAAACTTCACGGGATTTTAAATCCGTGAAGATTAGTGCTAATTATAGGCACTAAACTTCACGGGATTTTAAATCCGTGAAGATTAGTGCTAATTATAGGCACTAAACTTCACGGGATTTTAAATCCGTGAAGATTAGTGCTAATTATAGGCACTAAACTTCACGGGATTTTAAATCCGTGAAGATTAGTGCTAATTATAGGCACTAAACTTCACGGGATTCTAAATCCGTGAAGTTTGGACCACTTATACTTCTCCTGTTCACTCTAATCCAAATAGAATGTAAGTCAAGAGGGCTTAAGGCAATTTTTCCTTTTTATTTTTTTTTCCCCTAAACTAGACCATGTTTGAATTGTATCAAGGGTAGGGGAAGTTAAGGGAAAATAGAGAAGAGAAGAGAAGAAAAGATAATAAAACTATATTTCCCTAGGTTACACCCTATGTTGAGGGGAAATTTTTCATATTGTTTGAGGGTAAACTAAAAGAACTAGAAGGAACACTCTACCCTCTAATAAACTCACAAATAGGATGAACTAAGATAAATAGTTTTCCTTAAATTCCCTCCCTAACCCTAACCCTTATGAAAATATCTGGGAACCACTCTCCTTCTCCCTGCCTTAATCACCTTTGTCTTCAACCATTCATAAATGGCTAAATATCACAAAACCCCCCCCTTAACTTTGCACAATTATCAAAAAACCCCCCTTAACTTTCAAAATATCAGAAAACCCCTCTTATGTATTGGGATTATCACAAAAACCCCCTCTAACTTTTAGATTTTATCAGAAAACCCCCTTTAATTTGAGATTTTATCACAAACCCCCTTAAATTAAGGGATTTTTTTTGATAAAATCTCAAAGTTAAGGGGGGTTTTCTGATAACCCCTAAACTTAAGGGGGGGTTTTCTAATATTTTCAAAGTTAAGGGGGGTTTTCTGGTGATCATCCAAAGTTAAGGGGGTTTTTATGACATTTAGCCTTCATAAATCCTTCTGACAAAGAAATCTCACCTTTCCATCAGGGCTCTGCTAAAAAAAACACCAAAAATCCAAATTGTTCCCCCATAAAAAAATGGAAAACCCCAACTGTGTACCTTCTCCTCCAAAATTCCCATCTGGGTATTCTCCCAAAAGCTTCAAAATCTCATATTTTCCATCAGACTTTGGTAAATGACTAGACTCCATAGGAAGCTTTCATCCTTCTTCGACAACAAATGGTTTGTGTTTGTGGGTGCCATGTGGGTGCAATCTTTTGCGGGGACTGGCTACCTCTTTGGGAGCATCTCCCCTGTCATAAAGAGCTCCTTGGGCTACAACCAGCATCAGATCGCAACTCTTGGTGGCAGTATTGGGTTCTTAGCTGGGACCCTGAGTGAGATCCTCCCTCTTTGGTCTGCTCTTCTTGTTGGTTCCCTTCAGAATTTGATTGGATATGGGTGGATTTGGCTCATCATCACCGGCCGAGCTGTGCCTTTGCCTCTTTCGATGGTGAGTGTGTTGAAAGATAATCCTAATTCTAATGGGTTTGGAGTTAGTTATCCGAAGTTTTTATTTATAGGAGTTTGGTTATCTTTGAGTTTGTTAGCTTAAAAAACAAACTCAAAAATAGAGTTAGTAGTTCAAAGAAATAGGATTTGGTTTGTTTTAATTATCTCCTAGGAGTTTATACTATTATAGAATTCTTATCATATACTTTTATGGGGCTTTATATAGGACGTGGTTCCCTGTACTGTAACGTCTCGTTTAGTACGCGGGAATGAGTGGGAATGAAATGTAATTCTAACTTCTCATTCATGCTTACCAAACACGATGTGTTTTTTGATGCTAGAAATGACATTCCCACTTCTCATCAATTCTCACTTAATATGAAAATTGACATTCCCAATGGGTTATCAAGGAATTGATATTCTCACTTAAGTGAGAATGAAAATAATAAAATAAATTTCGGATATACCATTCTTAAAGATATTCCCACTTAATTCTCTAATCACACCCAAACATGAGAATGTGAATAAGCATTCCATTCCCACATCAATTCCATTATATTCCTACATTCATTCCATTCTCAATTGCCTCTATTCCCGCGTACCAAAGGAGGCGTAAGTAGAAAAAAAACAACAGAGAGAAAACTTTGTTCTCTTTTGCTTCTTCATCCTTTCTCTTCTCAATATTACATATATAATTTGTTTTGCTAGTTTCTCCAACAGCGGTATCAGAGCCATGAATAATTTGAACGGGATGACATCGCCCTCTATTCCTATATTGGATGTGAAGAATTATCACCGGTGGAGACTGCAGATGAATGTGTTGTTTGAATATTAAGATATATTGGGTGTCGTAGAGAACGGAGTTGCCGATCTTGCAGAGAGTGCAAGTGAAGCCGAGAAGAAAGCCCACAGTGAGATTAAGAAGAAGGATCAAAAAACGTTATTCTACATTTATCAAGGAGTGAATGATTCAGTTTTTGAGAAGATCGACGGAGCAACTACGACAAAGCAAGCATGTGATATTTTGGAGACATCGTATCATGGAGTTGAAAAGGTGAAAAAAGTTCGGCTTCAAATATTGAGACGTAAATTTAAAATTTTGCAGATGGAAGCCGCTGAAAGTGTCGCAGATTATCTGACTCGAGTACTTACATTGACAAATCAAATAAAAATAAACGGAGAGAAGATTGTAGACTTAGCAATTGTGGAGAAGATATTGCAATCTCTTACAGTAAAATTTGATCATATAGTGGTGGTAATCGAAGAGTCGAATGATTTATCTAAGATGATAGTTGATGAGTTGATGGGTACCCTACAAGTTCACGAGCAACGCATGAGCGAGAGGTCAACCAAGAAGCCCTTTGAAAAAGCTTTTCAAAGTCAAGCTTTCATAAAAAATAACAAAGGAGCACAGGATGAAAGAGACCGGCGAGGAGGAAATTTCCGTGGTAGAGGGCGAGGATCACGGGAACTACAACAACCGAGGACGCGGATACTATAATAATCGAGGGCGTGGCAGTTATAACAGCAATCAAAGAGATGACGGCAACCAGAGAAATAATTATCAATGAAATTCAAATTATCAAGGATGAGGTCGAGGTCAAGGTCAAGGCTTTGGACGTGGTAGAGGAAATTTTAATAAATCAAGCGTGAATGTTACATATGTCACGATATGACCACTATGCAAAGGAGTGCAAAATGCGAGGATAATTCCCAATCTGGAGAAGAAGTTCGATTTGCACAAGAAAGAAGTGATGAAGACAACCACACTTTGTTGATGGTCACGGCAACCGGTGAAGAATCAAATTACAACACATGGTTTCTTGACACTGAGTATTCTAATCACATGTGCGAAAAGGAGTTGTTCGTAGATCTGGATGAGTTAATGCGGTCCAAAGTCAAGTTTATCGATGACAACACTATATCGATGATGGGAAAAGGAGAGTTCTCATCAAGTTGAAGAGCGGAGATTACAAGTTTATTTTCGATGTGTTCTATGTGCAGAATATGAAGAACAATTTACTCGGTATGGATCAACTTCTTGAAAATGGGTACTATTCGCCTTTTGGTAATCAACTCTTAATATTTGATAAAAGAGGTGTATTTATCCTTAAAGCTCCTATGACAAAGAATGCATGTTTCAAGTTAATATCGAGAACGATGTTTATCATTGCTTCAATGCTATTATAAAAGATGAGTCTTGGTTGTGGCATCTTCATTTTGGACATCGAGCTTCAGCGGTTTGAAGTTAGTTGCTCAAAGAAATTTGGTAAGAGGCTTGCCCGTTGTAGATCATCGACGGTTGTGTGAAGGTTGTATTCTTAGAAAGCAACAGTTACCCTTTGATATTGAAAATACTTGGCGTGCAAGGAAGCCTCTTGAGCTTGTCCATTGGATGTGTACCAACAAAGGCGTTGATAATCTCACTTAAGTGAGAATGAAAATAATAAAATAAATTTCGGATATACCATTCTTAAAGATATTCCCACTTAATTCTCTAATCACACCCAAACATGAGAATGTGAATAAGCATTCCATTCCCACATCAATTCCATTATATTCCTACATTCATTCCATTCTCAATTGCCTCTATTCCCGCACCAAAGGAGTAAGTAGAAAAAACAACAGAGAGAAAACTTTGTTCTCTTTGCTTCTTCATCCTTTCTCTTCTCAATATTACATATATAATTTGTTTTGCTAGTTTCTCCAACAAATGTATCGAGCCATGAATAATTTGAGCGGGATGACATAGCCCTCTATTCCTATATTGGATGTGAAGAATTATCACCGGTGGAGACCGCAGATGAATGTGTTGTTTGAATATTAAGATATATTGGGTGTCGTAGAAGCGGAGTTCCGATCTTGCGAGAGAGTGCAAGTGAAGCCAGAAGAAAGCCCACAGTGAGATTAAGAAGAAGGATCAAAAAACGTTATTCTACATTTATCAAGGAGTGAATGATTCAGTTTTTGAGAAGATCGACGGAGCAACTACGACAAAGCAAGCATGTGATATTTTGGAGACATCGTATCATGGAGTTGAAAAGGTGAAAAAAGTTCGGCTTCAAATATTGAGGCGTAAATTTAAAATTTTGCGATGGAAGCCATGAAAGTGTCATGATTATCGACTCGAGTACTTACATTGACAAATCAAATAAAAATAAACGGAGAGAAGATTGTAGACTTAGCAATTGTGGAGAAGATATTGCAATCTCTTACAGTAAAATTTGATCATATAGTGGTGGTAATCGAAGAGTCGAATGATTTATCTAAGATGATAGTTGATGAGTTGATGGGTACCCTACAAGTTCACGAGCAACGCATGAGCGAGAGGTCAACCAAGAAGCCCTTTGAAAAAGCTTTTCAAAGTCAAGCTTTCATAAAAAATAACAAAGGAGCACAGGATGAAAGAGACCAGCGAGGAGGAAATTTCCGTGGTAGAGGACGAGGATACGGGAACTACAACAACCGAGGACGCGGATACTATAATAATCGAGGACGTGGCAGTTATAACAGCAATCAAAGAGATGACGGCAACCAGAGAAATAATTATCAATGAAATTCAAATTATCAAGGATGAGGTCGAGGTCAAGGTCAAGGCTTTGGACGTGGTAGAGGAAATTTTAATAAATCAAACTGTGAATGTTACATATGTCACAGATATGACCACTATGCAAAGGAGTGCAAGTACGAGGATAATTCCCAATCTGGAGAAGAAGTTCGATTTGCACAAGAAAGAAGTGATGAAGACAACCACACTTTGTTGATGGTCACGGCAACCGGTGAAGAATCAAATTACAACACATGGTTTCTTGACACTGAGTATTCTAATCACATGTGCGAAAAGGAGTTGTTCGTAGATCTGGATGAGTTAATGCGGTCCAAAGTCAAGTTTATCGATGACAACACTATATCAGTGATGGGAAAAGGGAGAGTTCTCATCAAGTTGAAGAACGGAGATTACAAGTTTATTTTCGATGTGTTCTATGTGCCGAATATGAAGAACAATTTACTCAGTATGGATCAACTTCTTGAAAATGGGTACTATTTACGCCTTTTTGGTAATCAACTCTTAATATTTGATAAAAGAGGTGTATTTATCCTTAAAGCTCCTATGACAAAGAATCGCATGTTTCAAGTTAATATCGAGAACGATGTTTATCATTGCTTCAATGCTATTATAAAAGATGAGTCTTGGTTGTGGCATCTTCATTTTGGACATCTGAGCTTTCGCAGTTTGAAGTTAGTTGCTCAAAGAAATTTGGTAAGAGGCTTGCCCGTTGTAGATCATCCCGAACAGTTGTGTGAAGGTTGTATTCTTAGAAAGCAACACAGATTACCCTTTGATATTGAAAATACTTGGCGTGCAAGGAAGCCTCTTGAGCTTGTCCATTCAGATGTGTACCAACAAAGAGCGTTGATAATCTCACTTCTAAAGAGGCGTGGACTGATTATAAGCCAAGTGTAAGGCATCTCAAAGTATTTGGCTCCATTGCTTATGCTCATGTTCCAGCAAAAAGAAGAGAGAAACTTGATGATAGAGGCGAGAAGGTGGTTTTTGTTAGCTACAAGTCCGGAGGCTACAAGCTCTACAACCCTGTTACAGAGAAGGTGATTGTAAACAGAGATGTTGTGTTTGCTGAAGAAGAAGCTTGGAATTGGGATCTAGAAGCACAAAACGATTTACGACGTACCCTCCTTGATATTCTTGAAGACGGTGTCCCTGTTGTAACTGAAGAAGCACCACTGGCCAATGCTCTTGAAGCTCCAACCCCGCAAGTTTCATTAGAAGTTGAAAGATGAAGAAATTGCCAACCATCACTTCTCTAGAGGGATTATGAAGTAACTCCAGATGATGATGCTGATGCAGATGGAGATATAGTGTGCTTTGCAATGTTCGCAGGTTGTGAGCCAGTTATGTCTGAAGAGGCTATTCAAGATCCTAAGTGGATAAATGCAATGAAAGAAGAGATAAAGGCGATCGAGAAGAACAACACATGGGAGCTTACTAATATCTCGCAAGGACATAAAACAATCGATGTGAAGTGGGTTTTTAGGACAAAGATTAAGGCGAACGGCGAGGTTGAGCGGCATAAAGCAAGATTGGTGGCGAAAAGCTACGAGCAAAGGCCTGGTTATAATTATCAAGAGGTATTTTTTCATATTGCTAGAATTAAAACTGCTAGACTAATAATTATTTTGGCTGCACCGAAGTAATGGAATATTCATCAGATGGACGTGAAGTCGGTTTTTCTTAATGAGCCACTTGAAGAAGAAGTTTTCGTGAAGCAATCACCTAGATTTGTGAAGAAATGGTGCGAGCATAAAGTATATAAATTGAAGAAAGTCTTGTACGGGCTGAAGCAGACACCGTGAGCATGGAACAAAAGAATTATTCTTTCTTTTAGAAAAGTAGATTTCAGAAGTGCCCCTCCGAGCATGCCTTATATGTGAAGACAAACAATTCTGGTGATATACTACTATTATGCCTTTATGTTGATGACTTGATTTTTACTGGCAATAATATTTATATGATTGAAGATTTTAAGAAGTCAATTATGCATGAATTTGAGATGACAGATCTTGGCTTGATGTCTTATTTTCTTGGCATTGCAGTGGATCAAGGCGATGATGAGATTTTCATAAGTCAAAAGAGGTATTGTGCAGAGTTGTCGAAGAGGTTTTAGATGTTTGATTGCAATCCTATTAGAATTCCTGTGGAGGTTGGTACTAAATTATCTCGAGAAGGTGATGGTGTACAAGTTGATCCTACTTATTTCAACCAAGTTATTGAGAGTTTGAGATATCTCACATGTACAATGTCAGATATAGCCTATAGAGTTGGTCTAATCAGCAGATATTTGGAGGCCCCTCGCTAATCTCATCTACAAGTTGTAAAGAGAATTATGTGGTACCTAAAGGGGACTTATGATCATGGTTTATTTTGTTCTTCATCTAACAATTGTGATGTTGTAGGCTATTCTGATAGTGATTGGAGTGGAGATCATGATGATTATAAAAGTACTTCTGGCTATGTATTCAACTTTGGCTCAACCGCATTTTCATGGTCGTCGAACAAGCAGTCTATTGTTGCACTCTCAACTTATAAAGCGGAGTATGTAGCAGCGGTGTTGAGTACTTGTCAAGCAATTTGGTTGCATAATGTGTTAAGTCAAATTCATATTCAAGTTGAAGGTCCTACAAAGATTTCTGTTGACAACAAGTCCGCAATTGATTTGGCAAAGAATCTAGTCATTCCTGGAAGGAGCAAGCATATTCATACTCGCTACCTCTTTATATGAAACAATGTTGAGAAGAACGAGATCGTGTTGGTTTATTGCAAGTCTGAAGATCAAGTTGCGGACATCCTCACGAAACCCTTGAAGTTTGAAGCATTTGTCAAGCTGAAGCACATGATGGGAATGAAGACTTTACAGAATTAGGATTAAGAGGGGATGTTGAAAGATAATTCTAATTCTAATGGGTTTGGAGTTAATTATCCTTAGAAGTTTTTATTCATAGGAGTTTGGTTATCTTTGAGTTTGTTAGTTTAAAGATAGAGTTAGTAGTTCAAAGGAATAGAATTTGGTTTGTTTTGTTGAGAGTTATTTCTTTATGTTAGATAGGAATAGACCCTTTTTATTTAATCCCACATCGGATAGAGTAGAAGAATGAGACCACTCCTTTTGTATATATAGACCCCAATACTAATGAATAAAATTGCACCTTTATCTTGATTAGCCCCGCTTCTAACATGGTATCGAGCCTCAAAATCCTAGCCAACAAAAAATCGCCATCGCCCATCGCCGGCCACTTCGCCGTCTTCATCCTTTGGCGATTATTTTCTTCGTGAAATAATCCCCTTTGGCGATTATTTCCTTCGTGAAATAATCCCCTCTGGACTTAACCCCTCTGGATCAAACTTTGCTTTGATCCTGAGAAGAGTGGTGATTTCGCTTGGTCAATTTCACTCACTTTGGCGATTATTTCCTTCGTGAAATAATCCCCTTGATCATGTAGCCCCCCCTCGTGTTGAGGAGATGAGATGAACGGGGGGGGGGGAAGGTGGATGATGAGAAGATGGTGATGTTTGGAGGCGAGGAAAGTTGAAGGCCTGGTGTGGGATCTAGATTTGTGGGATCGGTGTGAGGGAACCGAATACAAATTAGATCGATGGAGACCGGCACAAACCCGATGGCGGAACTCATCAAGAAGTTGAACCAGGAGGATGTTTCAACTATGATGCAGTTCATGAGGATGACAGCGGGAGAGGGCTCAACAAAGCCACCGCCCAAGAAGGTGGAGCTTCCACCTATCGACGTGAAGCTCGAAGGCCAGCGACATATCTAAGTTGGTCGCACGGTGAGATATACCCTGCGGGGAGGAACACGGAGGGATATCGGCGGGAGAAGCGAACGGTGAGGGCTCAGCGAGATGAGTGAAAGTCCACTCATATGTTGGTGTATATCCGGTTTCTCAATTCGTAGTCCACCAATGCGCCATGATAGATGGTCTTGGAAAGGTGCAGGATGTCTGGGAGAAGCTGAGAAGGACCTATGATGGGGTGGGAAATAACTTGAGGGTATTCCGGATCGAAAGGAGATCGGCCTTCTGATCCAGGGGAGAAGGCTGTCTAGAGTATGCCAGCCGGAGCTCTTGTGGTGAATCACGATCACTTCGTCCCCAGCAAGTTGCAAGGACCACGAGTGCAAGGAGGCCTTGAGGCCTCTGCGAGAAGAGGACCATGCTATTCCTCTGAGGCTTGGCTCCATCATTTGAGCAGAGGACGGCGATGCTACTAGCCAAGATGAAGATTTCATCTCTGGAGGAGGCGATCTACCATGATCTGAGGAAGAAGCCGTGCTCGAGGCTGGGGCAGTGTGGAAGGAGCAAGCATATTCATACTCGCTACCTCTTTATATGAAACAATGTTGAGAAGAACGAGATCGTGTTGGTTTATTGCAAGTCTGAAGATCAAGTTGCGGACATCCTCACGAAACCCTTGAAGTTTGAAGCATTTGTCAAGCTGAAGCACATGATGGGAATGAAGACTTTACAGAATTAGGATTAAGAGGGGATGTTGAAAGATAATTCTAATTCTAATGGGTTTGGAGTTAATTATCCTTAGAAGTTTTTATTCATAGGAGTTTGGTTATCTTTGAGTTTGTTAGTTTAAAGATAGAGTTAGTAGTTCAAAGGAATAGAATTTGGTTTGTTTTTGTTGAGAGTTATTTCTTTATGTTAGATAGGAATAGACCCTTTTTATTTAATCCCACATCGGATAGAGTAGAAGAATGAGACCACTCCTTTTGTATATATAGACCCCAATACTAATGAATAAAATTGCACCTTTATCTTGATTAGCCCTGTTTCTAACATGGTATCAGAGCCTCCAAAATCCTAGCCAACAAAAAAAATCGTCACTGTCCATCGCCGCCGTCACTTCGCCGTCTTCATCCTTTGGCGATTATTTTCTTCGTGAAATAATCCCCTTTGGCGATTATTTCCTTCGTGAAATAATCCCCTCTGGACTTAACCCTCCGGATCAAACTTTGCTTTGATCACGAGAAGAATGGTGATTCGCAGGTCAATTTCACTCACTTTGGCGATTATTTCCTTCGTGAAATAATCCCCTTGATCATGTAGCCCCCCCTCGTGTTGAGGAGATGAGATGAACGGGGGGGGGGGAAGGTGGATGATGAGAAGATGGTGATGTTTGGAGGCGAGGAAAGTTGAAGGCTGGTGTGGGATCTAGATTTGTGGGATGCGGTGTGAGGAACCGAATACAAATTAGATCGATGGAGGCCGCACAAACCCGATGGCGGAACTCATCAAGAAGTTGAACCGGGAGGATGTTTCAACTATGATGCGGTTCATGAGGATGACAATGGAGAGGGCTCAACAAAGCCACCGCCTAAGAAGGTGGAGCTTCCACTATCGGCGTGAAGCTTCGAAGGCCGTGACATATCTAAGTTGGTCGCACGGTGAGATATACCCTGCGGGGAGGAACACGGAGGGATATCGGCGGGAGAAAGCTGAACCGGTGAGGGCTCCGCTGAGGAAGATGAGTGAAAGTCCACTCATATGTTGGTGTATATCACGGTTTCTCAATTCGTAGTCCGGCCATTGCGGCCATGATAGATGGTCTTGGAAAGGTGCGGGATGTCCGGGAGAAGCCGAAGGACCTATGATGGGGTGGGAAATAACTTGAGGGTATTCGGATCGAAAAGGAGATCGGCCTTCTGATCCCAGGGAGAGGGCTGTACAAGAGTATGCCACAAACCGGAGCTCTTGTGGGTGAATCACGATCACTTCGTCCCCAGCAAGTTGCAAGGACCACGAGTGCAAGGGCCTTGAGGCCTCTTTGCGTAAGAGGACCATGCTATTCCTCGAGGCTTGGCTCCATCATTTGGCAGAGGGCAGCGATGCTACTAGCCAAGATGAAGATTTCATCTCGAGGAGGCGTCCGCCATGATACAGAAGAGAGCCGTGACGTGCCAGGCCGACAGTGGAATTTCGGGGAGAAGTCAAGATCGGTGGTCTCAAACCCGGGTAACACTGGATTCAGAGGGGAGACTAGACAGTGCTTTAACTGCGGAGAGGTAGGGCATCTGAGACAGATGTGCTCTAAGCTATCCAAGGAGAGGAACTGAGGTGGACGTGGACAGGCCGGAGGCCTTGGAGGCCGGCGAGGTGGAAGAGGAGGCCATCGGACGAATCTGTCGGTGACAGAGGAGGGGGAAGAAGCTGAGATGACTTTTACAGAGGAGGATCGAGCTCTCTTGGAGGCACTGAGAAGGAAATAGAAAGCAGTAGACGACGTATCCAAGGGTGCATCTACTGTTTTCTCTAGAGGAGACTATGCCAGTTACGCTCTTCGCGCACATTCAAACAAAGGTATGAACGACACACATGTCCTTGCATCCATGGCTGCCACTAGATCCACAGACTGAATAATGAATTCTGGAGCATCCAAAAATGTAACCGGCAATACCAGTGAGTTCTCGTCTTATACTCACTGCGAGCGAGAGTATCAGTGCGGATAGTGCAGCCGCAGTACGTGGTCGGTAAGGGCACTATTAATTGTATAGGTTCTGTAACACTATCTAATATTTTGCATGCTCCTTCATTTCCTGTTAGCCTGTTATCAATTAGTGTCATTATCCTTCAACTGAAATGTGTTGTTTCTTCGATATTCCTAAGGTGATCTTCAGGAGAAGGGGCAGGCGAAGACTTGGGGCGGCATATGGTAGTACGTAGTACTGGACCGTGAAGGGATGGACTCGGCCCGACATCTATAGTTGAGAGGGCGGGGCGAGGAGGCGAGGTGTCGCGAGCATGAGTTGATGCTACATCATAAGCGGATGGGACATCCTTCATTTAGTATTCTGGGTAAAATGTATCCAACCTTATTTCAGAAAGCAAATCAACAGAAGCTTCAGTGTGATGCTTGTGAGTTTGGAAAGCTTACTAGAAGCTC
This sequence comes from Asparagus setaceus, assembly GCA_012295165.1. NCBI lineage: Eukaryota > Viridiplantae > Streptophyta > Magnoliopsida > Asparagales > Asparagaceae > Asparagus > Asparagus setaceus. The sequence continues at coordinate 26,122,896 of CM022701.1, forward strand.
TTATGTCAGTTCGGGTAATAGGAGTTCCTGTAGTTTTGAGGTGATACATTCTGACGTATGGGGACCTTGTCCAATAAATTCTATAAGTGGATGTAAGTATTTTATTATATTTATTGATTATTTTTCTAGAGTCACTTGGGTGTACCTGATGAAAAATAAGAATGATGTAGTTGGTTGTTTCAAAGACTTTCATAGGCACATCCAGACTCAGTATGGTGCCGTGGTAAAGGTGTTGAGATCAGATAATGGGACAGAGTACACCAACAGAATATTTGGAGAGTATCTGTCAGCTCAAGGTATACAACACCAGACTACATGCACATACACCTCAGCTCAGAATGGGGTAGCAGAGAGGAAGAATAGACATCTCCTAGAAGTTGCTAGGAGTATGATGATGGCAATGAATGTCCCAGCGTTGTGGGGACAAGCGGTTTGGCAGTACTCACTTAGTGGGGATGCCTTGAGTGTATTGAAATGAAAATCTCCGCGTGAGACGAAGGGAGACAACGGGGGACTCTACCATTGAAGGTGTTTGGTGTGTGTGTTTTGTGAAGGATATGAGACCATGTTGGGAAAGCGGACCCCGTATGTGAAGTGTATGTTCGTGGGATACTCGGCACAGAAATAGTATGTCCGTTGGAGCCCGTGGAAAAAACATTTGTCGGTATGGATGTCGCGGTTTGAGCTCGAGCCATACTACACATTGGGGTAACTTCACCCTTTGGAGACTCGCCCGAATCTGGAGGTATGAGGCGAGAGGGGAGAATGGTGAGAGCTCAAGGGGTCAATCTTAATTTGATCCCTTACTCGGAGGCGGGGAGGATGAAGGCGAAGGGAGGAGGAGGAGATAAGGGTGCTAAGCTACGGCTCGGGGGAGTTGCCTACGGCTCGGGGAGGAGTTCGTACATCTGAAGAAGGGGAAGCGATGAAGTGCCTACAGTGCGAGGTACTGCAGTGCGGTGCCCGATCCCTCGTCCGCTCTGCTCCAACTCTTGAGAAACTTACACCATCCTCCACTTGGTGATATCATTCCTTCTCTTGCTACCCTTTGCCCACACCGGTTGTAAGCGTCAAAATTGCCTAAGTCCCGAACATAGCTCGTGACAGTGAGTTGATGACCGATGAGCCATCCGATAATATAACGGTGAACCGGTGATATGGTAACAACAAGCGAGTGAACAAAGCGCAATAAGCACATCGGTGAAGTATACGAGTCAATGGGAGCGGCAAAACAACGAAGAAGCGACTCAACCATGGTGCGGGATACCCATAAAGACTTAGCACCGTGTGTCTTGTTCCTACCATGGGCATTGCACCTATGGGAGGTTTTAGATCTCCTTTCTAGCTTTCTAGCATCTTGGATCAACTCATTCAGAGAGCGGACGAGAGAGTTAGAGCCGAAACAACCGAGAGGGTCGGTACATTTCACATCTGCGGGATTCCAATGATGTCTCACACATTTAGACCATGATACGGTTCGAATATGAGGAAGATAAAAATATACGGTTCGAATATGAGGAAGATAAAAATATAGAAGTTGTAGCTCTCTTCACCAGCTTTCCAAAACATCTTTAATCGCATCAATCGGAGGTCGGATGAGAGAATTAGAGCTAAAATAGCCGGGCATATCGAATTTGTCTCGGCGGGGCAGGGGCTTCGGCCCGAAGCTTAAAAGCGCGTTTTTGGCGGTTTTCTGGGATTTGAGCTTTCCAACCACCTTGATATTATCTCTAAACATGGTTAAGAGGTTATGGGTGAAGATATGATCAAATCATCCATTCTTATCCAGAAAACAAGGCTTCTAAAACCTATAAATACCGAGGGCCTTCATTGAAAGAGGCGTCGAGAAAAAGCTTTGAAGCCTTGTCGGTTAGGAGAGTAAGAGGAGCACGAATTTCAAGGAGAAGGAACAGATCTTGGCGAACTCTTAAGGGCTATTATCATCCTTTGTGAGATAATCCCGGGGCTATTATCATCCTTTGTGAGATAATCCCGGGGCTATTATCCTCCTTCGTGAGATAATCCCCTCAAAAGGTTCGATCGGCGCTTGGATCTGTCCTTGAGTGAATTCGGGTGATACGAGCATTGATTTCTCCTAGTAGATCTCACCGCTCCGTGATCCTCTCCTTCGTGGCGTGATCCCGGCGATCCTCTCGCCGTGAGTGTGATCCCCTTAGGCCGTTTCGCCGTGAAGCGAGCCCCTTCCGTCTATAGTTTGAACGGGTTTCCACTGGATCGGAATTGCGGTGGTCCACGGACGATAGAAGTCCCCAAGACAGCAAAGACACCAGCATAGCGAGGACCGATAAGCGGATCTCGCGTTTGTTCAAAAGGATAAAAGTTGTAATTCTTTGATTTTCATTGTAAGCCTTATAAAAGGCGATCTTTTTCGAATCTCGTTATGCGGCCGAAGTTTGTAGCAGTTCAAGCAATGATAATCATCCCGACTTTTACCGCAACAAGGCCGAAGGCCGTCGAATCCGGCCACGCCGCCAGCCAGCATTCATCGCCCTCTCCCCTCGCCGTCGCACCACCTCGCATGCACAAGAAAAAGAGAGAAGAAAAAGACGAAAAAGACCTTATAAAACTCTCGTGTGCATACCTTGTTGATCGAGGAAGATGAGACGGCGAGAAGCGAGATGAAAACAAGAGAGAGAGCACAAGGGGGGGGCCGGCCTAGGTCAGAGAAAAGGAGGGTTGGTGGGTATTTATAACAACCCCACATGAACCCCAATCCCTTTTGAATAAGGAGTCCTATTTGGCAAGAAGTAGGAATTTTAATTGGAGCCCAAATCAATTCTAATTAGGACTCTAATCAGCCCCTAATTAGGAGTCCTAATTGGAATCTTATCCGGATGTCAAAATAGTGCCAAATCAGTCCGTTGATTGGCTCCTACTCCCTCCGCCAAGTTTGGAAAGATTTTGGAGATGTTCTGGGGCTCAATGTTGCAGAGTATTTTCCCATGTGGTTTAATCCTACTCAACTAGGATTACAGTATAAGCTGTTTCCTAATTTATCGAAGTTCGGAAGAATATCTTCACAAAAAGAATATATTCTTAGGGATAACTTCGGCCGTCTGGATTGCATCGGCCTTGATCAACCGTCGCCTAATCCTACTCAACTAGGATTACAGTATAAGCTGTTTCCTAATTTATCGAGAAGTTCAGGAAGAATATCTTCATAAAAATATTCTTAGGGATAACTTCGGCAAATGCGGATTGCATCGGCCTTGATCAACCGTCGCCTAATCCTACTCCAACTAGGATTATGAGTATAAAGCTGTTTCCTAATTTAGCGAAGTTCTGGAGAATATTACCGTATTCTTAAGGATAACTCGATAATCTTCAATTTCCTCCCACCGTGGATGAATACACTTCAACGAGGAGTAATACAGTAGCGACGCCAACCGACGCGTCATCGACGAAGGATTCACCGATCAACGGTTCGGATCCACGTAAGATCGTACGCTAGTCAACGCGTTGCATTTGCCGATTGAAGGCTAAAACCTATATGGTTCAACGCCCACTAACGCGTCGCGGTGAGGGATTCCCCGATCAACGGAGGAATCTCGATGGTCAATTGGACGACAATCCACCGACACGAGTCAACATCAAATAAACTTAATTAGCTACGGTTCGAAATTCCAACAACGGTCAAGCAATAAATGCGGCAAGTAACATCCCGGTATCCTACAAAGCGGAGAACACGAGAGAATTGGAGGAATCAAATCTGGGAGTTAACCTCGAAAAATTCATCTAGACCTCGGTCAAGATCTCGGCGACGGTCGGACAAAAATGCGATGCAAGTAATAACCCGGCAATCCTACAAAGCACCGGAAAGGCTGAAAGGAGTGGAGAGATTGAGCGCCAAGGTCATTCACAAGTCCCATCCACCGATTGAAGGGTGAAGGGCTCATCATGTCAAAGCATCCCGACTCATCAAGAATCGAGGCGAGGCGCTTTGGAGGGTATCTGTGGCGTTAAAATTGCTTATCGGTGCGAGCGAAACTTCGTGGCGGTGGGTTAACAACCAACAACCCATTCGACAAAACCGGCCGCATAAAGCAAATTGGCGAACACACAAAGTGGGTCCGACAGCGTCTGAATCAACGAGGCTACGTGTTATGGAATGAATCAACAAGCGAAGCTTTAAAGAGATCGATCGGTTCGAGCGTCGGCGAGATCGGTTGAACATTGACCGTCGTCCGCCATGGTTGGCGGGATGAAACCGATCAAGAGAACCAAGCACGGACTTAGAGCGGCGGCGACAAAGCGGAGCGAATGTCACGAAAAGTCAGAAAACCAAAGAAGCCAAAGCGGCGTCCGTGAAACGGACACCGTTTGGTGTCCGACGATGGCCGGACACCAATGGTGTCCGGCCAAGAAAAGCCCCTCTATTGTTTTCCTATAAATAGTTGGGGGTGCTCGATTCCTGGTGGATTTTTGGGAGTTGGATTTTACGATATTCTTGAGAGAGCCCTCGCGAGATCCACGAGCCGTCGGCCTTCGATTCAAGCCGGCGAACACGTCCGATCATTGACCGATCGTCACTTAAACCGTTGGCGGGATGAAACCGATCAAGAGAACCAAGCACGGACTTAGAGCGGCGGCGACAAGGCGGAGCGAATGTCACGAAAAGTCAGAAAACCAAAGAAGCCAAAGCGGCGTCCGTGAAACGGACACCGTTTGGTGTCCGACGATGGCCGGACACGAATGGTGTCCGACGATGGCCGGACACCAATGGTGTCCGGCCAAGAAAAGCCCCTCTATTGTTTTCCTATAAATAGTTGGGGGTGCTTTCGATTCCGCGGTGGATTTTTGGGAGTTGGATTTTCGATATTCTTGAGAGAGCCCTCGCGAGATCCACGGCCGTCGGCCTTCGATTCAAGCCGGCGAACACGTCCGATCATTGACCGATCGTCACTTAAACCGTTGGCGGGATGAAACCGATCAAGAGAACCAAGCACGGACTTAGAGCGGCGGCGACAAGGCGGAGCGAATGTCACGAAAAGTCAGAAAACCAAAGAAGCCAAAGCGGCGTCCGGTAGAAACCCGGACACCGTTTGGTGTCCGACGATGGCCGGACACCAATGGTGTCCGACCAGTCCGGACACGATGGTGTCCGGCCAAGAAAAGCCCCTCTATTGTTTTCCTATAAATAGTTGGGGGTGCTTTCGATTCCGCGGTGGATTTTTGGGAGTTGGATTTTCGATATTCTTGAGAGCCCTCGCGAGATCCACGGCCGTCGGCCTTCGATTCGAACCACAAGCACGTCCGATCTACAAACCGCGAGGTAAGCGAACTTCGGGTCGACTCTGAGAATAAGCGTGATTTCTCCTAGTAGATCTCACGCTCGGCGATCCTCTCCTTCGTGAGTGTGATCCCGGCGATCCTCTCCTTCGTGAGTCGCGATCCCCTCGGTAACCGTTTCCCTCGTGAAGCGAGCCTGCGTCTGTAGTTCGAACGGGTTTCCACGGATCACGAATTGCGCGGTAGTCCGCGGACGAACAAAAGTCCGACACGGGCAAAGAACCAGCATAGCGAGGATCAGTAAAATAGAGATCCTCGTGTTTGTTCACAAAAGGAAGAAGTTGTAATTTTTGTTTTCATTGTACGCCTAAAATAAAGGCATTTCCTTTGTTTGAAATTTTGTTGTAGGCCAACGAAGCTGTACACGAGTTCAAACGAGCAATGAATAACAAACCAACTTTTCCCGCGAACACCAGTGTCTGTAAGAAGGACTACTCGCAGTAATGCGGGTAATCCTCCTGACAGATATGATTGAGATCTTGCTCAATTTATTTTCTATTCTAACATATCCCCTTTACATGGAGCATTCATTGCATCATTAGATTCTGTTACTATACCTAATAACTGGCAGGCTGCTAAGAAGGACTCAAAGTGAAAGGTAGCCATGCACGAGGAGCTGGGGGCTCTCAAGAAGAACCACGCATGGGAGTTGGTGACCTTGTCGGCGGGGAAAAACGATGGGATGTAAATGGGTGTTTCTTGTGAAGCGAGAATCGAGAAGGGCGGGTTGAGCGCTACAAGGAGCGGCGGTGGCAAAAGGGTAGCGCCCGACGCACGACATTGACTACGATGAGACTTTTGCACCGGTGGCGAAGATGAGCCTTGTTAGGACCGATCTCTCTGATAAATAGTGGATGGAAACTACACTAACTAGGCGTGAAGAATCGCGTTTCTTCATGGGGATCTAGTGGAGGAGGTGTATATGGAGATACCACGAGTTTAGCACGGGACGGTGATGGGTAAAGTCTGCGGTGAAGAAGTCTGTATGGGTTAAAGCAGTCTCCCCGAGCATGGTTCGACAGGTTCAGGAGGGCTATGGTTGGTATGAAATACCAACAGATCAATGCCGACCATACTGTGTTCTTTTGAAGAAGTGGGGGCCACATCACTATGCTTACAGTGTATGTAGATGACATGATCATCACAGGAGATGATGAGAAAGAGATTGCCCAGCTCAAGGTGAGATTGAGCAAAGAATTTGAAGTGAAGGATCTGGGTCAGCTTCGATACTTTCTTAGAATAGAGATAGCTCATGGAGCGGAGGGGATTGTTCTCTCCCAGAGGAAGTATGCACTGGATCTTCTTGCAGAGACAGGAATGTTGATGTGCAAACCTGCTACTACCGTCGATCGAGGTTCAAGGCGATTCTTTGGCGGAGAACAGTTGATCGTGAGAGATATCAGAGGCTGGTTGGTAGGTTGATCTATCTGAGTCACACACGTCCAGACATTTCATTTGCGGTGAGCGTTGTGAGCCGCTACATGCATGATCCGAGGAAGGGTCATATGGATGCAGTATATCAGATCCTGAAGTATCTGAAGGGTGCCCCTGACAAAGGGCTGATATTCAGGAGGAGTAACCATGTGAACATTGAGGGCTACTGTGACTCAGATTGGGCTAGCTGCGGAGATGATAGGAGGTCTATCTCAGAGTACTGCATATTTATAGGAGGCAACTTAGTCTCTTAGAAAAGTAAGAAATAATCTGTGGTGGCAAGATCAACAGCTGAAGCAGAGTACAGAGCAATGGCCGTGGGGGTTGCGGAGTTGATGTGGCTGAAAAGCATGCTGGTGGAGCTAAAGCTAGATCAAGGGGCCAAGATTAGGTTATGGTGCGATAACAAGTCAGCTATCGATGTGCCAACAACCCGGTCTGACATGTGAGAACCAAGCACATCGAGATTGACAGGTTCTTCATCAAAGAGAAGCTGAACAGTGGGCTACTGGAGTTAGGCCATGTTTCAACTAAGGATCGGGCTGCAGACTGCTCGACTAAAGTACTTAGCGCAGTAGACCTAGCTAGAGGGTGTGACAAGATGGGCTTAATAGATATCTTTCGCCCATCTTGAGGAGGAGTGTTGAGAGTTATTTCTTTATGTTAGATAGGAATAGACCCCTTTTGTTTAGTCCCACATCGGATAGAGTGGAAGGATGAAACCACTCCTCTTGTATATATAGACTCCAATACTAATGAAAAATTGCACCTTTCTCTTGATTAGCCCTGTTTCTAACAGTTTTAATTATCTCCTAGGAGTTTATACTATTATAGAATTCTTATCATATACTTTTAAGGGCCTTTATATAGGACATGGTTCCATGTACCTGTAAGTAGGGAAAAAGAAAACAACAGAGAGAAAACTTTGTTCTCTTTTGCTTCTTCATCCCTTCTCTTCTCAATATTACATATATAATTTGTTTTGCTAGTTTCTCCAACAGAGTGGAGATGAACACTGGTATTTTTCTTGAAATTTGTTGCCTAGAGATTTGTGTGTCATTGCAATTATTAGTTGGGCCTTTTGAGGTTTTAGTTGATTAAATCTATATGAGTTTCTCATTGTACAGTGTTGCATTCTGCTTAATTATGCAGGCGACCATCAGAGGTTGATGGATTCAGGTAAAAATCTAGTAATTAGAAAGAATTTTGGTTTAGGGGTTGGTGGATTGAGGTTGCAGAACTACAATTAGTCTATTTGTCAGGGGAAATGGTTTCCATTTGACTTCCATTTATAGTTTATAGTGTAGTTGATCGATTCGCTGTGATGCCCACGTTTGATCTTTTGATGAATCTGATTTGTGTTTTTAGAGAGACAAGGAGAACCTTCATGTTGATTTCTTGTCTGCTATTTTTGTCGAAATAGCAATTTGGATGGGTCACGCACGTTTGATCTTTCGATGTATCTGATTTGTGTTTTTAGAGAGACAAGGAGAACCTTTGCATTGATTTCTTGTCTGCTATTTTTGTCAAAATAACAATTTGTATGTGTCATCGGTACTCTAGTAATATGGATCGAATATTGATTCGAGATCCAAACCACCCGTGTAGTGTCATGGTAGTAGAAGAAGGTGGTTTAAGAAATGAGATAGACGGATGAAAGCGAGATGACGTACAAGTTTAGATGAGAACACTGAAGTCATTTACAAAAAAATATTAGATTAAAAGTATAGACAAATATGAAGTACGACACACCTGTTCTTGTTACTTGGAGCTTAGTTCTGGATCCTATCCTACTTCCTCTCCTTGTTGTTGGAGTATTTCCTAATAATATTATAAGTTAGATAATAACCATTTAATTAGTATAGTAACTATATAGTGGAAGATTTGAATAGCTTATGGTGTATATAACTTTGGATGTCTCTCATTTTATTTCTCACTCTTGAAAACTTTGGAGAGATGTGTTTTGACTGTGTCTTTTATTCGAGAGAAAGAAGGACATGCTTACTATGCTCTCATATAATTATAAGCGTGAGAATTTCCATAATAAGTTTTTATATCATTCATTTCTTGGGAGAGGATCACCATGAGTTGAGCTTCTAATAAGATAACAGTAATTATAATATTTCCGTATCACTGAGATTTAGTAATTTAGCTAAATCTAAGTTAATTAAAATCAAAGACGTCAAATGAGTATTAAGTCGTGTGGGTTGTGACTATATGTTGCCTTGGAACGATGGACCTTCTTTCCATTACTGATATACATTGAGCATAACAAACACGTTGTTACTTATTGGTTCTTGTTATACTAATTTTGGACAATTGGCACTTGAAAAATAGATAAATTCCGTGTAAATCTTCATGGTTACATTAAGATACTGAATTTGGCAATTTTAATCTAGCATTGTCGTTTAATTAATGCAACTTCTATTGCTTTCATGCATTTGATGGTTTTGGTCTTATAGATTACATTGTGCGCTAGTCAAATACAAACTACTTTGTATTTATTTTACATTCACTCTTTAGCCGTTTCATTTGCTAATCTGATTAAGCTAATGATACTGCACTGGAAGTCTATACTAAGTATGTAGCTCTGCCATTTCATTCTCATAAACTTCATAAATATTCACCTTTTATGCCTTATTTTACTCTGTACAGATTTGTATCCTCATCTTCATTGGGAGCAATGGAGAAACCTATTTCAACACAGTTGCTCTGGTTTCATGTGTACAGAATTTCCCCATGAGTAGAGGGCCCGTAGTTGGAATCCTGAAGGGCTTTGCCGGTCTGAGTGGTGCAATCTTGACCCAAATATACACAATGATTCACACACCTGATCATGCCACCCTAGTATTTATGGTCGCCGTGGGGCCAACTTTGATTATCATTGCGTTAATGTTCATCGTCAGACCTATCGGAGGGGAAAACCGAGTACAATCATCTGATAGCTCCAGTTTTGTGTTCATTTATAGTGTGTGTCTCCTTCTTGCTGCATATTTAATGGTTGTTATGCTTCTTGAGGATCTAGTAGACTTGAGTCGTTCTGTGACTATCTTGTTCACAGTTGTCCTTCTCTTTCTCCTAGTACTCCCTATTGTGATTCCGTTGCTTCTCACCTTTTGTACTGATGATACCTGTCCAGACCAAGAGGGTCTGTTGCCTGTACCCCAAAACGAGGAGGCTTGTGCATCTGAACAATCTCGTGACCAGCATAAGGTTATTCCTAGTGAACTAGAAGATGAAATTTTGGGCTTTTCTTTGTTGCAGACAATGATAAAGGCAGATTTTTGGCTTCTTTTTCTTTCTCTTGTGTTGGGGTCAGGTTCTGGTTTGACAGTCATTGATAACTTGGGACAGATAAGCCAATCTCTAGGTTATGAAGAAACTCATGTTTATGTGTCTATGATCTGCATATGGAATTTTCTAGGACGAATCGGTGGAGGTTATATTTCTGAGACTATCATAAGGTATTTTCCACTGCCATTTCTGCTGTGAACTCTGTGAACTAGATGTTTATCTGCTTTGCAGTGAAGGTTCAGGTTGTCTAATAAAAGTTTAATCCAGAGGTTATTGTTTGCGCCTAGTTGGTATAAGGGAGTCGAGTCAAGCGAGAATGGAATGAAGTGAGGAATGGAATGGAATCAATGCGGGAATGGAATGCCCATTCCCATTCTCATGTTTGGGTGCAATTAGACAATGAAACGAGAATGACAATCTCATTTCCCTTCTCATGTTTGGTATCGTTTGTTAACAAGTGGGAATAGAATATGGTTTTCTTATAATGTCCTTACAACAACATAGATATTGAAAATATAAAAAATTATTAATAGTGACTGAATAATTTTATTTTAGAAATAAGTTTTATAAAAATAGTTTCTCAGTTTTTCGTTAGAAATAATTTTTAATGGGATGCTTTTATTTTGGCACCCTACGTCATCAACAATTTCGATCTTTTGACTTACTAATCGAGAAAAAAAATTTCATAGAAATTTTTTATTGGATAGACATAATTATATTTTAGATTAATCATTAACTTGGATAAACTTTATCAAGACCAACAGTGCCAATTATCTATCAAGAAAACATGTGTCAGGAGACAGTAGTGAACTTGCATTAGTAAAAAATAAAAATCAAAAGAAAACAATATATTTTAGTAGGCCATTATCCAACTGGGACTTTATTTCAAAATGATTAAGGATATCTGCATTGAATTCTATAACCATAACCTGTGACTTAAGGAAAGGCCGACGAGGCATTGAAGGGGATGGGCCTAGAGGAGAGGAGGATCTATGTTTATGCAGTCAAGCGGAGAAAAAAAAAAAACAAAACAAAAATACAAACACTATTTTTAAGAAATGTTTCTGAATACGTTAAGCAATGAGGATACGATTATTTTAAAATTTGTTTGTGAAATACATAGCCAGTATTAACTTCTTTTGATTCCCACTTAAGTGGAAATGCCCATACCTTGACAATTCAATGGGAATGACCATTCCCACATAATGTGGGAATGAGCAATACTAGGGAATGGGCATTCCAACTTCTAAAAGACTGTTGTGTTTTGTATGCCGGAATGAGAAGTGGGAATGAGCATTCCATTCCATCTCTTCCCGTGTACCAAACGAGGCCTTAGTTTCTACAGAAGCATACTAAACAAGTTCTATTGCTCTCTTTCTTTAATCAGCGAACATTCATACCCAAGGCCAGTAGCCTTGGCTGCAGCTCAGGTTCTATTGGCAATCGGTCATTTCTACTTCGCTATGGCTTGGCCTGGAACGATGTACATAGGGACGCTGCTGATCGGGCTTGGATATGGAGCTCACTGGTCGATTGTACCCGCAACTGCCTCTGAACTCTTTGGACTTAAAAGCTTTGGGGCCTTGTATAATTTTCTCACTATGGCAAATCCAGTTGGCTCACTGATATTCTCAGGTGTTATTGTCAGCGGTATATATGACTACGAAGCCGAGCAACAGCACAAGCAACATAATTTACAACAATCTCTTCTTGGTAGATTACTCTATGGAACTAGTCTTAGTGTCGACGAGGCATCAAAGTGCGAGGGTGCAGTGTGCTTCTTCCTCTCTTCATTGATTATGTGTGCATTTTGCATCGTGGCGATGACCTTAAGTTTGATTCTTGTTCATAAAACCAAGTTTGTCTATGCCAACCTTTATGGGAAAACCACCCGGGTGGTTTGTGCTGCAGTGAGCTGAAGTGAATGTTGTTTATGAGAACTTTGCTCACAGTATCTTTATGTGCATTCGTGGAGAGGAAATAAGAAATCAGCAGAAGGAATCAATATCTGGGATAAGTGCCCTTTTTTGTTTCTCTCTGTCATTTGTTCTCCAAAAGTTGTGAGATTCTTTTATCCTATGTATGTATAATACTTGTTTCTTTAGAGTAATTTGGGGTCCTTTATGGTGTCTACTTTCAAATGGGTTCTTTTGGGGGTTGTTTTGGTTATTTTTGGTTATTTTTTGGAGCTTTCTTATGTAGGTTTCCCATTGTCTATGAACGTCAGCCTATAATTTGTAGAATGACCTTTGAGAATGAGTTTATCAACGTCAATTTACTGTTTTTAGAATGATTCGAGCACAGTTTTATTAGTTCATTTTAGGCCGTAAAACTAGACAAAAATTGGTCTACCTTCCTACCTGGACTAATTCTGACCTGGTTAAGAAAGAAACAAAACCTGGGTGGGTTATTGTGGGATTGTCAACAGAGACAAAGGGCCAGTTTGGATAGAGGAGAATAGGAGAGAAGGAAGGTAGGTGAACACATTTACTCCGTTTGGGAAGTTTTTAAGAGTGAAAAACTTCGAGTGAAAAACTTCCCCCTTGTGATACCCAAGATTTAGTCCCACATCGGATATTGATTGAGTGATTGAATGGTTTATAATGCAAGTCTAAAGAGTCAAGTGGAACATTGACTAATCAATTTTGACAGTGGATTGAGCTAAACCATATGTTGCATTCCGTGGGTCCCAAGACTTACATCGTGCAAACGGGCCCGGGGCGTGACACCCCTCATTCCCCTAGATTACCCTACAATTAATAGAAATTTATTACCCTACAATTAATAGAAATTTGTTCCCCCCAAATTGGGGTGGAACCTAGGGGAAGGGAATTACCTTACCTTACTTTCTCTTGGTATTGATGAGGCCCTGTTGTGCGAGGGGGCTGTGTGCTTCTTCCTTTCTTCATTGATTATGTGTGGATTTTGCATTGTTACGGTGACCTTGAGCTTGATTCTTGTTCATAGAAACGAGATCATCTGTGAGAACCTTTATGGGAAAGAAAAAAACACGGGTGGTCTTGCTATATTGAATTGAGATGAAATTTGTTTTATGGGATGTATGTTTCTAATTTCTTTAACTCACTTTATTGAATTGAGATGAAATTTGTTTCATAGAAACGAGATCATCTGTGAGAACCTTCATCATCTCTTCTCCAAAAGTTGTGAGATTCTTTTGTCATATAAATGTATAGTACCTTCTCTTGTGAGTAATTTGTGATGCTTGATGGGTTCCTACTTCCAAATGCATTCTTTTGGGGGATATTTGGTATTTTTTGGTGCTTTTTTTCATTTGAATTGCCCGTTGTCTTTGATTGTCAGACTATTATTTGTAGAATGGCCATGTAAATTGAGTATATCACTAACATCCTACTATTTGAACAATGATTCTTGCAATGTGTTGAGATATAGTTGTTTATCCAATGTTTCTACTGTCAGTTTTACTCTATACATCCTTATTTCAATGGTATGTTATATCCTTTAAATGCCTATTTGTTTTATGCTCTCCTGAGTGAAAAGATTTATATTTGCTTCTGTACATCTTGAAAATGAGATACTAAAGTGATAAGTACAGAACTAGTCATCACAAAGTTTAAAACATTGAAGGGTTGTATGCAAAATGTCTAAGGTAATTAGTTCTACCTTCTTTTGCGCTTCTACCTTCTGCTCCGTCATTATCATTTCTTTAAAATCACGCTGAAGCTAGCAAAAAGCTAGAAGTTAATAAAAATAATTAAAGTTAACCAAAAGATTAAAGTTAACAATTTGACAATTAAAGTTAACAAAATTATATTTGCAATTAACAAAACAACTAAAGTTAGCAAAAGAAGAAAAATTAAAAATGCTCAACTACCTTCCCTCTTTTTAATGAGAAAGTATCAAATAGATCTGGTTCATAATAGTAACCATTAGAAATGTCCAATAATTAAACCATTGACATATATTTGATACATATTTAATTCAATGAAGTTTGGACCACTTATACTTCTCCTGTTCACTCTAATACAAATAGAATGCAAGTTAACAGGGCTTAAGGCAATTTTCCTTTTGATTATTTTCCTAAACAGAAGATGTTTGAATTTTATTAGGGGTAGGGAAGGTAAGGAAAATAGGAAGAGAAGAAAATAAAAGTAATAAAACTCTCTTTCCCTAGGTTACACCCTATTTTGAGGGGAAAATTTTTCGTATTGTTTGAGGGTAAACTAAGAAGAACTAGAAGAAACACTCTACCCTCTAATAAGCTCACAAATAGGATGAACTAAGATAAATAGTTTCCCTTAACTTTCCTTCCCTATTACTAGTATTATAGCCCATGCTAAGCACGATCTTACTTCCATAATTCAATATCTATATTATAAATAATCTCAAAGACGATCTTACTTCAATAATTCGATATCTATTTTGTAAATAATCTCAAAGACTCATATACCTCTTCAAATCCATCTTATTAGTATCAATATCATGTTCAAATGAGTATGAAGACCAATCCACTCCTTCCAATTATTTTATTTATTTATTATTATTCCAAAATTTCATATTTATCAAAAGCATGATGTGAAAATTACTTATAATTGATCAAAATGTTACTTATAATTAATCCTTTAATTTTATAAACTTTATTTTTATTTTAAATATAATTAGTGTGATTACCAACATTATGTAATTTATGATAGTATTACTATTGATTCAAATTGATCAAAATTTTTCTTATTGTTACTCCTCTAAATTGTTAAACTTTATTTTTATTATAAAAATATTTTGTATAATTTTGAACATTATGTAATTTATTACAATTTTACTATAAAATTAATGTCTTCTTCAAATGTTATTAAATTTGTTTGCACTTAGATTTATATATAATGTAAATAGTTTAATTTAATATATAATTTATTTATTTTTGATAAAATTGAATATATAATTTGTTAATAACATTCATAATCTATTCTAATGATACAAATTAGTGTCTTCAAGCAGTTCGTCAGATAACCATTTTCTCTTTTATTATGCATATTTATTTGGATAACATATGATTAACTTGAAACTCTTGATCTAGAATTGTTTAAGTGCAAAATAAAATAACATTACCGTTCCAGTTTGATTTGTTAAAAATATAAATTAAGAACATTACAATTTAATCATTCATGGATTTGAAATATATTATAACAATATTATACTATAAGAACATTATAATTTATTTAGACAGATTTAATCGGGTATAAATAAATAAACCCCCAAATTCAAACCTAACCCAATCCAGATGCAAACCCAAACCCTAACCAAAATAATAATGAGAAAATTATTAAAAGTGATAAATTAAGAGCATTACAGTTTAATCGTTCATGAATTAAAATTATATTATAACAATATTATACTATAAGAACATTACAATTTAATTAGAAAGATTTAAGCAAGGACATAAATAAATATGCCCCTAAACCCAAACCCAATCCAAACTCAACCCAACCCAAATGCAAACCCTATCCTTAAACATAACAATACGAAAAATTTATTAAAATGTATAAATTAAAAATATTACAATATAATTGTAGCTAGATTAGAAGTATATTATAAGAACAATAGATCATCACCAAATTACACTTCTGTAGGGTGTGTTTTGTAAGGTCATCTCAAATTAACTTTTGGTCTATTACTATTAATACTCATGCATACGTGGTCAGCTTCGCTTATCTCATTCTTTATTAATTTTATTCTCTTCTCTAACTATGAATTTTATGATTTTAATTTAATCCACTTTTATTCTTTATAATTAATATAGAGAAAGCTACAAAAAATATTATATAACTCTTCCATTTTTAAGGGCGGCCCAGTAGATCACATGGCAAAGCCAAGTCACTCCCCCTAGAGGGCCTGGGTTCGATTCCTGTGTGCGCCAAAGGCACGATAAAAAAAAATCTTCCATTTTTAAATAGTAAATACTTCTAAATGAAAAGGAAAAAAATATTTCTTTTCTAAGTTATTATATTCTTGCTATATGTTTGGCTTTTTACACACTAATATTGCATAATCTCAAATATTAAATGGACATTTTATTAAAAACCAAAGTTTTATCCCCATTTATTTTTAAAACATACCAACTTTCGAATGGGTTTTTAAGCTATATATCTAATATTTCTACTCGTTTCTTTTAATTTCAACCACTTCAAAACAGTCTCATATCCGAACATACTTTACCCAAAGAATTACATCTATTTATTTTAAACCGCCAACTTCTAAAATATATTTTGAATATTAGTCAAAGTTTTATGCTTATTTACTTTTGAACTTACACATATTAAAATCACTCTTAGAATAAGAATGTTTCACTGAATTATTTTTAAACCTACTTTTATTCTAGCAAATTTTATAGTATAAGTTAAAATATTTATTTGTAGCTTGCTAAATTTATTTTAAGTGATTATGGACATGGTGTATTTCTTAACTGAATACTTAAATGATGAATTTATTTTCTTTTCACAATATGCCTTAACATAGCAATTGCGATCTTTCACCTATAAACCCAAAATTTTAATGTATTTGTTTTATACTCACCCACTTCCAAAACGTATTCTTCCCTATAAATCCAAAGTTTTAGGCATCGAACAGGTCAATTTTATCATTGTAATATATAAGAATCATATTGAAGCAAGAAGGAAGTATAATATATAAACTATTTATTTAATAAATGAACCAAAATTTAAAGATTAGAGAATAAATTGAAAAATTACTAAAATGAACTAACAAACATTCACAATTAAATGCGGGTAGTGTTGGATATAATTTAAATTGCGTTTATATATAACCATATATTTTAGTTTATCAATACATTTATCTAAGAAAATGCCAAAAGTTTATTAATGTGTGCAATCTCAAAACACTTATCAACACCGGGGACTAATTTGAAAATGTGAAATTTAGGGAACTATTTTTATTAACACTTAAAAGAGATTTGGGTGACCAATTTCAAAACATATATGGATATAGAGGGACCAATTTCAAATATGAAATATAACTAAACTACTATTGAATTATTTTAAGGAATATAGGTTTATCATACAGCAACGAATAGTACTATTTTACATGAAAATTATATAATAGTTCAAATAAAATTATCAATTGGTATTCTTATGCAATTATATCCCGAAATAATTTCAACTAAAATAGCATAGTAATTCAAATCAGAAAACCGTCCTTATTATATCCCTAAATCAAATCAAATCCTAAGAATCCTAGGTTACATTTTGCTTACAGCGACTTGGTGCGAGATTGATGGTAGTCTAAGGCATGGGGATGTTGCATGCAAACACCCGGATATATCAACCACCCTGAATCAATTCAAATATGGAGAATTTGATCAAGCGGGTAATTTAAGAATTTGGAAGATTTTAAAAGGGGAAACAATTTAGAGCGCATCAACTACTTTTCATATAAAAGCAAAACCTCCAATGACCCTGTAGCTGCTACAGTAAAATGCTACAGTAAAATAAGCAAACTCCAGCAGTAAATTTAGGAAAGATTACTGTAGCAACTACAGTAAACTTTAAATCCAAATCCCCCGTGCTTTGCACGGGTTGAATACTAGTTTAGTTTAAAGGAATCAAATCTTTACAATGAAATTTCTCTCTCCCTCCAACATAAAATTCTCTCTGCTTTTGCTTTATAATATAATTTAAGAACACAAACCACATTGTCACATTTTTATAGCTACCAACTTTGTTTCAAAGATAGATTAAGAGCATGCAGTCAAATAAATAAATAAATCATTAAAAGATTACCGATAAGTTTTGTAGGGGAAGCATTAACCTTAGCATCCCATTGCTTTGAGGCTAATCAATGCAGATAATCTTAAAAGAAGAGCTTTCCTTTAGCCAAGAAATGAAAATAATCACAAAGGCTCATAGGGTTCATTAATATAACAATGGAAACTGTATTTCTACCTGTGATGTGGAAACGCCACATTCAAGCTCCGATATACGGTGCAACTTTTGCACCCTCGACCGCTGAGTCAACTGACTTTCATTAATATTATACTAAAATTACATAATGTGAGTTCAATATCATTTCTCTAATCATAATTTTTCTTTTGCTATTGATTTTTCTTTATTTTAACGCTTTTTGGATCAGTTGACTCCAACTTCGCGTCCGTCTGTGCTTCCCTCTTATATACAGTGTGTGCCTCCTCCATCTCTACCTTCTTCGACTCGCTTCTTCGACTCGACGAAGGCTATGTCGATGATCCCAGCAGCTGTACAGGAGAGGGATCCCTATTTTTGGCCAACTTCAACATGAGTTGTTCATCGTTGAGCCGATTGAGCTCAGTGGTGTCGATTATTACTCTTCAATGACTGATACATCGTTATAAGAATTAATGCTTTTGCCAAGAACTTGCATTGATTATTGATATAAGTAGCTGATATATCTCCATAATCCATAATCAATTTCCTCAAAATCCTCATTTTTTTTTTCTTTCGGAGGGCTTCTGCAACATAAAGAGCAATTGATTGATTTAATAAATTGATTGATTTACCAAAATATGAAGTTAAACCTCTGTTCTAATGCCTAAACTATAGAGCAAGTTTGGAGATCATCAACGGACTCCCATGTGTTGGTGCTCTCAGATCGTTCGCGCTCGCCAATATCAAGAAAAAATCGATAAATTGAGATTTTGTAAGAAAATGAAATAAAATAAGTTCAATAAATGAATATATAAATATCAGGATCGGGGCCTTCAGCATCAGAATAATAAATTTGTTGATATTTGCAGCCTTCATAAGCATCAAATTTGCTTGTTGACTCTAGTTATAGCCCCAGACAATCAAATACCTATAAAAGTCTTGGAGTTACCATGAGAAATGCATTCTTCGTATTTAACAAATAAAATGTAAATTTCCTTAACTAAATAAAATACAAATTTCATTACCTAAAAGAAACTCCATCGACAATTGAAAAGAATTTGCTTACTTACTTACCTTTAAAAAACTTTCCACAGTCCCTACAAAAATAAGAATAAACCCAAAATCAAAATATAAGTTTAGAAAGAAATTTCAAATTATCTCTATTCTATAGAAAATCCAATAAATTACAAATCCTAATGATAATAATACAACAAAGACACATATTAACCAAAAATAATAGTAAATCTCATGACCTGGGTCTACAATAAGAAGGATTTTACCATGAAACTCTATATGAATTCATGGATCCGGGTCGAGAATCGATTACCTTAAAGTGAAAATTTTTGAAAGCTTTTAGGAGAGTATGAATTGGGCCTACAATGAGAGTGGTTTTTAGAGAAAAGAATAATCTATAATAAATAGAGTTTGTAATCAGTAACCTTGCTGATCATGTATGTAGAAATAATCAATTCGTCAAGCTATTATGTATTTCAGATTCTATTAGGTAAAACAACAATATTATCAACCTAAATTTCCAAATTAAATGCGACCAAAGTCAATCTCTCTTCAACCTAAAATTTTTCATGCGTACAAAGAAGAGACAAATCACAACTTTAAATTTTCTTTGAAAATTATAAATCAACTTGAATAATACAAAACTTGAGATTTCAAATTTCTGTGATATTGAGAACCAAATCAATAAGATACTCAGATTATGCAGGAGTACGTTCAAAGAAAAGACAATATAAACCCTATAATTCCTAAATAAATCATAAATTAACTTTAACAATAGTTTAGGTTTGAGATTTCAAGCTTACCTCTGTGATATTCAGACCCAAATGAATGAAATTCAAAGATCTTGCAAGAAATTTAGAAGATGATGACTAAATTTAAATAAAGTATGACATAAAGCATATATCAATATATTTGATTCCATGGCACTATATTCACCACAATCCTTTATCAAATTTATGCAAAAATTATCTTAACAAATCAAATGAAAGTTACCAAGATGATCGCTTTTGAAACTTGTTTGCGAGCCTTCTTTCATATGACTATCATCCAAAATCAAACAAATCAGAATGTGATTAATATATAACATCATCTAAAAGGCATATTTTTAAGATCCAAGGTTTCAAAATTATGATTGGATCTAACGTTTAAGAGATTGGTTAGAAAGAGAGAGAGAAGGCTTACATAACTTCCATTCCACCGAGGGAATTGGCAAGGGAGAGGTGTCTTGATTGGGTTCTATTCAACGAAGGCATCTAAAAAAAATTAGAGGAAAAATCAAATCACATGAAATAAAATTTGAAAATTTACAACTTTAGAGAGAGAGAGAGAGAGAGAGAGAGAGAGAGAGAGAGAGAGAGAGAGAGAGAGATTGAAAAGTGCATGAAGAGATAAACAGAGAGTGGAGCACTCATTTGAGTTGCTTCACGTTGTCATATTATTCATCTACATTGCCCTGATGCACCGCCAGTACGTACTGGCTTTTCATTAGTTGAATTTGAAGAAGATGAACTTGCTGTTCTTTCTTATTTTTTTACCTTTTTCTTGCCATAAATTGACAAAATCAAAGACAAAATTTAGAGGGTTTTAGAGTGAGAGATTAGTGGAGAATAATGATTAAGAGGGCTGTGATTAAGGGGGCAGTTACAATTTTGTTTTTGAATTTTTAAATACAAATATGATAATTTGTTAATAGAAATCTTTTACCTAATTTGTAGTAACTACGTAATTAGAATGGTGTAGATGAATGGTGTAATCTTGATTGAAATTTCTTTGAACGATTTTTTCTTTGTATTTTTGGTAATTTTTGGAAATTGATCTCACCGATTTTTTTTGATAACGTAATTTTCAGAAATTTATTTAACCGAGATTTATTTGTAACGTAATTGATGATGAGGAGAGAGATTTGGCTGCGTTGTTTGAAATGGGTTGTTTGAAATGGATGGTTTACATTTAAAGTTATTTTTAAAATTTAGATTAGAAGTAGATCAACGGTGCGGAAGGATGTACACGTAGCGAAAAAATTTGCAAACGAAAGTTGATGTGTCAAGTTGTGGGGAATTCAAAGTCTTTTGGTTCTCCTTTAGAGTATACACTAATAAAGATTTTTAAAATTCAAAAATACTTAGATTTTTGGTGACACAAAGATTTAGCAAATCAAACTTTGATAACATAATAAATATCTTTATTTTAAAAAATCATCTCCAGAGTTTTGTGGTTTTCAAATTCAAATAAAAATTTTAAAATCTGATTTAAGGGAAAAATCCATAATTGTACTACTAAATAATTTATGACATAATTCTAAACTTACCTAAATCATTATTTCCCTCTTTATGTTTAAAAATAAAAAAATACTTGATTATTGGTAAGACAAAGAATTTGACAAATAATATTTTGGTAACTAAAAATTTTACTATATTCATAGAAAAATTGTTATCTAGTAAATTAAATTTTAACAAAAAATCTAAAAACAAAAATCATTATCTTTGGGATTAGATTAATAATCAATTTATCATATGTGATATGTTAGATGAAAATATAAATAAAATTATAAAATTACTGCAATTTAGAAAATGCAATATTTGTGAAAATTTTAAAATTTAATATGTGCATAAGATATTAAAAACCAAACACAAACCCGACCCCAACCCAACCCAAACCTGATGCTTACTTATTCAATCTAACAAAAGAAATCCAAATACATTGCAGAATACGAAATTTGCAGTCATAAAACTATACAAAATTTGTAAGCATTTTAAAGTTTAAAATTACCTATGTAATAGAGTAAATTGCGTCATGTCAAATCATTATCCAAAATGTGGCACTTGAAAATATATATTGGGATACAGAGAAATGTTAATAGATGCTAATATATCCGAGAAATGTGATACCATAATTTCAAATACGAAACTTTTGTAGGGGTAAAATTAAAGGAGGATGTTGCAAGAATTCCACGACATAGAAGTCGTGACGATTTAATCTTGGATACAAGAATTATTCCAGAACACAAAGATTAGGGACAGTCACCAAGTATCAGTAATAATAATGAAAATTTTGATACATGAGAGGGAATAATAATAACAATCTCATCGCATTCTATTCTGTTAGAACATTTGGTAAATTATGTACATGAGAGGGAATACTAATTAACTCTTGAATATGTATATTCTTAATTCAAGGAAGATTGTGCGTTGATGAGTGAAAATCAGTGAATTTAGTAAACTACCTCTAGATTGAATGCAATCATCACCATGTAAAATCTGAAACAATCTGCCGAAATTTGCAAAGTATAGGGAAAATTAACTACATGCGACAGGTGAGATAATAATTCATCTAGTAATCTGCAAACAATAATACACCATACTATGAGTTTACCTCTTGAAGGTTTATTTTCTCGACTCCAGGCAAAATGACGAAGACAATCAAATTGTAATTTGCTAAAAAAAATACACCGTCAAATTAAAGAAACCAATAGTTAAAACTTCCCCATACCCTGAGTTAATTGGAATCAATGATTAAATAGTACAAATGATGTTGTTTATGGCGATAGAGATCAAAATATATATTTAAATTTAAGAATTAACTTCTTCTGGAAATATATATTGTCAAGCGAGGAAGATGATGAAGAAAAACAAATTTCATCTTAAAAATAATCTGCAAAAAAAAGAATTAATTGAAATTTGCAGCAAAAAGATAATTAATTTTCAATATGTTAGATGAAAATATAAATAAAATTATGAATTTACCTCTTGTAGAGTAATACTCCAGAGTAGCGGAAGATGTCGAATCTGTCAAAATTGTAATATGTAGCAAAATATACATCATCATCATATGATCAGTGAGATCGCCTATAATGTGATAAATTTTAACAGTCAAGTAGAGCCGGATTTATTCAAATTATGTGAAGAAAAAAATTTGATGCTGAAAATATATAAAACGAATAACGCCGAAGGAAAATTAAAAAAATTGATGGAAAAATCAAAAACTCTGTGATATCGCAGAAGTTCTCACCGAAATTGATGGTTTAGGGAAAAAGACGGCCATGCAAATATGTAATCGTGAAGAAAAAATTTGGTGATGGAGGCACCGGAACCAAATAACGCCGAACAAAAAAAAACAAAAAATAAAAAACTGATGGAAATAAAAATGAAAATTGGGAATAGTGTGGAATTGCTCACCGAAATTGAGGGTTGAGGGAAGAAGACGACGCTTGAAATCTGAAGTTTCGTTGAGCGATTACTTCTGTGTAATATTTGGTAAGTTTTGGAAATTGATTTCTCCGATATATCTTGGTAACTTGATTAATGATAGGAGAGAGATATGCCCGGTTTGTTTGAAACGAATGGTTTAAATTAAGGGGTTGTTTGTTTGCTCAAAAAAAAGAGGAAATATAGGTTTTAAGCCCTGACAACAGTGCCACGTCAGCATTTGATTTCACCACATTTCCATTTCTCTTCTTTGGTTCGTTGAGGGTATCAAAGAAATGGGGCAGTGAAATAGGGTGCCACATCATTTTTTGATCAAAACCCATTTCAGACGCGAATCGGCTGAAATGGGTGAGAAATCTGATATTTACGAATAAAATATTGGTCCCGCTCAGATTTCGAGACCGCGGGAACAAAATGGGGAAATCGCTTAGGGTTGTGCTCACCGCTTTCAGCCGTCTTCTCTCATCATTTTCCCCTTTCTCCCTCTCGAAGGCGCCATTGATCACAGAGAAAACAAAAGATTGTGGCCCTATATTTCACATGGCAATGATCAATTTTCCTTCGTAGATGATGAAAAAATCTCTGCTACGGCTAGGGCGAGACCTGTTCGCGGGGAAAGTTGACTTGTTATTCATTGTCCTTGAATTCGTTTACAGCTTCTTTGGCCTACAACAAAATTCAAAAGAAAATGCCTTTTATTTTAAGGCGTACAATGAAAACGGAAATTACAACTCCTTCCTGTATGAACAAACACGAGGATCTCTATTTTCAGGGATCCATGCGTGGGTTCTTTACTGTCTTGGGGACTTTTATTCGTCCGTGGACCACCGCGCAATTCGATCCGGTAGAGACCGGGTTCGGAACTACTGAGGCGTGAAGGGGCTCGTTTCACGAAGGAAGCGGCGCTAAGGGGATCACACTCACGAAGGAGAGGATGCGCCGGGGATCACACTCACGAAGGAGAGGATCGCGGGCGGGTGAGATCTACTAGGAGAAATCACCACCGACCGAGTCGACCCGAAGTTTGCTTACCTCGCGATTTGTAGATCGGCGTCGGCGGAACTTGTGCTCGCCGGTGCTTGGAACCGTCGTCGGCGCTCGTAGATCTCGCGAGCTCCTCTCAAATATCGAGAAAATCCAAAACCCTTAAAATGAAGACCCCTCGGCCTATTTATAGGCAAATAATCAAGAGGGGATGCTTGGCCGTGGGACACCATTTGGTGTCCGGCCAATCTCGGACACCTCGGTGTCGGGTCAATCCGGACACTTTGGTGTCGGCCAAGCCGGACACCTTTGGTGTCGGCCAAGCCGGACACCTTTGGTGTCGGCCAAGCCGGACACCTTTGGTGTCGGCCAAGCCGGACACCTTTGGTGTCCGGCCAAGCGGACACCTTTGGTGTCGGCCAAGCCGGACACCTTTGGTGTCGGCCAAGCCGGACACCTTTGGTGTCGGCCAAGCCGGACACCTTTGGTGTCGGCCAAGCCGGACACCTTTGGTGTCGGCCAAGCCGGACACCTTTGGTGTCGGCCAAGCCGGACACCTTTGGTGTCGGCCAAGCCGGACACCTTTGGTGTCGGCCAAGCCGGACACCTTTGGTGTCGGCCAAGCCGGACACCTTTGGTGTCCGGCCAAGCGGACACCTTTGGTGTCGGCCAAGCCGGACACCTTTGGTGTCCGGCCAAGCGGACACCTTTGGTGTCGGCCAAGCCGGACACCTTTGGTGTCGGCCAAGCCGGACACCTTTGGTGTCGGCCAAGCCGGACACCTTTGGTGTCGGCCAAGCCGGACACCTTTGGTGTCCGGCCAAGCGGACACCTTTGGTGTCGGCCAAGCCGGACACCTTTGGTGTCGGCCAAGCCGGACACCTTTGGTGTCGGCCAAGCCGGACACCTTTGGTGTCGGCCAAGCCGGACACCTTTGGTGTCGGCCAAGCCGGACACCTTTGGTGTCGGCCAAGCCGGACACCTTTGGTGTCGGCCAAGCCGGACACCTTTGGTGTCGGCCAAGCCGGACACCTTTGGTGTCCGGCCAAGCGGACACCTTTGGTGTCGGCCAAGCCGGACACCTTTGGTGTCGGCCAAGCCGGACACCTTTGGTGTCGGCCAAGCCGGACACCTTTGGTGTCGGCCAAGCCGGACACCTTTGGTGTCGGCCAAGCCGGACACCTTTGGTGTCGGCCAAGCCGGACACCTTTGGTGTCGGCCAAGCCGGACACCTTTGGTGTCGGCCAAGCCGGACACCTTTGGTGTCGGCCAAGCCGGACACCTTTGGTGTCGGCCAAGCCGGACACCTTTGGTGTCCGGCCAATCTCGGACACCTCGGTGTCGGGTCAATCCGGACACTTTGGTGTCGGCCAAGCCGGACACCTTTGGTGTCGGCCAAGCCGGACACCTTTGGTGTCGGCCAAGCCGGACACCTTTGGTGTCCGGCCAAGCGGACACCTTTGGTGTCGGCCAAGCCGGACACCTTTGGTGTCGGCCAAGCCGGACACCTTTGGTGTCGGCCAAGCCGGACACCTTTGGTGTCGGCCAAGCCGGACACCTTTGGTGTCGGCCAAGCCGGACACCTTTGGTGTCGGCCAAGCCGGACACCTTTGGTGTCGGCCAAGCCGGACACCTTTGGTGTCGGCCAAGCCGGACACCTTTGGTGTCGGCCAAGCCGGACACCTTTGGTGTCGGCCAAGCCGGACACCTTTGGTGTCGGCCAAGCCGGACACCTTTGGTGTCGGCCAAGCCGGACACCTTTGGTGTCCGGCCAATCTCGGACACCTCGGTGTCGGGTCAATCCGGACACTTTGGTGTCGGCCAAGCCGGACACCTTTGGTGTCGGCCAAGCCGGACACCTTTGGTGTCGGCCAAGCCGGACACCTTTGGTGTCGGCCAAGCCGGACACCTTTGGTGTCGGCCAAGCCGGACACCTTTGGTGTCGGCCAAGCCGGACACCTTTGGTGTCCGGCCAATCTCGGACACCTCGGTGTCGGGTCAATCCGGACACTTTGGTGTCGGCCAAGCCGGACACCTTTGGTGTCGGCCAAGCCGGACACCTTTGGTGTCGGCCAAGCCGGACACCTTTGGTGTCGGCCAAGCCGGACACCTTTGGTGTCGGCCAAGCCGGACACCTTTGGTGTCGGCCAAGCCGGACACCTTTGGTGTCGGCCAAGCCGGACACCTTTGGTGTCGGCCAAGCCGGACACCTTTGGTGTCGGCCAAGCCGGACACCTTTGGTGTCGGCCAAGCCGGACACCTTTGGTGTCGGCCAAGCCGGACACCTTTGGTGTCGGCCAAGCCGGACACCTTTGGTGTCCGGCCAATCTCGGACACCTCGGTGTCGGGTCAATCCGGACACTTTGGTGTCGGCCAAGCCGGACACCTTTGGTGTCGGCCAAGCCGGACACCTTTGGTGTCCGGCCAATCTCGGACACCTCGGTGTCGGGTCAATCCGGACACTTTGGTGTCGGCCAAGCCGGACACCTTTGGTGTCGGCCAAGCCGGACACCTTTGGTGTCGGCCAAGCCGGACACCTTTGGTGTCGGCCAAGCCGGACACCTTTGGTGTCCGGCCAATCTCGGACACCTCGGTGTCGGGTCAATCCGGACACTTTGGTGTCCGGCCAATCTCGGACACCTCGGTGTCGGGTCAATCCGGACACTTTGGTGTCCGGCCAATCTCGGACACCTCGGTGTCGGGTCAATCCGGACACTTTGGTGTCGGCCAAGCCGGACACCTTTGGTGTCGGCCAAGCCGGACACCTTTGGTGTCGGCCAAGCCGGACACCTTTGGTGTCGGCCAAGCCGGACACCTTTGGTGTCCGGCCAATCTCGGACACCTCGGTGTCGGGTCAATCCGGACACTTTGGTGTCGGCCAAGCCGGACACCTTTGGTGTCGGCCAAGCCGGACACCTTTGGTGTCGGCCAAGCCGGACACCTTTGGTGTCGGCCAAGCCGGACACCAGTGCCACGTCAGCATTTGATTTCACCACATTTCCATTTCTCTTCTTTGGTTCGTTGAGGGTATCAAAGAAATGGGGCAGTGAAATAGGGTGCCACATCATTTTTGATCAAAACCCATTTCAGACGCGAATCGGCTGAAATGGGTGAAAATCTGATATTTACGAATAAAATATTGGTCCCGCTCAGATTTCGAGACCGCGGGAACAAAATGGGAAATCGCTTAGGGTTGTGCTCACCGCTTTCAGCCGTCTTCTCTCATCATTTTCCCCTTTCTCCCTCTCGAAGGCGCCATTGATCACAGAGAAAACAAAAGATTGTGGCCCTATATTTCACATGGCAATGATCAATTTTCCTTCGTAGATGATGAAAAAATCTCTGCTACGGCGAGACTGCTTCATGAAAGTTGACTTGTTATTCATTGTCCTTGAATTAGTTTCTGACTTCTTTGGCCTACAACAAAATTCAAAAGAAAATGCCTTTTATTTTAAAGTACAATGAAAGCGGAAATTACAACTCCTTCTGTATGAACAAACACGAGGATCTCTATTTTAGGGATCCCGCTTGCGTGGGTTCTTTGCTGTCTTGGGGACTTTTATTCGCCCGCGACCACCGCAATTCTGATCCGGGTAGAGACCTGTTCGAACTACAGAGGGGCTTGCCGCTTTCACAACGGTTCCAAGGGATCACACTCACGAAGGAGAGGATCGCCGGGGATCACACTCACGAAGGAGAGGATCGCGGGCGGGTGAGATCTACTAGGAGAAATCATCGCTACCGATCAGAGTCACCCGAAGTTTGCTTACCTCGCGATTTGTAGATCGGCGTCGGCGGAACTTGTGCTCGCCCGGTGCTTGGAACCGTCGTCGGCTGCTCGTAGATCTCGCGAGAGCTCCTCTCAAATATCAGAAAATCCAAAACCCTTAAAATGAAGACCCCTCAGCCTATTTATAGGCAAATAATCAAGAGGGGGATGCTTGGCCGTGGGACACCATTTGGTGTCGACCAATCTCGGACACCTCGGTGTCGGGTCAAATCCGGACACTTTGGTGTCGTAAGCCGGACACCTTTGGTGTCGGGTCATCTTGGACACCTTTGGTGTAAACCGAACACCAAATGGTGTCCGGCCAAGCCCGGACACTTCTCGGCGTCCGAGTTTTGGCCAGCCGCTGTTTTGCCCAAGTGAACACGAGGTTCGACTGAATGAACACGAGGTTCGCAAAAAGTGCGAGATTCGCCAGAAGGCGAGGTTCGCCAAAATGAACCGAGGTTCGCCAAAATGAACCGAGGTTCGCCAAGATGAACCGAGGTTCGCCAAGATGAACCGAGGTTCGCCAAGATGAACCGAGGTTCGCCAAGATGAACCGAGGTTCGCCAAGATGAACCGAGGTTCGCCAAGATGAACCGAGGTTCGCCAAGATGAACCGAGGTTCGCCAAGATGAACCGAGGTTCGCCAAGATGAACCGAGGTTCGCCAAGATGAACCGAGGTTCGCCAAGATGAACCGAGGTTCGCCAAGATGAACCGAGGTTCGCCAAGATGAACCGAGGTTCGCCAAGATGAACCGAGGTTCGCCAAGATGAACCGAGGTTCGCCAAGATGAACCGAGGTTCGCCAAGATGAACCGAGGTTCGCCAAGATGAACCGAGGTTCGCCAAGATGAACCGAGGTTCGCCAAGATGAACCGAGGTTCGCCAAGATGAACCGAGGTTCGCCAAGATGAACCGAGGTTCGTCAAACCGCTGGTTCGCCGCCAAGTTGGCCGAGGTGCGCCGCGCCGCTTCCGCCGCTTTCGGTCTTCCGGCTTAGTTTTCTCGATGATGTCGCCGTTGTGTTTGAGTCCGTATCCGATCAACTTTGAGCTCAAGCGGCTCGTTTGCATTTGGCGGATTAAGCGGAGTTGATTCCGTCTCGTCGGCGTTTGAGTTTAGTCAACTTCGCCTCGTCGAACCGTCGTAGGGTTTCTTCCATGGCGCGTCGTTTGGTTGGTTTGTACACCTTCTGACCCACTTCGCGTGTTCGTGGACTCGCTTTACCGTTTTGTGGCGTCGGTTTGTCGAATGGATCGTTGGTTGTCAACCCACCGTCCGCGAGTCGTTAGAGATGCGATAAGCAATTTTTATCGCCTCTGAGATACCCCTCCAAAGCGTCTCGGTCGATTCTTGATGAGTGCAGGATGCTTTGGACATGATGAGCCCTTCACTCTTTAATTAGCGTGATAGGACTTGTGAATGACCACGGCGTTTGATCTCTCCATTCCCTTGATCTTTCCGGTGCTTTGTAGGGTTCTTTGAAGGTGTTGCGATCTTGCATTTTTGTCGACCGTTGTGAAATCTTGACCAGTCGATGAATTTCTTTTGAGATTAGCTCGATATTTAATTCCTCCAATCCTCTCGGGTTCTCCGGTGCTTTGTAGGATACCCGGGGTGTTACGGTCTTTGCATTTATTGCTTGACCGTTGTTGGAATTTCAAGCGTAGCTAATTAAGCTCCCTTACTGTCGACTCGTGTTGGTGAATTGTCATCCATTTGACCATCGGGATTCCTCCGTTGATCGGGGAATCCTTCACTGCGACGCGTTAATTGGCGTCGAACTACATGGATTTTAGCCTTCAATGCGTGAGTGCAGCGTTGACGGCGTCGCGATCTTCGTGGATCGAGCTGTTGATCGGTGAATCCTTGGCGACGGCGTGTTGGTTGGCGTCGCTATTGTATTACTCCTTGTTGGAGCATAATAATCCTCGATGGGAGGAATTTTTCTTGGGACTTATTCCAATTCTAAGCTGTTGACCGATGGGCCTTACGGCGGCGCATGAATCGGCATTGTCTGATGAGAGGAATTCTTTCAAGGTAGAAACTGTCCGGCCAACATAAGCCTTGTCAGAATTCGTCAATTTATCCCTCTTTGAGGTTCCACAGTGGGAGGAAATTGAGGGTTATCGAGTTATCCTTAAGAATATGGTAATATTCTCCAGGAACTTCTCGTTAAGAATTAGGAACTAGTTTATACTCGTAATCCTATTTGGAGTAGCGTCATGCGACGCGTTGATTAACGTCAATGCAATCCGCACGATCGAGTTATCCCTAAGAATATTTTTTATGGAAATATTCTTTCGGGAACTTCTCGACAAATTAGGAAACAGTTTATACTCGTAATCCTAGTTGGAGTAGGATTAGGCGACGCGTTAATTGGCGTCGATGTGGGAGAATATTCGGGTAATATTGAGCCGGGTAACATCTCCAAAATCTTTCCAAATATTTAGGAAAGAGGATGGATGAATTATTGGGCTGATTTGGACTCCTTTTAGATGTCCAATTGGGCTCCAATTAGAATTCCTATTTGTTATCAAATAGGACTCCTTATTCAAAGAGAATTGGGTCCATATGGGATTGTTATAAATACCCACAAACCCTCTTTCCTCTTGACCTAGGCCGGCCCCCTTCTCTGCGCGCTTCTTGTTTTCTTCTCGCCTCGTGTCGTTCCATCTTCTCTGAACAACGAGGTATGACGAAGATTTTATATGTATATTTTCTCTTCCTCTCTCTTCTTTTCTCTCCTCTTCCTCTTTTTTTTGTTGCATGCATGCATGGGAGGAGAAGAACCCGTCGTGGCCATGAATAGGTGGCGGCCAGCTGACCGGCGGCGGCCAGCGCCAGGCGCCAGCCGTGTGACCGAAACGGCAGCCAGGCTTCGGTGTGACAGAGTGCACAGCTGGCTTCGGTGGTGTGGCGCCTAGCGCTAGGCGGCTTAGGTGACCGGCCGAGCTTGAGCTGGCTCCGGCCACCTAGGCACCCTCGGACGGGTGCGGTCGTCTGTTGTTCTTGTTGACATGCCCGTTGATGCTCCAGTCATGATTGATAGACCATGACCCGACCAAACGGGACTTTTTGATGCTATATTTGCCGATTTTCAGCTGCGTATCTGACCTTTCGTCGTGTTTTTGCAGCTTCCGATGTCGTCGGGAAGATCGCGTGCTTCGAGGAGCCGACCGTCTACTCCGTCTCGCGATGACGTACCACCATCGTTTGCTGGTGAGATTTTTATGTTAAATTGCTCATTCACAACTTGCATTCATGAATTGCACGGCCTTGATTCCTCGCCATTGAGGATCGGCCTTCGCATAGCCTTGATTCCTCCTTCGTGAGGATCGACGCTCGCATAGCCTTGATTCCTCCTTCGTGAGGATCGACGCTCGCATAGCCTTGATTCCTCCTTCGTGAGGATCGACGCTTATATTTCGGCAGACGACGGGGAGCGATTCCATGACGTACTACGGTCAGATGGATAGAATACTTCGTCATTTTATGTGACGGGGTATATTATCCGATAAATCCGTAGTGTGTTCGGCATTGATTTTCCCGTTATAAGGCCGTGACTCTATCTCACGAATTTCGTGAAATGAATTCAACGCCTTATATATATATGTTTAATTTTTTTATTTTTTTTTATTTTTTTATTTTTTTTTATTTTGGGTTCTGACTTCTTCTGATTTTATCTTTTCAGTTGAGTATCCCTCTGGTGCGCTTCCTTCGCATGCAGTTGACGGACGTCGTGGTGACCACTTCTCCTCCTTTGATGACCCTACTATTCTTATTTCGCCCCAGTTTAGACCGGATACGCCCGCGGAGGTGACCCAGTTAGTACTTGGAGGAGGTCCTCGTGTGTTGAGTGTTGATAGCGGCGCCACTCGAGAAGATTCTTGGTCCTTCGACCTTTGGGCAAGGCGGACTATTTGTTTGGCGACTCCGTTGAGGACCCGGATACGACTTTCATTGAGAGTGAGCAATGGCTGCACTGGGATGATGGTGGATTCTTATATCTCCCTTGGATTCCTCGTCATCGTTGTTTGGTGATTCTACGGCATCGAGCGTTGCGGAAAATGTCGTGGCGCTGGGAGTGTGGCGGCATTCATTGCGGGTTTATCACCCATCAGTAGGTTCCTGGTTCACTCAGAGGCCGAGTTATCGGATTGCATCCTGGTATATTGGGACTGGACTCTCCGCCTCGTGATGAGCATTTCGTCACTGGTCAGACTTTGAAGAATCGCCTTGCTTGTTAGGGCGGGAGATCGCGATGCGGTCATAGATTCTTGGTGGGTTCATTCTGCGGATAAGCTCGGTGGACTCGTTTGACTAGTCCGTTCTTGGCCGATGGGGCGAGGAACTTCGAACTGTGGTTTATATGCGATTCGTGCCACTATGTATGGGCTCCGATCGGTACCAACCACTTCTTGGCTTTATCAGAGCTCTATGATCTGATTGAACACATTCTTAACCGGGCATGGCGAACTAGGATTGGCTTTGCGAGATGCATCGGGTCGGGTTTATCTATGGGAAGGATGCTATATCGAGTACTTCCTTGGTAGAATTGGGTCGTGAAGGATACTACGCGGCCGTTCACGACACCCTATGGGATCTCCGTGCCATTATCACATCGCCCTATACGGATAGAGCCGTCGGTAAAAGGAAGTCGATTATCGGCTGAAGCGGTTTGCCAATTATTTGTTGAAACATCGGAGGATGATTACGATGGCAATTTGTGGTGGCTCCTTCTACCCCGAGAGGTTAATGAGTTGATCGAAAAGTCGGCACTAAGTCTTATACCGAGTAGTGCAGATGCGGTTTTCAGCGAGGACCAAATTCTCGACCTTCTTATGGCATGCGGTAAAACCTATCCGGCCGATGACTCTCTAAATTTGGTTTCCTCGCCATCTGGTTGAAGAAATGTGTGATGCCATGTCAGCCTAGCGACGCTTTGCCGTTAGAGGTGCTCTATCCTGCAGTTCAGCTTGCTCACAAGAAGGAGTTGTCTCTTCTTCCAGTGATGGTGGCTAACATTCATCGGGGACTTCGTCAAATAACCACTGCCTTTACTCAGAGGAAAAACAAACCGTCAGGTGAGATTCCTCATGTCAAGGTGGAACTCCCGTACACCTACTTGATGGCCTGGTTTGTTCTCCATCGACCAGATATGATGACAGCGCCGAAGCTTGCGGATCCATCTGTCCCTTTTCTTCAATCTTTAGAGAAATGCAAGTGGCAAGGGCGCGGATTCTTAGGAGTCTGTAAGCAATTGCAGATTCATAAGGGTTGGGCCTTCTCTAGATGTTTTCCTCGGTTCTCTGGTCAGTATGGGGAGTCTTTGATTGATGAGGAGAGACCTAAGATGAACCGGACTTTACTTGATGTTGGCTGCTTTAATTGGCTGATCAACATCCGACCAGGTTATCTTATTTTCCGAGTGAGAAATGAGTGCTACATTGAGCCTTATTTCCCTTCTCGTTTACTCGTCGATTCGATTCACGACCAACTTCGTTGGGAACCCGAGCAGGGAGTTCAGAGCTCCTGGCGGTTTGATCGATGGCGTCCGGGCGTGGTTGTGGAGTATAGCGGGCTGTACCAATGCTAAATTTAGCCTCCCAAGTACTGATCGTAAGCTGGAGTCGACATATTTATCTTGCAAGCGGCTTTTGGCGCCCGGTGAGCTTCGTTCTGTGAAGTCCCTTGGCGGCGAAGGCTGAAAAGGCTTCGGTGACACTCAAAGGCTGTTCGGAGGCTTTCGGGCACAAAAGAAGCGTCGCCGTACCCCTGAATCAGACAGGTCTGATGGGGAGATTCATAGTTCTGCGACAGATACTTCAGGAGAAGACCAGGAGGAAGTTGCAACTCATGAAGAAAATCCTGGTACTTTCTCCTTGAATCTCCTTATCCCCTTGAGATATCCCAATCTGACATTGATTTATCTTTTCAGGAATACCAGAAAGAGAGGCGGTCCGTCCTTGCGATGGGGACAAATTCCGCAATGGAGCTCCTTTCAAGCGAAAGAAACTGGTTCACAGATCTCGCCCTGCTTCTCGGACCATTATCCTGGATTCGTCAGGCGAAGATTCTGCCGGCGATAAGGGTAATACTCGACTGAACCGGATATCTTTCTAATCATTCGGCTTCTTTATGAATCTCACGATTTTCTCTTGCGCAGGAGAATTTGGCAGCGACGCCAATTTTGATTTTCCTCTCCACGACTTTCTTAGAGTCGGTTTAGGTGGGGCAAGTACTCGGAGCTATTGCAGGAGAGCCTGAAAATACCAACATAGGACCTGGATCGGAGAATCCAGGTACATCTAACACTGGTAATTTTTCTTACCTGGACAGCAACTTGCAAGGACACAAAATTTGTTTCCCTGCAACTCACATCCATGCTTCTCGCTCTTATGTCAGCTTTTTCGATGGAGGACTTCGAGGATTTGATGCATGATTTACCCCGAGACGTTCCTCTTCCTGGCGATACCGTGCCTGAGCTAGGAATTCCTAGGGATATCGAGGCTGATTTCTTTGAAGGTACAAATCCCCTTCCTGATAATCATAGGACTATTCAATTTTGACTAGTACGTCTATGATTGAGAATGTCTCTCGGCTGATAGCGAGACCGATCACGGTGACATTGAGCCTGCTATTCTTCCAGAGTCCACTTCCGCAACCGTCGATATGTCGGACGTGCAGGCCAAGGTACCGACTGAGACTGTCGATGCGCCACCAACTGCCGCTGCTTTGCCGGTTCCATTAGGGCAAGGAGCCGCCTATATAGGTATGAACCATTCAACTGCCTGTACTCGTGTCGATTTTTTTATTCTGGGAGTTTTCACCCTTTTTCTTCCTTTTTGCAGGGTCTACACCGACTCTTCACGACTTAGTGAGAGCTTTGATGTCTGACGACGATCCATCTCGACTGATTATCCGGGTGGAAATTCGCTCGTTCTTCTCTTATTTAGCCATAGTGATAGACACACTTCTCGGTACCAGACTTTCTCTCCGTCAGTTCCGACCATTCCTTGATCCTAGGGTAATCACGATCTGAGATCGCGGGTTATTGAGTTGGCCCGGACCATCGGCGATCTCGATTATTTGGAGGTTAAGCTCGAGTGCGCAAGACTTGGGCGGTGGGCTCCCCTCATATATAGAGGCGAGCGAGGCTGCGGCGGCTTGGCGTGATGCTGGCGTTATTCGTACTCGAAGTTCGATCTGACAAGACGGGTCGTCTTTTGGAGGCTAGCGTCGCTGAAGCTTCGTCTTCAGTGGAACATTTTCAATCTTGTGTCGTTCTTTGGAAGCGAGAATAGTAGAGCTCGAGCAGGAACTTCAAGCGGCGAGGAGAGTCGATCATCTTGAAGGCGGCGAAGGCCAACAAGGAGGAGACTCTTGCGGTCATGTCAGAAGCTTCGAGTTTTCAAAGCGAGGTGAAGTCGAGGAGGAAACCGCAAAGACCCTTAATAGCGGCGAGGAGACGAGGGCGAGCCGGAACTTCAACAAGCTTTCCTCAATAAAGTATCGAGTTAAAGCAACAAATTTCTTTGTCACAAATTTGGCGTTTAGAAAACTTGTGTAACTTCAGTCTTTTATCAATAAAACATATTTCTGTCCTCTTTTATGCTTTATTATGATTCTTTTATTTCATCAGAAATAATTAACCATAATACTTATAGAATTTTTGGCAAACCCTCGGTAGTCAGCGGATTTGATAAGCCTTTACCGATTACCGTTTGAACCGGGCTTGCGTGCGGATTATCTAAATCCGTTCCGCCGCGTGGCGTTGTGCTAAAAGAATGAAACTCTCTTAGACTTAATGCTACGATGTTGAATCGTGAAGCCGTACTCTTTGCGGGCAAGAGCCCGCGACAGCGTGTTGCAGCGTAGACTCATCCTTCTTAGGCTTCGGATAAAATACCCGAGAATCAAACTCGGTGTCTTCTTTTGTCAGGAGAATGGCTGAACCGGCTTAAGATTGATTGAGGTGGGAAAGGAAGAGCGTATTCTATTTCCGATGAGAAACTAAGAGTGGGATCTCCACTCAGAATCTAAGACAAGAGAGGAAGGTTTTGTATCCTATCTCTTGAAAGTGGAGAGGAAGGTTTTGTGTCCTATCTCAGGATAAGGGATGAACAAGAGAGGAAGGTTTTGTGTCCTATCTCGGTGAATTTGGGAAAGGAAGAGCGTATTCTATTTCCGAAGGTGGAGAGGAAGGAGGATCTTGTCTCCTATCTCAGGGTAGGGATGAACAAGAGAGGAAGAATGTATTCTATTTCCCGATGAGAAACTAAGAGTGGGATCTCCACTCAGAATCTAAGACAAGAGAGGAAGAATGTATTCTATTTCAGAAGGTGGAGAGGAAGGTTTTGTATCCTATCTCTTGAAAGTGGAGAGGAAGGTTTTGTGTCCTATCTCAGGATAAGGGATGAACAAGAGAGGAAGGTTTTGTGTCCTATCTCGGTGAATTTGGGAAAGGAAGAATGTATTCTATTTCCGAAGGTGGAGAGGAAGGTTTTGTATCCTATCTCTTGAAAGTGGAGAGGAAGGTTTTGTGTCCTATCTCAGGATAAGGGATGAACAAGAGAGGAAGGTTTTGTGTCCTATCTCGGTGAATTTGGGAAAGGAAGAGCGTATTCTATTTCCGAAGGTGGAGAGGAAGGTTTTGTGTCCTATCTCAGGATAAGGGATGAACAAGAGAGGAAGAATGTATTCTATTTCCCGATGAGAAACTAAGAGTGGGATCTCCACTCAGAATCTAAGACAAGAGAGGAAGGTTTTGTATCCTATCTCTTGAAAGTGGAGAGGAAGGAGGATCTTGTCTCCTATCTCAGGGTAGGGATGAACAAGAGAGGAAGAATGTATTCTATTTCCCGATGAGAAACTAAGAGTGGGATCTCCACTCAGAATCTAAGACAAGAGAGGAAGGTTTTGTGTCCTATCTCGGTGAATTTGGGAAAGGAAGAATGTATTCTATTTCCGATGAGAAACTAAGAGTGGGATCTCCACTCAGAATCTAAGACAAGAGAGGAAGGTTTTGTGTCCTATCTCAGGATAAGGGATGAACAAGAGAGGAAGGTTTTGTATCCTATCTCTTGAAAGTGGAGAGGAAGGTTTTGTGTCCTATCTCAGGATAAGGGATGAACAAGAGAGGAAGAATGTATTCTATTTCCGATGAGAAACTAAGAGTGGGATCTCCACTCAGAATCTAAGACAAGAGAGGAAGGTTTTGTATCCTATCTCTTGAAAGTGGAGAGGAAGGTTTTGTATCCTATCTCTTGAAAGTGGAGAGGAAGGTTTTGTGTCCTATCTCAGGATAAGGGATGAACAAGAGAGGAAGGTTTTGTGTCCTATCTCAGGATAAGGGATGAACAAGAGAGGAAGGTTTTGTGTCCTATCTCGGTGAATTTGGGAAAGGAAGAATGTATTCTATTTCCGAAGGTGGAGAGGAAGGAGGATCTTGTCTCCTATCTCCGGGTAAGGGATGAACAAGAGAGGAAGGTTTTGTATCCTATCTCTTGAAAGTGGAGAGGAAGGTTTTGTGTCCTATCTCCGGATAAGGGATGAACAAGAGAGGAAGGTTTTGTATCCTATCTCTTGAAAGTGGAGAGGAAGGTTTTGTGTCCTATCTCCGGATAAGGGATGAACAAGAGAGGAAGGTTTTGTATCCTATCTCTTGAAAGTGGAGAGGAAGGTTTTGTGTCCTATCTCCGGAAGCTCACGAATAAGAGAGGAATGTTTTGTATCCTATCTCTTACTGATGGAGAGGAAGGAGGATCTTGTCTCCTATCTCGAAGTCTTTGGAAAGGAAGGATTTTTGTCTGTTTCGGTGAAAGAGTCTAAAAATGGGATCTCCATTTTGAGAATCTTGAAAGATGAAACTAAGAGTGGGATCTCCACTCCGAGAATCTAAGACAAGAGAGGAAGAATGTATTCTATCTCTTGCTTCTGAAGAGGAAGGATGTGTCCTATCTCCAGGTGAATTTGGGAAAGGAAGAACGTATTCTATTTCCCGATGAGAAACTAAGAGTGGGGTCTCCACTCTGAGAATCTTGGAAGGGTATGGATAGCTTTCGCTTTTATAGGATTGCTAACCAGAATTTGAAAGTGGACCTCTCGTTCGTGGAAGAAATCGAGAGGGAATTTTGCTGGTGGTTGGACTAGGGAGATTTTTAGTGGGCCCACCGTCAATGAATTTGATCGGTGAGAGAATTTTGGAGGCAAACACAATAACTTAGGGTTATCCTCATGAAAATGAGTGAGATATTCTCTGAGGAACTTCCCATCAAAACGGGTTATCCTGAATGTACTAAGGATAATACTTTTTCAGGAACTTCCCGTTTATTGGCATTAATTGCCGGTCGCCGTTCTGTGTGATAAGGCGATATGCACCGTTTGAATAGACGTGTCTATTATAAACGGTCCTTCCCATTGGGTTCGAATTTATCTTTTTTCTTGGAGTTGAGAATTATCGATCGTCTAGCGGCGAGGACGAGATCTCCCTCCTTAAAGGTTCTCTGTCGAACTTTCTTGTTGAAAGCCCTCGACATCCTAGCTTGATAGAACTCAATACATTGTTGAGCCTCCAGGCGCTTCTCATCTAACATCTCAAGCTCTTGAGGCGTTTTTGATGTTGTTCTTGGTCGTCATCTCATTGAAAGGCGATGCGGTGGCGAATCTGGATTTCCAGCGGAGAAGCGCTTCACACCGTAAACCGAGATGCGGGGTGCTCGGTTGGCGTGCGTACGGTTGTGTGATATGCCCAGAGTGCTTCTCCGAGTTTATCGTCCCAGTCTCGCTTGTTATTCTTCACAAGCCGATAAAATCTTGATAATCGTCTTGTTGAGCGCCTCAACTAATCCATTTCTTCTTTGGATTATAGAACATCGGCGAGACATCTTGTATCTTGAACTTTTAGCAAAACGATGAAGGAATTGGCGATAAATTGGGGACCGTTGTCATGCGATCCGTCTCGGGACACCATGTCGATAGATGACATGGTGTTTGATAAATTGGCGGCGGTACTTCGCCTTAACTTCTTTAGTGGGATTGCTTCAACCCACTTGGAAGTAGTCGGTGATCGCTAGAATAAACCGATCTCCCTTGGTGACGGAGGAAAGATGGGACCTACAGCGTCCATTCCCCATGTCTCGAATGGCGGGATGTGGTGAAGGATGCAAGCTGCTCACGGAGGTGATGCATATAATTCGCGTGAATTTGACAGCGTGGCATTTCGGCGTGCTCATTGCGTCCTTAATCATTGTGGGCCAAAAGTAGCCCATTCTCCTGATTCGATCGTAGAGCTTGGGACCAGGCTGGTGTGCACCACATTCACCTTCGTGTGCTTCCCGAAGGACCTCTTCTGCCTCTTTGTTTGAAAGGCATCGGAGTAAAAGACCGTCGTACCCTCGACGATATAACATCTGGGTCTCTGTGTCGTAAAAGAATCTGGGAGCTCTTCGCCGGATTGACTCTCTCTCCTTCACGTCTTGTGGCAGAATACCATGCAAGACGTAGTCGATGATAGGAAAGCGCCAATCTCGAAGCTCCAATTTAGTTTGGGTCGTATATACCTCTTTGGCAACTACCCCTTCATCTTCTTGTACCTCATCATCTATCGGTACAAAAAGCTGATGAGTCCTGACCGTAACTAGTTGCTCGGTATCGGAAGGTTGTGCTAACGACACAGCTAACGCCGCCAATGCATCCGCGTAAGCGTTCTGAAGACGTGGGATGTACTCGATAAAGAACTCTTCAAATGAGTCTGTCATTTCAATGGCTACCTGATGATAAGGAATTAGATCTGGATTTCTAACTTCGTAGTCTCCACGGATCTGCCTGACTATCAATTGTGAATCGCCGTATGCTTCGAGATATTCAACCCCCAGCTCCTTGGCGAAGCTAAGTCCGATAAGTAGCGCGTTATATTCGGCTACGTTATTGGAGCACGATTCAGTGAGTGAATAAGCACGAGGCATGACATGATTCCACGGGAAACTAAGACAACCCGACTCGTGAAATCTTAGAACATCCAGGGGCACTTGCCATATTAGTGGCCCGAGAATCTCCGTCAAAATACAATCGCCATATTTGTTGGTGCGATGTAGTGTTGACTTCCTGAACTTCATCCGGAAGATCATCATATAGCTCAACTGCGTCCGTTGTCGGGTTGGCGACCAAGAGATCATAAATCGCTTGTCCTTTGACCGACTTTGTTGTTTGAAGTGCAAGTCATATTGGGACAAGAGCAAGGCCCATTTCGCCAAACGCCAACTCATTGAGGCGGTGGGTCATAAATATTCGGACGGTTCGTTAGAGATAACATAAATCGTCTGTCCGACTAAATAGTGCCGCATTTTACGAATCGCGAACACTAATGCAAGGCCTTGCTTCTCGACCATTGGGTATCGAGACTTCGGCACCGACTAATGTTCACCTCGTAATACACGCCTGCTCGCGGATCGGCCGTCATCATCCTCAGCCGGTAAGGCGCTTAACGAATGATTCGTTGCCTTGGCGTAGATCGAAGCGGTTTTCCGACAGCGGTGCAACAAAACGGGAGGTTTAGCGAGATCACGATTTGATCTCTTCAAGCGGCTTTCGGCGGCGTCGTCCCAAATAAGCGACCGCCCTTCTTGTTCAACTTAGAGAACGGTTGGCACTTCCCGGATAGGTTCGATATGAACCGTCGGATGTCATGTCGCCCTTATAACCCGAGTTCTCGGATTTCGGAGGTTGCAACTCTTGAATCGCCTTCACTTTGTCGGGATCGGCGTGGATTCCTTTGTCGGTGGCGACAAAGCGAGAACTTGCCCTGGACATCCCAAGGAAGGATTTGGCGGGGTTCATCTTTAGTTGATGAGTCCGCATGAGTTCGAATACCGTTCTAAGATCTTTGATGTGATCTCCTTTGTCCGCGGCTTTTCCGCGACCAAGTCGTCGGCGTAGCATTCGACCGTTTTTGGAGATGATCTGGAAAATCTTAGTCATTGCTCAGCGATATGTGGTAGGCATTTTGAGGCGAGCGGCATGACCGTGTAGCAATATATACCGATGGGCGCTCAACGCCGTGCTTGGCATCATCGGGGTACATCTTGATTTGATTGTAACCCGAGAAACCATCCATGAATGACATTCTTCCAAATCCGCACGTATTGTCGACTATGACATCAGTGATTGGAAGAGGGAAGTCGTCTTTTGGGCAAGCAGCGTTCAGATCTCTGTAGTCGACACAGATCCTAATCGAGCCATTCTTCTTCATGACCGGGACTATATTCGCCACCCAATCCGGATGTTGAATTTCTTTGATGAATCCCGATTCTATGAGTTTCTTCACTTCGTCAACGATTGCTTGCAAGATCTGTGGACGAAACCGTCGTTGCTGTTGCTTGACAGGTTTGACATCCATCTTGATGTTGAGGCGATATGTCGCCACATTAGGGTCGAGTCCTGGCATGTCCTCGTAACTCCAGGCGAATACATCGATATACTCCCTGATTAAGGCAATCAATTCTTCCTTCTCTTTTGAGGGAAGAGTATTGCTGATGTTTATGAGTTTAGGATGCCCTTCATCACTCATATTAACCTGGACTACCTCGTCCTTAGTGGGGGGTTCTCTTTGTTCGAATCTATCCCCAAACTGCTCTCTGAGTTGATGGATCCATGGGTGATTATCACATTTTAATTACATTTTTATACCCTTATTACCTATGTTATATTAATAACGATATTACTAATAATCATTTTTATCTTATTTTGCAGGCTAATAAAGAAATAATGAATAAAAGCCCAAATGACTCAAATTCTCTAAATTTCTACCAATATTTGAAGCCCAAATCTGAAGACAAACCAAGGCCCAAGATACCAAATTGATCCAAGAGAAATTCGTGAAGAAAAATCAAGAAAAGACAAATTCGGTTGGGAACCAATCGGTTGACCAACGGTTGGCCAACCGGTTAGCTAACGGTTAGCTAACCGATCGGCCAACCGATCGGTTCCCAGCAATTCAATTAATGGTGGATTTCTCTTCCTTTTTGGCTAGGTTTGATCCAATGGTTCACATCAACTCCGTTGGGCTATAAATAGGGGTGAAGGTGAGTGTTTTGAGTGTGAAATATTTTGTAAAACTCCATTTGGAGAGGAGGGTCACTCTTAATTGAAGACCTTCCAAAATTGTAACTTTGTTACACAATAAATGAAATGTTTCACCTTCAATTTCCTTTCTCTTCTTCTAATCCAAGGACCAAAGGAGGATTAGATTAAGATCGAGGAGTTGTTGGTTTTCTATTTTATTTCTTTTCATTTCTTTCTTGTTCATTTATTGCTTTGTAGCTTAGATTTACTTTCATGCAATTTAATTTCATGCAATTTACTTTCATGCAATGTATTTAATTCTTGTATTTACTTTCTAGAATAGATTTTTCTTTTCTTTAATTCACCTTGAGGCTAGAACCCTCTTGGGAATTACCCTTTTCTAAGTATGGAGCCAATATTTGTGGGATCCTAGAGATTGTTTGAAACTAGCTAACAAATCCAACTCACTCTCATTGAGATTGAGATAAGCTAAGTGGATCTACTCTAGATTCCTCATATCTTTAACTAATCCTCCATACTTTACATTCTTGATTTTGCACTTATCCTTGTTTTCCATTTGTTTGTTATTTCCTTTATTCTTGATTTTGATTTTCCTTTACTCTCTCCTCTCTCTCAATCTTGCTTTCTTTTATTTTGCACTTATTTTCTCTCAATCTCATATTCCCTCCATGTGCATATAATCTCAAACTTAGTTTTGTTATTATGTGCATATAACCACCACCACACTCTCAACTTTATTTTCTCCTCTTTTGCACATAATCCACAATCCACTCTCTCTAACCTCTTCACCACCACTTTCACCATTTTCTCACTTTCATTTTATTTGAATAAACTCCTAATTGTCATGCGCATAATTTGAGAACCAAAACTTGAGCAAAACTCTCCCTACTTCCCGTTCCTCGTGGGATCGATAATCTTTTATACTATAACTTGATAAGGGTTGTATACTTGCAACTAAGGAGATAATCATTTACTTCCCATCAATGGGTCTTCCCATGTTGGCATATCTTCATCATCCTCGATAGTACCAGGATCGACCGTAGCCATATTTGACATCAAAGCCTTGAAAGCTTCTCCGAGGCTGGTGTCGGAATCCCAA
The DNA here is from genome assembly GCA_012295165.1 of Asparagus setaceus. Classification (NCBI taxonomy): domain Eukaryota; kingdom Viridiplantae; phylum Streptophyta; class Magnoliopsida; order Asparagales; family Asparagaceae; genus Asparagus; species Asparagus setaceus. Next base: position 26,165,986 of record CM022701.1, read on the forward strand.
GCCGAAGAATCAGATGAATGTCCGTCTCCCTCATCGGGTGGATTATTATCAATCAACCACGAGCATCCATCTTCTGAGGAGGATTCGTATCCCAATCCCCTTCTAAATGCATAGTAGTTATCTGGCTTTCCTCTTGGGACATATGCCGCTTTAGGAGGGACTCGAGGACCTCGCCCAAAACATAGACCTTCCCCTTGTGTCAAGTTGTACCCCCACTTCTTCATGATACCCGGTGTTTGGACTATATCGAATGTGTGGAGGATAGGCCGTTGTCATCTTCATCTTCTTCTAAGAAATGATTAGGCATTGGGCTGCATCTCCTTTTAGTAAACCAAGTCTTTTCACTACTTGATCTTAGGTGGGATGACGAGTGTTGTTCCAGAGGAGTCTCGGAATTGCTTTTGTGTAAGGCAAAATGACCGAGTTGGTAGGTGCCACTCTGGATTGTTGTATAAACCTGTCATCACATCATTCAAAGACAAATGGTACTCTAAATCGTCATTTATTGATTGATCGGCAATTTGCCAATTACAATGTTCCTCTGACGATTCTTCATCGTCAAGATTGATTACAAGGGGTACAATGTCATTTAAAACAAACCCACCACTATAATCAAGCCCGGCTTCGGTCTCAGCTTCTTCGCCGCTGTCCGTGCCTTGGGCCGATGGTTCAGTGTCGGATTCATTGCCGTAGAGGAGAGAATCAGTGAAATAATTCTCCATCCCCTTAAACGGTTGTTTGTCCGCGACCACCGTCTTGACCTCATTATTCGTGTCTACATATTTGAGACACTGATGAAGAGTAGATGGGACTATAACGTTATTGTGGATCCAAGGTCGACCCAACAATAAGTTATAGGAAGTCTCTGCGTCAATCACATAGCAGGTGACTTCGAACTTTAAGTCCCCCATTTGGCACTTTATCCGGATTTTACCAAGTGGGAGAGACCCACTGGTGTTAAATCCATAGATCATTGTGCTGTTGATGTCAACTTCTTGGCGGGGATTCCAAGGTGATACATGGCGCAAGGGCATGATCTTGTGTGGAACCGGATCGACTTGGATCCGGTTAATTTGAGCCGATATACCTGTGAAGTACAATGGCCTATTATGCTTGAATTCTTCGATGCATATCCTCCTTCGTAAAGCGATGCAAGGAAAGTGCTCGGTTGCCAAGTTGCATTGTTGTGCGATTCTTACGTGATCGGCTTGTCGAGTGAGAAACACTTGAGTCGGCCGAGCTTCTTGTAAGGCTTCGGGTCTCCTTCGACAATCGAACCTTCGTAGAGAGTTATTCTAGCGGGATGTTTGCCAATTGGGCCATGACATCAAAGCGGTATGGAGGCTTCGATGTTCCGGTCTATCCCTCTGTCGGGCGATTGAATCGGAATTGCCGGGGAGTTGAGTTTCACGGACTTGAGGTTGTTTCCCCTTTACTTGGTACTTTTTCTTTAGCGATCGTCTGCATTGCCCTTTCTGCGCGAGTGAGAGGATTCGTGGCCACCCGGTTACGCCCGATGTCGTTGCGTTTGGATCTGGAGTCTCCGGATATTTGTAGCCGTATTCGTGTCCGCTCCTTGTGGCAAAGACTTCATGCTCTTCTTCGGAAAACTGGAAAGTCTCCACTTCTTTATCGTCCTTCTCTGGAATTGCCGAAGCGGCATGGCATAGTTTACCTTTTCCCTTGGACTTCTTCTTGGCCGAAGAGGTAGCCCACTGATCGTCTTCCAGCAAGTCAGGGTGGACCCAAAGGATTTCTCCGTTCGCTGTCGTGTGCGGCACGAGCCCCTTCTCACGTTGCCCGTGAGGATCTTCATTCACCATCTTCATTCCAACCTTCACAATTGAGGTCGGTTGAAACCAATCCAAAGGAACTGATCCGAAGCTTATAGAGACTGCATTTGCCCCCACCTTCTTCTCTTTAGAGGGTTTTGGAGTAATGACTCCAACATCGATCAAGGCTTGAATCTTGTCCTTGAGATGGTAGCAGAACTTTGTAGGATGATGTACTGCCCTATGGTAAGCTCAGTACTTAGGATCTGTAACCTTCTTTGCCTCCTCTTGGTTCACAATTGGGGGCAACTGGATCTTATTGTTCTCCAGAAGGTATTTAAAGATACCTAGAACCTCCTCGTCTTTGAACGAGTAAGTCTTTGGAAACCTCGAACAGGAAGGCTTCTGATTTTGAGCTGGTTGGCGCCATTGAGGCTGCGATTGTTGTGGTGCCGCTGCTGCATTGCGGCTACTTTGTGGCTGCGGTTGAAGGTTTGATTGGCGTCTGGACTTTGTTGGCACCTTACCTGCGCCCGTGGCACAAAATTACGTTTGTTAGGTGTTTGTTGCCGGTGGCCTCTTTACGCTTTCTTCCTCTTAAGGAACCTTTGACTTTCTCTCCACGAACTTTCAAGTCCTTCCATGTTATAGATGGTCTGTCCCCATTGCTTGAGCACATCTATAGACAAGTTGTTGTGGCATGTCCGAGGATGAACTCTTAGTTATCGGATCCGGCAATTCATCGCCTTGTTAGGAACCGTTTGGCGAAGGCGTCTCTTGTTTCTCGTCCTTTTGCTTCTCATCGAGCAATGTCCCAATCGATGCCGGTATCGTCGTCGAAGAAGTTGGCGAGGAAGCTAGACTCCATGTCGTCCCGGTATGAATGCTCCCGGCTTGAGGCGGCGGTACCAATCGGCGGCTCCACGAAGGGTGCCAGCGAATGGCCGAACCATCGGGGGCTCGTTAGGAAATAACTTTCAGAGTGCGACTTGAAATAAATCAAGTGTTGTGTCGGGGAACCCTTCCCGTCAAACGGTGTGAAGTTTATTAAGTTAAACTTAGACGGGTACGGAATTGATTCCCACTCCCTCGGGTATGGGCAATGAATACCTGTCTTCTTCACCACTTGAGTGGAAATCAGTGAATTGATTTTGCTCTCGAGATCTTTGATCTTCTCGTTCTCATGAGCAGCCACATCTACATTATGCCCAGCGTTGCGCGGTTCAGGAGGGTTATCATCCTCTTGTATTTCCTCACGGTCGAATGTTGTCATCTTGATCGGCGTTGATCTGACTTCGATTCACCCGATGTTTTGTCAAGGCTTGGATCATTGGTCATGCATTTCTCTCATCGTGCATGGCCAAATCCATCTCTAGCTTGAAGTTTTCCGTTGTTTAGCCAGCCGTCTAGCATCTTAGCCACTTGATGCATGCGATCATGGCGTTTCTTAGAGCTCCCTTCACTCGATCTGATATGATCGAGAGGCAATTCGGAGCCAATATCCGGCGTATCATCCTCGCGGGTATCCCTTTTAGAAGTTTGTCATTATCACGGACCGTCGGATAGTCGGACATAAGCGAGTTAACCATTGCAATCTTGGGAATAGCCGTAGCAGCGGTTCTTTGCGGTCATATTATTAGTGACCTCGGCAATTCATCTTTTAGGGATGCCATCCTTACGTGGAATCGCCTTGACTTAGGTCTTGGCGTGTTGGCTGAGTCTCGAAAGGCGATACCCTTTACGGAGTTCCACGACCACAATTACACCAAAGCACTGCTTTGATAAGCTTGGAGCATAAGCATGGCTGTGTTGGCACGGGGAACCTCTTGAGATTTCTTCGTACCCTGAATGCGATGGTATAGCTTCGTCGGCATGAGTCTTGGGAGTGATCTGCCGTATGTCGGCCGCGATCTCGGGTATAATGCCTTCATCGTCGGATGAAAACATCTCCTTCGAGGATGGATAGCTTAGTAACGCCTCGACTTTCGTCGGTGTGAGGTGAAGTCGGCGGACTCTCGGACCGACTTTCGGTCCGGTATGCAAAGCTGTAGGAATCTTCTTGTCTTTGTAGGTGTGACCCCTGTCGGGAGTGACCAGCGATTCCTTTAGTGGACCAGGCGATCCTTGTGATGCGCTTCTTGGTCGTGGCGAAGTTAGCCGCCGGAAGTTTGGAGTGTAGGCGGGAGGTAACTTTGGCGTCACTTTTGTTGAAGTGCTCACAATTTTGATTTGAGCGCGAAGTCGGCTTCTTGGCGGTAGGCTTGGATGCCAAGTTTGCCGGTGAAGCGTCAGCGGACTTGGGCTTCCAAACTAGCCGACTTGTTGGCGACTTCTTGGCGCCTCCTTCTTCAACTCAGCGGCTTGTTGCACCAAAGCCCTTGCTTGTCGCGAGGCTGCGGCGTTTCGAATCGCTCTGGCGTGGAGCGGTTCCGTTTGACTTCGGACCCATTCGTTTGTCGCCCGGCTTGTAGAAGTCGGCTACAATCTCGAACTTCAATCTCGAGTTAACACGGATCTTAGATCCGCCTCATAGCGAACCCCATCCATTGATTCTTTTGCAGGCTTGTTTTGTCGGCGTTGGCGTCGCCTCGGCGGGCTCTCTTAGAGAGTCCGCAGCGCCATTGGCGGGAACTACCTCTTGAGGAGATAGAGTTACGACAATTTGGCGCTTGCGGCCGAGGAACCACCGTTGTCTGCGGTCTTGGCGGTGGTGGTGGATTTTCTTGCCTCGCATCGAGGCGATTGGATCTTCCTTGCGGCGGAGACCATCTTGGACTTCGGGGAGGCGGATGCGGGCGAGGAGGAGAGGTACTCCTCGTACTTCTTTTGGTCGAACTTCGAACTTCGACCTCTTCAATGGCAGGGATCTGAATCGCGGTTGCGACCGCAACGACTTCTTTGTTGAAGCCGTTGGCTCCCACTGTGGTCGCCGGCTTGTTGCGGGGAAAGTTGACTTGTTATTCATTGTCCTTGAATTCGTTTACAGCTTCTTTGGCCTACAACAAAATTCAAAAGAAAATGCCTTTTATTTTAAAGTACAATGAAAGCGGAAATTACAACTCCTTCTGTATGAACAAACACGAGGATCTCTATTTTAGGGATCACCGCTTGCGTGGGTTCTTTGCTGTGCGAGGACTTTTATTGGTCAGTGGACCACCGCGCAATTCGATCGAGTAGAGCCGGGGTTACGGAACTTCTGAGGCGTGAAGGGGCTCGTTTCCGCGAAGAAGCGAAGCGCCTAAGGGATCACACTCACGAAGGAGAGGATCGCCGGGATCACACTCACGAAGGAGAGGATCGCCGGGCGGGTGAGATCTACTAGGAGAAATCAACTGCTTGACGTCTGTAGCCGACCGAGTTTGCTTACCTCGCGATTTGTAGATCGGCGTCGTGGAACTTGTGCTCGCCGGTGCTTGGAACCGTCGTCGGCGCTCGTAGATCTCGCGAGCTCCTCTCAAATATCGAAAATCCAAAACCCTTAAAATGAAGACCCTCGGCCTATTTATAGGCAAATAATCAAGAGGGGATGCTTGGCGGCCGGACACCATTTGGTGTCCGCCAAGCCCGACACTAAATGGTGTCCGCCAAGCCCGACACTTCTCGGCGTCGAGTTTTGGCGGTATTTGTTTTGCCCAAGTGAACACGCAGGTTCGACCGAATGAACACGAGGTTTGCAAAAGTCACGAGTTCGCCCGAAGCGAGTTCGCCAAGATGAACCGAGGTTCGCCAAGATGAACCGAGGTTCGCCAAGATGAACCGAGGTTCGCCAAAGTCTGGTCCTTGAAGCGAGTTCGCCAAGATGAACCGAGGTTCGCCAAGATGAACCGAGGTTCGCCAAGATGAACCGAGGTTCGCCAAGATGAACCGAGGTTCGCCAAGATGAACCGAGGTTCGCCAAGATGAACCGAGGTTCGCCAAGATGAACCGAGGTTCGCCAAGATGAACCGAGGTTCGCCAAGATGAACCGAGGTTCGCCAAGATGAACCGAGGTTCGCCAAGATGAACCGAGGTTCGCCAAGATGAACCGAGGTTCGCCAAGATGAACCGAGGTTCGCCAAGATGAACCGAGGTTCGCCAAGATGAACCGAGGTTCGCCAAGATGAACCGAGGTTCGCCAAGATGAACCGAGGTTCGCCAAGATGAACCGAGGTTCGCCAAGATGAACCGAGGTTCGCCAAGATGAACCGAGGTTCGCCAAGATGAACCGAGGTTCGCCAAGATGAACCGAGGTTCGCCAAGATGAACCGAGGTTCGCCAAGATGAACCGAGGTTCGCCAAGATGAACCGAGGTTCGCCAAGATGAACCGAGGTTCGCCAAGATGAACCGAGGTTCGCCAAGATGAACCGAGGTTCGCCAAGATGAACCGAGGTTCGCCAAGATGAACCGAGGTTCGCCAAGATGAACCGAGGTTCGCCAAGATGAACCGAGGTTCGCCAAGATGAACCGAGGTTCGCCAAGATGAACCGAGGTTCGCCAAGATGAACCGAGGTTCGCCAAGATGAACCGAGGTTCGCCAAGATGAACCGAGGTTCGCCAAGATGAACCGAGGTTCGCCAAGATGAACCGAGGTTCGCCAAGATGAACCGAGGTTCGCCAAGATGAACCGAGGTTCGCCAAGATGAACCGAGGTTCGCCAAGATGAACCGAGGTTCGCCAAGATGAACCGAGGTTCGCCAAGATGAACCGAGGTTCGCCAAGATGAACCGAGGTTCGCCAAGATGAACCGAGGTTCGCCAAGATGAACCGAGGTTCGCCAAGATGAACCGAGGTTCGCCAAGATGAACCGAGGTTCGCCAAGATGAACCGAGGTTCGCCAAGATGAACCGAGGTTCGCCAAGATGAACCGAGGTTCGCCAAGATGAACCGAGGTTCGCCAAGATGAACCGAGGTTCGCCAAGATGAACCGAGGTTCGCCAAGATGAACCGAGGTTCGCCAAGATGAACCGAGGTTCGCCAAGATGAACCGAGGTTCGCCAAGATGAACCGAGGTTCGCCAAGATGAACCGAGGTTCGCCAAGATGAACCGAGGTTCGCCAAGATGAACCGAGGTTCGCCAAGATGAACCGAGGTTCGCCAAGATGAACCGAGGTTCGCCAAGATGAACCGAGGTTCGCCAAGATGAACCGAGGTTCGCCAAGATGAACCGAGGTTCGCCAAGATGAACCGAGGTTCGCCAAGATGAACCGAGGTTCGCCAAGATGAACCGAGGTTCGCCAAGATGAACCGAGGTTCGCCAAGATGAACCGAGGTTCGCCAAGATGAACCGAGGTTCGCCAAGATGAACCGAGGTTCGCCAAGATGAACCGAGGTTCGCCAAGATGAACCGAGGTTCGCCAAGATGAACCGAGGTTCGCCAAGATGAACCGAGGTTCGCCAAGATGAACCGAGGTTCGCCAAGATGAACCGAGGTTCGCCAAGATGAACCGAGGTTCGCCAAGATGAACCGAGGTTCGCCAAGATGAACCGAGGTTCGCCAAGATGAACCGAGGTTCGCCAAGATGAACCGAGGTTCGCCAAGATGAACCGAGGTTCGCCAAGATGAACCGAGGTTCGCCAAGATGAACCGAGGTTCGCCAAGATGAACCGAGGTTCGCCAAGATGAACCGAGGTTCGCCAAGATGAACCGAGGTTCGCCAAGATGAACCGAGGTTCGCCAAGATGAACCGAGGTTCGCCAAGATGAACCGAGGTTCGCCAAGATGAACCGAGGTTCGCCAAGTCGAACCGTCGCCGGGTTCTTCCATGGCACGTCGTTTCGTTGGTTTGTACACCTTGCTGACCCACTTCACGTGTTCGTGGACTCGCTTTACACGTTTTGCGGCGTCAGTTTGTCGAATGGATCGTTGGTTGTCAACCCACCGTCACGAGTCTCGTTCGGGTACTGATAAGCAATTTTTATCGCCTACAAGACCGATTTGGGAAAAATTTTGAGCAACTTTGTGAAGTTACCGATTTTGCCAAAAAGGCAGAGTCTTGTTGGTCGAATCCTTTTCTGCTACTTAACCTCTCATCAGATTCGCTAATTCCAGAGATCAATTTGTTGGTTTCACTCAATCTCACTTAGCAAGAGGTTCGATCTCTAATCCTTAACACTTTACCATGCTTTGAGAGTATTGTCAGGTTAAAATTTTAGCATGCAATTAGTTTTTGATTGATGAGATTTAGCTTTGCTCCTTAATATCCATGACTGTATGATTTGGGTAAAAATTGTAATTTTATCATTTATCTTGATCAAACAATTATTGGCAGCTTGAGACCTCAACTGGGACTAGTAAAGGGAAAGTTTATATGTGCATGCTTTTCTCCTTTTCTCATTCTCTACATAATTGGGAAAACTCTATCTTTATGCAAAGAAAATTTCAAAAATTGTATCTCTTGTTAGATATTTCTCCTTCTTCTATACCTGCTAGATGTAATAATGATTGTTCGCGGTAAAAGTTGGGATGATTGTCATTGATTTGAACTTGCTTACAGCTTCTTTGGCCTACAACAAAATTCAAACAAAAGAAATGCCTTTTATTTTAAGGCGTACAATCAAAAAAAAATTACAACTTTTATCCTTGTGAACAAACACGAGGATCTCTGTTATATCGAGGTCCTCGCTATGCGGGTTCTTTGCCCGTGTCGGACTTTTGTGTCCGTGGACCACCGCAATTCGATCCGTAGAGACCCGGTTCGAACTACAGATGTAAAGGGGCTCGTTTCACGAAGGAAACGGTTACCGAGGGGATCACACTCACGAAGGAGAGGATCGCTATGGGATCACACTCACGAAGGAGAGGATCGCCGAGCGGTGAGATCTACTAGGAGAAATCACAGCTATCCCCGAGGTTAAGACGGCTTAACCTAGAGGGTATCTCAGAAGTTCGACCAATTCGCCACCTTCCGCTTGTAGATCGACGCCGACCGACTTGTGCTCGTCGGTGCTTTCGGAGCGGTCGTCGACTCGTGGATCTCGTGAGAACTCTTTAGAAAATCCTCGAAAATCCCGCTCAAGCCCAAAAGCCAAATCCTCCAAATTCTCTCCAAGAAGCCCAAGTCCTAAGTCCAAAAATCCCCTTTCCACCAACAAGACCCCCTATTTATACAATAGGGTACCGGCTCTGGCCATGGTTGCCGAGCCTCCTACCAAGTTGGTCGAGGTGGTTCGGCCATGGTTGCCGAGCCTCCTCGGCCAAGTTGGCCGAGGCGCCAGCTACGATTTTCCTGCTTTCGCTTCGCTTTGTTTGGCTTCTGGTTTAGGCCCCGCTTATTCGACTCTTGGCCTTCTCCGGACTTAGATTCCGCTCAGATTTGGTTCCGGACTAACTCTTGGTTTGTTCCGCTCAACGGTCTCCGATCCGATCGCTCGCTCAAGTCCGGCGAAACCGTGGCTTAGACGCTGTGGTTCGCCGTCGAGTTGGCGTCTTAGCGATTCGGCGTCCGTATCATTCGATGGGTTGTCATTCGCCGACTCGCCACGAAGTTGGTTTCGGGATCTTGTAAGTATTTTTCAACGCCACAGATATTCTCCAAAGCCGCCTCGCCTCAATTCTTAATGAGTCCGATGCTTTGACATGATGGTTCCCGCCTTCACCGGCCGAGGGTCCCAAAGATAGCTTCAAGTCTTCGATTCTTTCGTGATCATCCAGCTTCTTTGTAGGATTCACGATAAGATCCGCGGTCTTTGCATTTGTTGTCGACCGTTTGTTGAAATCTTGATTCAAGCCGTGGGTGAGTTTTGCTTGTAACTCGTGTCGGTTGGTTGTTTTTTTTGACTAACCATCGGACTTTTGGACTTATCCGTATGTCGGCGAACTCCTTGTTGGCGACATGTTGGTTGTGTCGAGTACATGGAATTTCATAACCCTCAGTCGGTTATTTCTTCCATCATCACGTGTGTTGTTGGTTTAACCACGGGGATCGATCTTTTCATGGAGATATCCTCCGAAGATTCCTTGTTGAAACAGGAGACCATTTGGCTTTCAACCATCGTCCTAGCCTTCAGTCGGCGAGTGCGACGCTTTGACCGTTGTTGGGATATGATTATCCACGGTGGGAGAAGTTTCTTCGATCGACACGCTTGTCCTGTCGCCATGACTTTCAAGGCCGATTATTCCTCTCTTGGATATTATGGTGGGAGGAAATTAAGGGTCATCGAGTTATCCTTAAGAATATGGATTTATTCTCCAGGAACTCCTCGTTGAAAATTTGGAAACAGTTTATACTCGTAATCCTAGTTGGAGTAGGATTGGGCAACGCGTTGATTGGCGTCGATGCAATCCGCACGATCGAGTTATCCCTAAGAATATTTCTTGTGAGAATATTCTTCCGGGAACTTCTCAATAAATTAGGAAATAGTTTATACTCGTAATCCTAGTTGGAGTAGGATTTGGGCGACGCGTTGATCGGCGTCGATGCAATCCGCATGATCGAGTTATCCCTAAGAATATTTCTTGTGAGAATATTCTTCAGGGAACTTCTCGACAAATTAGGAAGCGGTTTATACTCGTAATCCTAGTTGGAGTAGGATTTGGTAGCGTTGATTTCGTCGGTGCAATCCGTCTGATCGAGTTATCCCTAAGAATATTTCTTGTGAGAATATTCTTCCTGAACTTCTCAATAAATTAGGAAATAGTTTATACTCGTAATCCTAGTTGGAGTAGGATTAGGCGACGCTGATCGGCCGATGCAATCCGCACGATCGAAGTTATCCCTAAGAATATTTCTTGTGAGAATATTCTTCCGAACTTCTCAATAAATTAGGAAATAGTTTATACTCGTAATCCTAGTTGGAGTAGGATTTGGGCGACGCTGATCGGCCGATGGGGCCTCACAAGTGTTATTCTCACAATAAATCTTCTAATCTTTCCAAACTTGGCGGAGGGAGTAGGGGCCAATCAACGGACTGATTTGACACTATTTTGACATCCGGATAAGGTTCCAATTAGGACTCCTAATTAGGGGCTGATTAGAGTCCTAATTAGGATTGATTTGGGCTCCAATTAGAATTCCTATTTCCTGCCAAATAGGAGTCCTTGTTCAAAGAGGATTGGGTTCATATGGGGTTGTTATAAATACCCACAAGGCCTCTTTCTTGCTGACCTAGGCCGGCCCCCCCCGTGCTCTCTCTCTCTTATTTTCATCTCGCTTCTTGCCGTCTTTTCTTCCTCGATCAACAAGGTATGCATACGAGAGCCTTACGAATCCTTTTTCTTCTTTTTTTTCTTCTTTTTCTTGTGCGTGCAGGTAACGCGGACCACAAGGGAAAGGGCCGAATGGCGGTGGCGGGCGGGGTCCGCTGGGCGGGAAGCGCGGCGGCGGCGGGCGGGCGGCTGGCGCCAGCCAGCGCCAAATACCGCTGGGTCGGGCCAGGCGCCAATACCATCGCCACATTGAAGACCGGCTTGGGCCAATAGTCATACGGGCTGGCGCTGGTGGGCGCAATATAAATACCGCGATCCTGGCTACTGGCTACCGGTGGTACTGGAGTGTCGCAGCCGGCTGGCCCGCTGGGTTTACCGGCTGGCTCTGTCTTCACGGGTGACCGATTGTGTGGTCTTTTGACACTTTATTTGCTGATTTTTTAGCCATGTATCGACTTTTGTTGTATTTTTGCGGCTTCCGATGTCGAGATTCGCCCGGCGAGCCGGCGACTCAAGACGCCGCTGCGGAATGCACGCCTTCTTCGCGGGCGGCCACGCCTTTACCTTCTCGTATATATACGTATATCCCCGCTTCGTTTCTCCTTTGTGAGGCGATTGGGAAGAGCGAACTCCTCCTTTGTGGGGACCGACGCTCAGATTGTGTACTCGTTATGACCCAGCCGTTCTCCTTTGTGAGGCGATTGGGAAGAGCCGAGATTCTCCTTCGTGAGGATTGAGGCTTCAAAGATCACCCGCTCGACAGCTTTAACGGAGCGATTTCACACCGTGACTTTCGCCTCAGAACGGAATATATTGCCGCTTGGTTTCTGCGGCTATATTTATCGCTCTCCCGTATCCGATACGATGAAATCGTTGCATTCGCTATAAGGTCGTGACTCAATCTCGGGTTTCGAAGAGTTCTACGCCTTTATGTCCGTTTCCTTTTCAAGATATTCCTCCTAAATGATCTGTTAACCCTTTGTTCTCTTGTGGTAGGCGGATGTCTGGCGATTATTCGCCTATTTCAAGGCTCCAAATGTCAAGTCTCGATTCTTAAGGTCATCCGAGAAGATCTCTTTCCACCGAGGAAGCGAACCGCAGCCGGAACACCATGAAGAAACCCGCTAAGCTCGAGCCTACTATCATGATTTCGATGATGAGTTTGAGGATCGCTTCCATCATCCGATCCGCCCTTCCTATGCCTCTTTGGCCGAAACCAGATTTCCGACCCTTCGAGTATAGGGCGCGGTGGAGGCCCCGTTAATCTTGACGGACCACTTCCACAAATTCAACCTATCGCGAGATTGCCCCGCCAAAAATCTGCCGTTCGACTCGGTTACGTGATGGGTCTCCTTCACCGTTGGAGAATGGTTTGAAACAGCGATCTCTATTATCGGGTTAGATGGGCGACCTCTATGGACTTACGCCCATTCATATTGAGTACCTTGGAGGAAATTCAGCTGTTGGTGGCCCTCGGCTAACTAATCGTTGTGAGCAAAAGCTCACTAGTCGGCTAACTCTTGCGTGCCGTGTGGAGAATTTAGCCTTTTTGAATCATGCGATGAGGTGATACGACTCATCAACGGCTCGGATCAAGGCTTCGTGAACGCTGCCAGAGAGGAAAATATTAGAGCAAGAGATCATTTTTCGAACTCATATGAGCGACAAGCACGCTGCGCCGCCGATAAACTTGTACCACACCCATGTCGAACGCATGTGAATCGACTGCTCAAGGGGAAGACGTTGAAGAATTTCACACGGAGTGCACCGAGTCCGTAATGTCATCGAACGTGAGAAGCGAAGTCCTCGAGGCGATGCCGGGAACACGCGGCCGCTATTGCTGCGAACTCAAGAGGAACTTGAGAAGGAAGCTAAAGCTCGGGTTCGAGCGAAACAGGAGGAAGAACTAGCCGCCGTCAAGGCTGACCTTGCTTCCTTCACATTACTGGATTGCGCCAATGAAGTCTGATGTGTTGCGAGACTTCTTTGTTCAGCCAGGTCGTTACGATTTTTATTTAGATGTATTATCATAACTTTGCTTGAATCAATTGTCTCGACAATTGTAGCTCCTTTTATATTTGCTTCAAATGAATAAGATCTGTTCCTTTCATTGCTTATTATGATTCTTTTATTTTGTCTGAAATAATTAACCATAATACTTATAGGATTTTTGGCAAACCCTCAGCCGTCAACGGGTTTGATTAGCCTTTACCAACTACCGTTTGAGTTGGGCTAGCGTGCGGATTATCCGATCCGCTTTCAAGACGCGGACGCTGTGCTAAAAGAATGAGACTCTCTTAGACTTAATGCTACGATGTTGAATACGTAGGCTTCGCTTTTTTCACGGAAGACTAACCCGCAACGCTGCGGTGAGGCGCTGGCTTTATCCCTTCTTAGGCTTCGGATAAAATACCCCAAGATGAACCTTGGTGTCTTCTTCAATCGGAGAAAGACTAAACCGCAACGCTGCGGTGAGGCGCTGGCTTTATCCCTTCTTAGGCTTCGATAAAATACCCCAAGATGAACCTTGGTGTCCTCTTTGACCGAGAATGACTAAACCGCAACGCTGCGGTGAGGCGCTGGCTTTATCCCTTCTTAGGCTTCGATAAAATACCCCAAGATGAACCTTGGTGTCCTCTTTGACCGAGAATGACTAAACCGCAACGCTGCGGTGAGGCGCTGGCTTTATCCCTTCTTAGGCTTCGATAAAATACCCCAAGATGAACCTTGGTGTCCTCTTTGACCGAGAATGACTAAACCGCAACGCTGCGGTGAGGCGCTGGCTTTATCCCTTCTTAGGCTTCGATAAAATACCCCAAGATGAACCTTGGTGTCCTCTTTGACCGAGAATGACTAAACCGCAACGCTGCGGTGAGGCGCTGGCTTTATCCCTTCTTAGGCTTCGATAAAATACCCCAAGATGAACCTTGGTGTCCTCTTTGACCGAGAATGACTAAACCGCAACGCTGCGGTGAGGCGCTGGCTTTATCCCTTCTTAGGCTTCGATAAAATACCCCAAGATGAACCTTGGTGTCTTCTTCAATCGGGAAAGACTAAACCGCAACGCTGCGGTGAGGCGCTGGCTTTATCCCTTCTTAGGCTTCGATAAAATACCCCAAGATGAACCTTGGTGTCCTCTTTGACCGAGAATGACTAAACCGCAACGCTGCGGTGAGGCGCTGGCTTTATCCCTTCTTAGGCTTCGGATAAAATGCCCCGTAATCAACTCGTGTCTTCTTCAATCGGAGAAAGACTAAACCGCAACGCTGCGGTGAGGCGCTGGCTTTATCCCTTCTTAGGCTTCGATAAAATACCCCAAGATGAACCTTGGTGTCCTCTTTGACCGAGAATGACCGAACCGGATTAAGATTGATTGAGGTGGGAAAGGAAGAATGTGTTCTATTTCCTGATGAGGCTAACAACAGATTCCTTGCCGTAGGAATCGAAAAGACTAAACCGCAACGCTGCGGTGAGGCGCTGGCTTTATCCCTTCTTAGGCTTCGATAAAATACCCCAAGATGAACCTTGGTGTCCTCTTTGACCGAGAATGACTAAACCGCAACGCTGCGGTGAGGCGCTGGCTTTATCCCTTCTTAGGCTTCGATAAAATACCCCAAGATGAACCTTGGTGTCCTCTTTGACCGAGAATGACTAAACCGCAACGCTGCGGTGAGGCGCTGGCTTTATCCCTTCTTAGGCTTCGATAAAATACCCCAAGATGAACCTTGGTGTCCTCTTTGACCGAGAATGACTAAACCGCAACGCTGCGGTGAGGCGCTGGCTTTATCCCTTCTTAGGCTTCGATAAAATACCCCAAGATGAACCTTGGTGTCCTCTTTGACCGAGAATGACTAAACCGCAACGCTGCGGTGAGGCGCTGGCTTTATCCCTTCTTAGGCTTCGATAAAATACCCCAAGATGAACCTTGGTGTCCTCTTTGACCGAGAATGACTAAACCGCAACGCTGCGGTGAGGCGCTGGCTTTATCCCTTCTTAGGCTTCGATAAAATACCCCAAGATGAACCTTGGTGTCCTCTTTGACCGAGAATGACTAAACCGCAACGCTGCGGTGAGGCGCTGGCTTTATCCCTTCTTAGGCTTCGATAAAATACCCCAAGATGAACCTTGGTGTCCTCTTTGACCGAGAATGACTAAACCGCAACGCTGCGGTGAGGCGCTGGCTTTATCCCTTCTTAGGCTTCGATAAAATACCCCAAGATGAACCTTGGTGTCCTCTTTGACCGAGAATGACTAAACCGCAACGCTGCGGTGAGGCGCTGGCTTTATCCCTTCTTAGGCTTCGATAAAATACCCCAAGATGAACCTTGGTGTCCTCTTTGACCGAGAATGACTAAACCGCAACGCTGCGGTGAGGCGCTGGCTTTATCCCTTCTTAGGCTTCGATAAAATACCCCAAGATGAACCTTGGTGTCCTCTTTGACCGAGAATGACTAAACCGCAACGCTGCGGTGAGGCGCTGGCTTTATCCCTTCTTAGGCTTCGATAAAATACCCCAAGATGAACCTTGGTGTCCTCTTTGACCGAGAATGACTAAACCGCAACGCTGCGGTGAGGCGCTGGCTTTATCCCTTCTTAGGCTTCGATAAAATACCCCAAGATGAACCTTGGTGTCCTCTCCGAGAACCGAAGAGACTCAGCGACCTTCACGGACAACCCGGTCCGAAAATCCCTACAAGATACCTTCACCGGCGCTACCTAAGATGAAGATGGAACTAAGAGTGGGATCTCCACCGAGAACCGAAGAGACTCAGCGACCTTCACGGACAACCCGGTCCGAAAATCCCTACAAGATACCTTCACCGGCGCTACCTAAGATGAAGATGGAACTAAGAGTGGGATCTCCACCGAGAACCGAAGAGACTCAGCGACCTTCACGGACAACCCGGTCCGAAAATCCCTACAAGATACCTTCACCGGCGCTACCTAAGATGAAGATGGAACTAAGAGTGGGATCTCCACTCCGAGAACCGAAGAGACTCAGCGACCTTCACGGACAACCCGGTCCGAAAATCCCTACAAGATACCTTCACCGGCGCTACCTAAGATGAAGATGGAACTAAGAGGGATCTCCACCGAGAACCGAAGAGACTCAGCGACCTTCACGGACAACCCGGTCCGAAAATCCCTACAAGATACCTTCACCGGCGCTACCTAAGATGAAGATGGAACTAAGAGTGGGATCTCCACCGAGAACCGAAGAGACTCAGCGACCTTCACGGACAACCCGGTCCGAAAATCCCTACAAGATACCTTCACCGGCGCTACCTAAGATAAAGATGGAAAGAACCCTCCGCTTATCACTTAAAGGGTTCGATGCTCTGAGAGGAAGAATTTTATATTCTATCTCCGGCGTTAAAGGGATTTTAATTGGGCCTCTTGTTCATAGAAGGAATCAAGAGGAGATTATGATGGAGGATAAATCTAGGGTTATCCTCAAGGAAAGTGGGTAACACATCCCACGAGGAACTTCCCGTTGAAACGGGTTATCCTGAAGATACTAAGGGTAGTATTTCTTCAGGAACTTCCCATTTATCTAAGATTAATTGCCGGCCGCCATTTAGGTAATTAGGCGATACGCACTATTGAGTAGACCGCTTCTATTACAAACGCCCTCCCATTTAGGTTCGAATTTACCTTTCTTTTTGGAAGTGAGGATTATCGGTCGTCGAGCAGCGAGGACCAAATCTCCTTCTCTAAAGGTTCTCTGTCGAACTTTCTTGTTGAAAGCCCTCGACATCCTAGCTTGGTAGAACTCAATGCATTGTTGAGCCTCCAGGCGCTTCTCATCTAACATCTCAAGCTCTTCGAGACGTTTTTGATGTTGTTCTTCGGCCGCCATCTCGCTGAAAGGGCTGGCGCGGCGACGGAATCTGAATTTCAACGAGAATCGCCGCACCCGTGAAACCGTGGAGTACGGGTCACTCCAGCTGGCGCATGCATCGCAGCGATATGCCCGAGTGCTTCTCCGAAGTTTATCATCCCAGCCTCGCTTTGTTATTCTTCACAAGCTTCGGCTGTAATTTTGATAATCGCCTTGTTGAATGCCTCGCTAACCCATTTGCTGCTGGATTATAGGCTGTCGACGAGACATCTTGTATTTTGAACTTTTCGCAAAATCTGATGAAGGAATTGCTGATGAATTGGGGACCGTTGTCATGGACGATCCGTCTTGGAACACCGTGTCGGTAGATGACATGGTGTTTGATAAATTTGACGACGGTACTCGCCTTGACTTCTTTTAGCGGGATTGCTTCTGCCCACTTAGAGAAGTAATCGGTGATCGCTAGAATAAACCGACGCTTTGACCGACGGAGGAAAAATGGGACCTACGACGCCCATTCCCCATGTCTCAATGGCCGATGTGCCCGGGATGCAACCGCCAGAGGCCGATGCATATAATTCGCGGAATTTGACACGCCGCGGCATTTCCGAGCCGCATCGACCGCCATTGATCATCGTGGGCCAAAAGTAGCCCATTCTCTGATTCGATCGTAGAGCTTGGGACCAAGCCGGTGCGCACTACATTCACCTTCGTGTGCTTCGAAGGACCTCTTACGCCTCTTTGTTTGAGAGGCATCGAGCAAAGACCATCGCACTCGCATATAGCATCCGGGTTTCGTGTCATAAAAGAATCTTGGAGCTCTTCGCCGATTGACTCTTCTTCCTCACGCCTTCCCAGAATGCCATGTAAGACGTAGTCGATGATAGGAAAGCGCCAATCTCGGCTCCAACTTGGTTTGGGTTGCATGTACTTCTTTGGTAACTACCCCCTTATCTTCTTGTGTCTCATCGTATAATGGTACGAAGAGTTGGTGAGTCCCGACCGCAACTAGTTGCTCGGTCTCGTAAGGTTGTGCTAACGACACAGCTAACGCTGCCAGTGCATCCGCATAAGCGTTTTGGAGGCGCGGGATATATTCGATGAAAAACTCTTCGAATGAGTCCGCCATTTCAACGGCTATCTGATGATAGGGATTAGATCCGATTCGACTTCGTAGTCACCACGAACCGCTTAACTATCAATTGCGAATCGCCAGACGCCGAGATATTCGACCCCAGCCTTGGCGAAACTAAGTCCAATAAGTAGCGCATTGTATTCAGCTACGCTATTAGAGCAAGGTTCGAGTGAATAAGCACGGGCATGACATGATTCCTGGGAAACTAAGACAACCCCGACCGCGAAATCTTAGAACATCCGGGGCACTTGCCACGCTGGTAGCTCGAGAAGTTCACAAAGTACGCCATATTTGTTGGTGCGATGTAGTGTTAACTTCGTGGACTTCATCCGAAGATCATCATATAGCTCAATCAAGGCCCGTTGTCGGCCGGGTACCAAGAGATCGCAAATCGCTTGTCCTTTGACCGACTTCGTTGTTTGAAATACAAGTCATATTGGGACAAGAGCAAGGCCCATTTCGCTAAACGCCAACTCATCGAGGCCGGCCGGGTCATAAATATCCGACCGGATTTACGCTAGAGATAACATAAATCGCCCGTCCGACTAAATAGTGCCGCATTTTTCAATCGCTAACACTAATGCAAGGCACCGCTTCATCATTGATATCGAGACTCGACCACTAATGTTCGCTCGATAATACATCGCCGCCGGACCGCTATCGCCATCTTGCGCGAGTAAAGCGCTTTAACGAGTGATCCGTTGCCTTGGCGTAGATCAAAAGCGGTTTTCCGACAGCGGTGCAACAAGAACAGAGGTTTAGCGAGATAAGACTTGATCTCTTCAATGCTCGGCAGCGCCGCCCCAAATATATGACACGCCTTCTTGTTCAACTTTGAGAATGGTTGGCACTTCCCGGATAGGTTCGATATGAACCGCCGGATGTACGCCAATCGCCTCTTGTAACCCCCGAAGTTCTCTCGCATTTCTGGGTTGCAATTCTTGAATCGCCTTCACTTTGTCGATCGACGTGGATTCCTTTGTCGGTGACGACGGCCAAGGAACTTGCCACCGACATCCCAAGGAAGGATTTGGCGGGGTTCATCTTTAGCCGATGAGTTCGCATGAGTTCAATACCGCTCTAAGATCTTTGATGTGATCTCCTTTGTCACGCTTTTCACGCACCAAATCGCCGACGTAGCATTCGACCGCTTTCCCAAGATGATCCCGAAAATCTCCGCCATTGCCCGCCGGTATGTTGCGCCGCATTTTGAGGCCGAACGGCATGACCGTAGCAATATATGCCGATGGGCGCTCAACGCCGTGTGTTTACGCCATCGGTGCATCTTGATTTGATTATACCCCAAAAGCTATCCATAAAGGACATTCTTTCAAATCCACACGCGGTTGTCAACTATGACATCGTGATTGGAAGAGGAAAGTCATCTTTCGCAAGCCGCTGAGGTCTCTCAGAGTCGCATACGCATCCTAATCGACCCATTTTTCTTCATGACCGACTATATTCGCCACCCAATCCGGATGTTGAATTTCCTCGATGAATCCCGATTCTATGAGTTTCTTCACTTCACAACAATTGCCTCCAATATTTGTGGATCTAAACCGCCTTTGCCGTTGCTTGACAGTTTGACATCCGCCTTTGATGTTGAGGCGATGTGTTGCCACATTAGGGTCGAGTCGGCATGTCCTCGTAACTCGGTGAATACATCGATATACTCTCCGATTAGGGCAATCAACTCTTCCTTTCTTCCGAGGGGAGCGATTGTCGATGTTAATGAGCTTAGGATGCTCTTCATCACCCATATTAACCTCGACTACCTCATCCTTAGTGGGGGTTCTCTTTGTTCAACCTATCCCCAAACCGCTCTTGGAGTTGATGGATCCATGGGTCTTCCCATGTTGGCATGTCTTCATCACTCTCAACAAGAGCGGATAAACTGAAGCCATATTTGACATTAAAGCCTTGAAAGCTTCTCCGAGGTCGGTGTCGTAATCCCAAGCCAAGAGTCGACTAATGTCCGCTCTCACCGGTGGATTATTATCAATCGACCACGAGCATTCATCTTCGAGGAGGATTAGTATCCCAATCCCTTCTAAATGCATAGTAATTATCCGGCTTTCCTCTTGGGACATATGCCGCTTAGGAGGGGTTCGAGGGCCTCGTCCAAACATAGACCTTCCCTCGTGTCAAGTCATACCCCCATCTCTTCATGATACCCGGTATTTACGGACTATATCGAATGTGTGGAGGATAGGTCCATTGTCGCCTTCGCCGCTTTCTAAGAAATGATTCAAATACTGAACCGTGATCTCCTTTACCGTGAAACCAAGTCTTTTCACTACTCGATCTTCGGGATGACGAAAGTGCCGCCCCAAAGGAGTCTCGAATCGCTTTTGTGTAAAGCAAGATGATCGAGTTGGCGGTGCAACTCGATCATTGTATAAACTGTCATCACATCATTCAAAGACAAAGGATACTCTAAATCGCCATTTATTGATTCATCGGCAATTTGCCAATTACAATGTTCATCCGACGATTCTTCATCGCCAAGATTGATTACAAGGGGTACAATGTCATTTAAAACAAAACCTCCACTATAACCAAGCCGGTTTCGCAGACGCTTCTTCACCACGTCCGCATTGGGCCGATGATTCAGCCGACTCATTACCGTAGAGGAGAGAATCGCTGAAATAATTCTCCATCCCCTTAAACGTTGTTTGTCCGCACCACCGCCTTGACCTCATTATTAGTGTCTACATATTTAAGACGATGAAGAGTAGAGGGACTATAACATTATTGTGGATCCAAGGTCGACCCAACAATAAGTTATAGGAAGTCTCCGCCAATCACATAGCAGTGACTTCGACTTTAAGTCCCCATTTGACACTTTATCCGATCTTACCAAGCGCCGAGACTACCGGTGTTAAATCCATAAATCATTGTGCTCGCTGATGCCACCATCGCGTGAATTCCAAGATGATACATGAGGCGCAGGGCATGATGCTCACAATGAACCCGGATCGACTTGGATCCTGCTAACTTCACCGAGCCAATATACCCGTGAAGTATAGCGCCTATCGTGCTTGGAATTCCTCGCCCGCATATCCTCCTTTGTAAAAGTGATGCGGGGAAGTGTTTAGTCGCAAGGTTGCATTCTTTGGGCGACTCTTACGGACTCGGCCTAATGCGGGTGAGGAAGACTTCAATCGGCGAGGGCTTGTTGAAGAGCTTCTCGTCTCTTTTGATAACCGCAAAGAACTCATAGAGAGTGATCCTTGCGGGAATATTGGCCAATTGTGCCATTACGCCAAAGCGATATGGAGAGTTCGGTTCCCGCTTAACTCTTCCAATCGGGCGACCGAATCGAGATCGCCGAGTCGAACTTTATGTCGCTGGTTGTAGCTTCTTTGGCGACCACTGGCATTGCGCTTTCTGCGTGCGAGTGAGGGATTTGTTGGTACCCCCACCGAGCCGCCTTGGCATTAGGGTCGGGACTTCGGTACTTGTACTTGTACTCGTGTCCACTCACGGTGGCGTGGGCTTGAGTTCCCCTTCGGACGGTGGAATGTTACCACTGCTCATCGCCTCCGCACTGCGGAAGTAGCATGGCATGCCTTTCCCTTCTGCTTCGGCTTTTTCTTCAACGAAGAAGAGGCTACCCATTGCTCATCTTCAAGTAGGTCTGGGTGGACCCACAAGACTTCGCCATTCGGGGCTGTATACGATACAAGTCCTTTCTGGAGTTGCTTGTGTGGGTCGTCATTTACCGTCTTCACTGCGACTTTGACCACTGGTTCAGGTTCAAACCATGTCAACGGCACCGACCCGAAGCTTATGGACACCGTATTCGCTCCGATCTTCTTTTCTTTAGACGGCTTCATAGTGATGACCCCTACATCAATTAAAGCCTGGATTTTGTCCTTAAGGCTGAAACAGGATTTAGTGGGGTGATGAACTGCCCTATGGTACGCACAGTATCTTGTGTCATTCGTCTTCATTGCCTCCTCTTGATTCTGAATCGGAGGGAGCTTGATCTTGTTATTTTCCACAAGATATTTGAAGAGACCGGAATCTCGCCGTCCCTAAAGGAATAGGACTTCGGAATCTCGGCTCTAAGGTCTTCGCTTTTGTGGCCCAGTTGCCACGCTGATTGTGCCTCGTTTGCGGCGCTCATTGCAGCCGCTGGCTGCCGGGTTGAGTTGAACGCTTGTTCGCGAACCGCCTTGGCTTGCTCTTTCCCTTTGCCGCTGCTGACAAAGCCGGAGCTCCGCTGTCCGACCTCTCTCTCGCTTTTTCCTTTTGAGGAACCTCTCGGCTTGCTCTCCATGAACCTTCAGTCCTTCCATCGCTATCGATGGTGCTGTACCCATTGCTTCAAGCACATCTATCGATAAGTTATCAGGCGTTTGGAGGATGAACTCCTCTGTTATTGGATCGGTTCATTGCCTTATTAGAATCGTTTGACAAAGATATCCACGGTTTCTCCGTCTTTACGCTTCGTCGAGCAATGTCGATCGATACCTCGGTATCGCCATCAAAGAAATTGGTAAGGAAGCTAGACTCCATGTCGCCCCACCGGAATGCTCCCGCTTGAGACGGCGGTACCATTCGGCGCCCCACGAAGGGTGCCGACGAATGACCGAACCATCGTGGGTTCGTTGCGAAATAACTCCGAGGTGTGACTTGAAATAAATCAAGTCTTTGCGTCGGGGAACCCTTCCGTCAAATGGTGTGAAGTTTATTAAGTTAAACTTCGGTGCACGGATTGATTCCCACTCCCTGTATGGGCAAGGAATACTGTCTTCTTTACTTCTTGGCGGAGATCAATGAGTTGATTTTGCTCTCCAAGTCTTTGATCTTCTGCTTTCTGAGCAACAACATCTATGTTTTGCCCAAAGATTAAGGGGTTCGTGAGGGTTATCATCTTCTTGTGTTTCCTCCTCGACCAATCGCTATCATCTTCATCGACGCTGATGCGCCGACTCGATTCACCTTGATGTTTCGTCAAGGCTTGGATCTGTTGGTCATGCATTTCTCTCATCGTCGCATGGCCAACTCCATTTCTAACTTGAAGTTTTCCGTTGTTTATTCAACGCTTCGCCTAGCATTTTGGCCACTTGATCTGCATCGATCATAAGCGCTTTTGGGGGCTTCTTCGCTAGATACAAGATGATCGATGCGACAGGAGCCAATATCCGACGATCATCCTCCGGGTATTCCTTCAAGTTTATCGATTCGACCGCCGGATAGTCCCGACCGCAAACGAAGTTAGCCGCTATGCGGTACTGAATAGCCCGTGACGATGGTTCTTTGTCGGGTCATATTATTAGTGACCTCGGCAACTCATCCTCTCGATGTCATCCTTATGAATCGCCTTGACCTAGGTCTTGGCGTTGGTGCTAAGTCTCGAAAGACGACACCCTTTACGGAGCTTCTAGATGGCAATTGCACCGAGCACCGCCTTGATGAGCTTAGAGCACAAGCATGGCTGCGTCAATTTAGGGGAATCCCTTCGAGATTTTCGCACTTTGCACGGTAGTACCGCCGGTGGGTGTACCGGAGCACCGGCCGTGTGTCATGCATCTCGTATAACGCCGCCGCCATCGACGAGAGCCGCCTCCTTCCGAGAATGGCCAAAACTACCGAAAGTAACTTTGACTTCCGCTATGTGAGCGCTGAAGTTTCAGGGACTCTGACTTCGATTTTTAATTTGGTTGGGGTTGTGAATCTCCGTCCTTTCGAACGGGTGCAACCTCCTATATGAGGAGTGACCCGCGATCCCTTCAAAGGACCCAAGCGATCCTTGATAGTTGGTCTCGTGGTGGTGAAGGGAATTGGCTTCACCACCGGTTCAGGTGCAGGCACCTTTGATCTTGAAGTGCCGTCGGTCTTGGACTTTGACGCTGAGTTTGCAATGCCTATAGCCTCCGGCTTAGGTGCCGAGACAGGAGCATGGGCAACTCGGGTTGGGGCACCGTTAGACTTGGGCCTCCAAACCCGTGGTACGCTGGTGGCTTCTTTACGCCTCCTTCTTCGCCACGAGCTTGCGCAAAGCTCGTGGCTCGCTGCAGGAGTACGCGCGCCCGGATGCGCCTCGGTGTGGAGCGTTCCGCTTGACACGGACCGACTTCGTTGGTTGGCGGCTTGGATAGGCCGTCGATCACTTGAGGTCAAGCCTCGCGAAGTTTGATCTTAGATCCGCCAGAAGGACCCCATCCATGGATTGCATGGCCTTGGCAAGTTTGCGCGCCATGCTTTGTCGTCGCCTTTGGCGGGCTCGCTTGAGAGCCGCATCATCGGCGTTCATCTCGGCCATCCGACTTCGGCCGACGGGATTTCGCTACTGCGGCGGGGTTAGACTCGCCCCGGGCTCTACATCGGAGGCCCATCGGGTTCTCCTTGCAGCGGAGATCTTCTTGGAGAGGCGGGGGGAACTGGATCTGGAAGACGAGGAAAGATACTCCTCGTACTTCTCTTGGTCGAACTCGAACTCGACCTCTTCCTCCACCGGGATAGGAATCCGCGGCTGCGGCACGACGACCTCCGATCTGAGGCCGGTGGCTCCCACTGTGGTCGCCAGCTTGTTCGCGGTAAAAGTTGGGATGATTGTCATTGATTTGAACTTGCTTACACCTTCTTTGGCCTACAACAAAATTCAAACAAAAGAAATGCCTTTTATTTTAAGGCTTACAATGAAAATAAAAAAGATTACAACTTTTATCCTTGTGAACAAACACGAGGATCTCTGTTATATCGAGGTCCTCGCTATGCGGGTTCTTTGCCCGTGTCGGACTTTTGTGTCCGTGGACCACCGCAATTCCAATCCGTAGAGACCCGGTTCGAACTACAGATGTAAAGGCTCGCTTCACGAAGGAAACAAAGCTACCGAGGGGATCACACTCACGAAGGAGAGGATCGCCGGGATCACACTCACGGGAGAGGATCACCGAGCGGTGAGATCTACTAGGAGAAATCACAATATATCCCCGAGGTTAAGACGGCTTAACCTAGAGGGTATCTCAGAGTTCGACCAATTCGCCACCTTCCGCTTGTAGATCGACGCCGACCGGACTTGTGCTCGCCGGTGCTCAAACGGCAGGCCGACGGCTCGTGGATCTCGTGGAGAACTCTTTAGAAAATCCTCGAAAATCCGCTCAAGCCCAAAAGCCAAATCCTCCAAAATCCCAAGCCCAAGTCAAATCCTCCAAAATCCCAAGCCCAAGTCAAATCCTCCAAATTCTCTCCAAGAAGCCCAAGTCCAAGTCCAAAAATCCCCTTTCCACCAACAAGACCCCCTATTTATACAATAGGGGGTCGCCGGCCGGCTAGGCCTTGGCGAGCCACCTCGGCCAAGTTGGCCGGTGGCTCCCACGTGGTCGCCGCCTTGTTCGCGTAAAAGTTGGGATGATTGTCATTGATTTGAACTTGCTTACGCCTTCTTTGGCCTACAACAAAATTCAAACAAAAGAAATGCCTTTTATTTTAAGGCTTACAATGAAAATCAAAAAGATTACAACTTTTATCCTTTTGAACAAACACGAGGATCTGTTATATCGAGGTCCTCGCTATGCGGGTTCTTTGCCCGTGTCGGACTTTTGTGTCCGTGGACCACCGCAATTCGATCCGTAGAGACCCGGTTCGAACTACAGATGTAAAGGGGCTCGTTTCACGAAGGAAACGGCTACCGAGGGGATCACACTCACGAAGGAGAGGATCGCCATGGGATCACACTCACGAAGGAGAGGATCGCCGAGCGGTGAGATCTACTAGGAGAAATCACAGCGCTATCCACGAGGTTAAGGCGAAGCTTAACCTAGAGGGTATCTCAGAGTTCGACCAATTCGCCACCTTCCGCTTGTAGATCGACGCCGACCGGACTTGTGCTCGCCGGTGCTCTGAACGGTAAGGCCGACGGCTCGTGGATCTCGTGGAGAACTCTTTAGAAAATCCTCGAAAATCCGCTCAAGCCCAAAAGCCAAATCCTCCAAATTCTCTCCAAGAAGCCCAAGTCCAAGTCCAAAAATCCCCTTTCCACCAACAAGACCCCCTATTTATACAATAGGTGCTGCCGGCTAGGCCACTTGTCGAGCCACCCTACCAAGTTGGTCGAGGTGGCTCGGCCATGGTGGCCGAGCCTCCTCGGCCAAGTTGGCCGAGGTGGCTCGGCCATGGTGGCCGAGCCACTTCGCCACTTGCCGAGGCACCTCGGCCAAGTTGGCCGAGGTGGCTCGGCCATTGTGGCCGAGCCACTTCGGCCACTTGGCCGAGGTAACTCGCCAAGTTGGTCGAGGCGCCAAGCCATTGCTCGCCAAGCTACTGCTTTGCTCGTCTTCTGTTTAGGCCCCGCTTATTTCGACTCTTGGCCTTCTCCGGACTTAGATTCCGTCAGATTTGGTTCCGGACTAACTCTTGGTTTATTCCGCTCAACGGTCCTGATCCGATCGTCGCTCAAGTCCGGTTTAAACCGTGCTTGTGACGCCAGGTTCGCCGTCGAAGTTCGCCTTTAACGATTCGACGTCCAGATCATTCGATGGGTTGTCATTCGCCGACTCGCCACGAAGTTGGTTTCGGGATCTTGTAAGTATTTTTCAACGCCTACAATGATGACCAAACATGCAAATTATTTAGGGTTGGGTTTGAGGTTTTACATTGTTATTTTTCCGAATTAACACTTGGTCTTTTGATAATCTAATACTATTATAAATGTGTGTTGCTATGTTAAAACATTTATTCCTAAAGTGCCCTTTAACATACATGCATACATGCATAAACACATACATAAACATAGTGAATATCATTTATTAAATGCCCTCAAATACACATACATGTATAAACACTCATTCATATACATGCTCAATACCATTTATTAAATGCCTTCAATGTTGCGTGTATAAGCACCAGATTTCATTATTTATTAAATTATTAAAATCCAATTCTTTCATATATATATATCGACTTGGTGGTAGTATGGAATAAATGAAGATTATATATATACTGGCATAACTTTGTATAGCTTTAAATTAGATGTTGATAATCTCGAAGTTTGATATTGCCACATCCGTATGATGGAGGACGCCATTGGAACATTTTTACAACATTATAATCACCAAATATTAGGAAGGATTTTTTCTCAGAAAAGCTATACTATTAATCTTCATATATTAAAAATTACATAATGATCAAGAATTCTTACCACCCCATATATACTATTGATTATATATAATTCATCGGTTTCTTAATTTATCCCATCAAATACCTATAATTATTTCTTGGAGTAAATATATTTTTAATTGTATTTGAAATAAATTATTATTACTATTTTAATTATTTATTGAAGAAAAGCCCACCAAATACCTAATTAAATCCATTACTTGCTCATTTCTCCCATGATCTACAGCTTTAATACCCTTAATTCTATCAATTAATCTCCATTATTAGCTTATTAATTTCCCCACTAACCTTTCAATCTCCCTCCCACCTCTTAATGCTTCCGTTACAAGGACTTTAGAAACCCTCGCAATATAAGACGCAAACAATGAAAAAGGAGGAGCATTCCATCTCTTTTGACTGAAAATTAGAAAAAGAAATCCCAATCACATGTTCTATAAATCGTGATTGTGAGTTTTTTGCAAATGAGGGTGGAGGCGATGAAGACGAGGCTGAGGACGACGGAGAAGGGCATAGTATCATATTTGGAGCTTGTGTAGATATCAAAAGCCATTTCCAATGATTTGAATGAACTTTTCAAAATTGGGAAGAAGTTTTGATACTAATTATATATTTATGGAGTTACTTGTAGGTTAGTTTTGATAACTTTATTTTTTATGTAAAGGTTGGAGAGTTGTCGCTCTTATGATGGATGTAGTTTGTTAAGCTATTGAATTATTAGATGTAATCCTCCATGATGTTTTAAACTTTGCTGCTTTTCATCTTCGTTCTATCTGACACTCTATTTGTAAATAGTGGGAAAATGAATCTAAGATCCCCCTCCCCTCCCCCCCTCTCTTTTTAGGAGGAATTATTTCGATACGCTTCAAGTTGCAAGCAGATCAAACAAGCTTATAGGTAACATTGAATCATTTCAAAAAAAAAAATTTCTTTGTGAACCAAGTGCATTATATTGATTTAGTTCTAAACCCACACACTCAATCTAAAAATCATTCTAAAACTCCAATTGGAACTATTTTGAACACAGCCAGATTTCACCACTTAGTGTCTAGCTATAGTTATATTTTGCTATAGTTATGTATATGAAATCGATAAAAAATAAAATGAATGTGTTAAAAATAATTTCATATGGACATTTGGTTGTAAGAATAATTATGAAAATGAGTGGGGTTTAAAAGTAAATGAGGATAGAACTTTGGATTCATAAACACGACTTAAATAACTAGCTTTTCCATATCTATTCATTTGGTAAATTACAAAATAAGTTAATTTATAGGTCTCATTTTGAAAATTTGGTATAACCAGGTTTTCAAAACTAGCTTATAAGCTCACCTACATAAGTTAGGTTTGACAAACAATAAAAAATACTATTCTATCCAAACAATTTTATAATATTTTTATCATAAAAGCTAAAAGTTAGCATAACTTATAAGATTAAAAAAAGCCCTACCACACACCCTCAAAATGACATCAAATAAAGATAGAATTTTGGGTTTGTAAACTAAATATCCTATTTTAAAATGCTTGATTATTTATGAAAATTTTGTTTGGGTTTTCAATTCTAACTGAAGCTCCCATTGAAGTATCATTTTGATAAGAATAAGAGAACGATGAGGCAAATAAGAAATTTGCATAAATCAACAACCCAAACATTTTCTCTGCATTAATTTATTTGATGTCATTTTACGGATTAGAAAGATTTGTTGTTTATTTTGTTTGGTCAAAGATATGAAGTTTAAGCGATTGGGAATAGTATAGAGGATTGAAGCAAAGATGTCGGTGCCGGAGGGACAGTTGAGACATATTATTTTCTCATGAGGAAAGAATATTGGTTATCAAACCAGCTTAATGGACACACAATTCGATATTTACAAAGGGAGATATATTATTTTCTTGAGAAAAGAAGAGATGTACTCATCAAATTTCATGGATTTTATATTGATTTATAACTAAGATAAAAAATATTGAAATAACCCAAACTAACAATATGATCCATAATTAACAGATTATGAAAAATATAGAATATAAAATAAATATATCTACGCAACGACGCACACTATACTAGTTAGTGGTAAAACAAATTGAATGAAAGATATTTTAGATATTTTGCATGAATTTTTTAATATCTCTGTAATTTGAGGAAAATTTGCATTTCTGTTGGATTTATTCTATGTAATCAAGTTCTTATGAATTTAAATTGTAACATGCAGTTAGAAAAAGATTTAAGGTGAAGTTCCGTCTGTCATTGGTTTGGTATCTTTCTGTTTGTTTCTATTTTAGTTCTACTTTGTGTCACTAGCCCATGTTTGTTGGAGCATATATCTTATTTATTTACTACTGCTTATAACACTAAATTTTCCAATTTTCATTTTTGTGAAGCAAGCTCAGCTAGATTATAGTTTATAATGATTTTGGAGATGCATCATATTTTACATTTGCCCTTTTGCACTAATTCATATTTCAGTAGTTTTCTAGTTTAGTATTCTTATATATTTTATCTGCTGATTATGTGGTAAAATTATATATAAAACCCATAAAATCTGTGTTTTTAATTTAAAACTGATAAATGTAGATGGACGGTTGATTAGCACATTTTAATTACATTTTTATACCCTTATTACGTATGTTATATGAATAACGATATTACTAATAATTATTTTTATCTTATTTTGCGTGCTAATAAAGAAATAATGAATAAAAGCCCAAATGACTCAAATTCTCTCAATTTCTACCAATTGTTGAAGCCCAAATCTGAAGACAAACAAAGGCCCAAGATACCAAGGAGATCCAAGAGAAATTCGTGAAGAAATATCAAGAAAAGACAAAATCCGTTGGGAACCAATCGGTTGGCCAACCGGTTGGCTAACCGGTTGGCTAACCGATCGGCCAACCGATCGGTTTGCAAATGATTCAATTAATGGTGGATTTCTCTTCCTTTTGGCTAGGTTTGATCCAATGGTTCACATCAACTCCGTTGGGCTATAAATAGGGGTGAAGGTGAGGGTTTTGAGTGTGAAATATTTTGTAAAACTCCATTTGGAGAGGAGGGTCACTCTTAATTGAGAAGACCTTCCAAAATTGTAACTTTGTTACACAATAAATGAAATGTTTCACCCTTCAATTTCCTTTCTCTTCTTCTAATCCAAGGACCAAAAGGAGGATTAGATTAAGATCGAGTTGTTGGTTTCTATTTTATTTCTTTTTCATTTTCTTCTTTATTTTCTTGTTTGTAGAATAGATTTACTTTCATGCAATTTACTTTCTTGCAATTTACTTCTATGCAATTTAATTCCTTGCAATTTACTTTCATGCAATGTATTTAATTCTTGTATTTACTTTCTAGAATAGATTTTTCTTTTCTTTAATTCACCTTGAGGCTAGAACCCTCTAGGAATTACCCTTTTCTAAGTGTGGAGCTAATATTCGTGGGATCCCTAGAGATTGTTTGAAACTAGCTAACAAATCCAACTCATTTTCATGAGATTGAGATAAGCTAAGTGGATCTACTCTAGATTCCTCATATCTTTAATTAATCCTCCATACTTTACCTTCTTTATTTTCCTCTTATCCTTGTTTTCCATTTGTTTGTTATTTTCCTTTATTTTTGATTTCATTGATTTTTACTTCTCTCTCAATCTCATATTCCCTTCATGTGCATATAATCTCAAACCTAGTTTTGTTATTATGTGCATATAACCACAACCACATTTTCAACTTTATTTTCTCCTCCTTTGCACATAATCCACATCCTCTCTCTCTTATCTCTCCACATCCACTCTCACCATTTTATCACTTCCATTTTATTTGAATAAACTCCTAATTGTCACGCGCATAATTTGAGAACCAAAACTTGAGCAAAACTCTTCCTACTTCCCGTTCCTCGTGGGATCGATAATCTTATATACTATAACTTGATAAGGGTTGTATACTTGCAACTAAGGAGGTAATCACTTATTTCCCATCAAGTTTTTAGCGCCGTTGCCGGGGAACGGTGCATAAGTAGGATTTTGATTAACTTTGGTTCCTTATTTTGTGTGTTTTCTTTTGTGTAGGAACTTGGAGCTTGAAGATTAAGAGTTGAAGATTTGAGATTGAGGATTTGCCTCCAACGAGGCTTTGCATTGCTTTTGCATGGATAACTTCTCTATCTAGAATTTTCAATTCCATCCTTTAGATAGTTCATTCACATTAGAGACAATTAGGATAAAAAAAATTTTAAAAAAAAAAAGATTTTTACCCTTGTCGACCCTAATAAACTTCATTTCTTTGATTGTCGACCATAATAAAAAATAAAAAGATTTTTATTTTTGCATCCTTTTTAGTTGCTTTTAATTTCTAGGGTTGCATTTCATATAATAGTAGGAATTCACCAAAGTGATTTGAGCATCTTGATTTGGCACACACTTGAAAATATTTTATGGGCAAAACCCACTAATCAAGATAAGGTGAGGGATTTCATCACCCTTTCCTTAGCCCAAAAATCACTAATTCCTCACTACACTTATCCAAGCCTCTTAAAATTTGATTAGACGTTGGCCCCTAAGGATTCGAGCTCATTAAAGAACAATAATTTCTTAAGTGAACCGGTCCAAGTTTATTTGGATTAATTGGTGTCTAAGGCAAGGTTTAGGGGTTGCGTAAGGCGCTCCGAAAGGAAAGAGGTACTTAATTGATCTTTGATCTCCCTCTAGTACTATCCTTACCTGGCTAATTACCCAAGTAAACTTTGATCTTTTCACTAAGGGAATTTTTGGTTAGGAGCTGGTCTAAGTCAAGTTTAGGCTTAACTCTAGAGTTAGGGTGATTGATAAGTGATTGCCTTGATTTATTTTTAGTTAGTTTTTCCTCATTTTTTTTTCTCATCATCTTCTTAACTTTTCTCTTGTCCTTTTTCAAATAATATATATATATATATATATATATATATATATATATATATATATATATATATATATATATATATATATATATATATATATATATATATTTGATTTTGGTGTATGCAAACTTGGGTTAGGGATAATACCAATCGTTTAATTCGTTTTGATCCATCTCTTGAATCAAACGAAATGACCAATACCAACCCACCTGTTCTTCAAGATGTTTGTTACCCCACTAGAAATGCAATCCCCTCGTGCATAAAACTCCCCGAGGTAAATGGAACCAATTTTGAACTTCGACCGCATTTCATAAACATGCTTCCCAAATTCTTAGAATTGAAACCGAAGATGCATACATCTTTATCTCCGAATTTGAAGAAGTTTGCCTCATGATTAAGATGAGGGACTTAACTGAAGATGCGATCAAACTCCGATTTATTCCATTTGCCCTTAAGGACAAAGCCAAAAATGGTCAGATAGCTTGCCCACGATTCCATCTCAACTTGGGGTGAATTTGTAGCAGTTTTTCTAAAAATTCTTTCCTATCCACAAAACAATCAAGCTTAGAAACAGATTCAAAATTTTAAAATTATCCCTGAGAACCTTTTGGAAGTATTTCGACAAATTCAAAGATCTTCTTATCCAATGTCCTCACCATGGTCTCGAAAAGTGGCGATTATGCCAAATCATTTTGAAGGGTTGGATTATTCTTCAAAAACTTCCTTAGAATCAATGTGTCAAGGGGATTTCATGAAGAAAAATGCCGATGAAGCTTGGGATTTTTTAGAGAGTTTATCTGAGAAAACCATGCAAGGGGAACATTGTGATGACCGTGTTTCATCGGTTTCCCAACCCAAAACCGGTGGTCTTTCCTTAGAAACTAACATAGCCTCTCAAGCAAAGATGGCTACAATCATGCGTAGGTTAGAAGCTTTAGAAGTCAAAGAACGAGCTCCACCAAATCAACCAAGTTTCGCCTCGGGTTGTCATAGCTGTCTGTCTCCATCTCATGTCTCGGAGGAATGTCCTCTTTTAGGATCCGGTCACCACTAGGTCGATAAACGCCGCATTCCAGTCAGGTTAATGATCCATTTTCTCCAACCTACAATCCAGTTGGAGAAATCATCCAATTTTGCATGGAACCGGAAACTACTCAGAAATCAAAATTTCACTCCCTCTTCAACCCAACAATTCTCTAGGGGCAATGCAGTTCCTCTCAATTTTCAACAACCGAATCTATCATTTCAAAATCAGTCTCCTCATCACCAATCTGCAAATCACACTCCTCAAATTGCTGATCATGATAAACGTCTTAATGTTCTGGAAAAGGGTCTAGAAACTTTGATTAAAACCTCTACACAGACCACGAACTTATTGACTCAAACATCAAACACGTTGAATTCCTTTATGCAATCAACCGCAAATCATTTCCAACACTCAAGCCATAGCTAGGTTAGAAACCCAACTTGGTCAACTAGCTAATGCCATGAGTGAGAGAGAGAAAGGAACTTTTCCGAGTCAACCCGTGCCCAACCCGAAGGACACGGGATCAAGTTCAACCTACCAAGCTGAAGTGAATGCAATCCATTCACTACGGTCAGGTAGACAGTCGATAATCGTTAGAATGCCTCTAAGTGAAACCCTTGAACCGTAACAAATTCTCTCCTTCCGAGAAATCACACCCTTCGATGACCCGTAACTGCAACTGAACCGAGTCTAATCAATTTAAACCGGTTGCTCCTTGCAGGATAGACTCGGGCCTAGGAAGCACTCCTCTCAGAGGAGAAAATTCTAGAGACTTTCAAGGTGTTAAGGTCAACATTCCTCTTTAGATGTCATTGAACAAATTCCTTCTTATGCCAAATTTTTAAAGGAATTATGTACCAAAAAGAGGCAAATAAATGTTCCAAAGAAAGTCTTTCTCGCCGCCAATATCAGTGAAGTCCTCTCAAAGTCTGTACCATTGAAACATAAGGATCCGTGTTGTCCTACCATCCCATGTATCATTGGTAATACTCGTATCGATAAGGCTTTTAGACTTAGGGGCAGTGTCAACTTGCTTCCAGATTCGATCTACCAACAACTAGGTGTCGGGTAACTCAAGCCAACTAGATGCACACTTCGCTTAGTCGATAGATCTATTAAGGTCCCTATGGGTGAAATAACAGATGTATTGATAAAGGTTGGAGACTTCATTTTTCTGTTGATTTAGTAGTCGGAAGCGCAACCGTTTCCAATCCCAAAGGACGATACCGATCTTAGGAAGACCGTTCTTAGCCACTTCTAATGCTCTCATCAACCGTAGAACTGGTCACATGAAGGCGTCTTTTGGGAATCGATCACGAACTTAATATTTTCAATCCAGAAATAATATTGATAATCACTTTCAAATCAATTACGCCCAAGAAAGTTTAGCAGTAGAGAATGAATCGACATTAGTTTTGAGGAAATCTTTCATGAGGAACCGGAAATCCTAAAAATTCGTGTTTTATTTTTCAAAATGAGGAAACGTGTTGAATACATGGCTCTTGAATGCAACATTCAAGAACTCTTTTCGATGAGCTTAGATTTTGGAAGAGCAACCAAAATGTCAAATTTTCATTAATCAAAATCTAAGTCCAAAATGCATAACACCAATAAGACCTACCTTAATTTCTTTGCAAAACACATTGCAAACCATGGAATTTTCAGAATTTGAGAACATCATTGATTATATCATCTTGAAATTCTTTAAATTTCGGGGTAGAATTTTCACCAATAAGGTAGGATTTAATGTAGAATGTGAGCTTCTCATATTTTATCTTTTATTCTACATTTTTACTTTTTGTCCCACAATAATAATAAAAAGAATTTATTCTTCTCTCATGTGAGAGTTTCTTGTTCTTTTCAAAAAAAAAAAAAAAGAGAGAATAAATTTTTGACTTCACCTTCTCATACCAAAGGTAATTACAGAATTTTTATCATTGTTCGAAGTCGACCGAACAAAGGTAAGTGCTTCCATGCTTATCTATTTTACTTTGTGCATAATAGAATTTGCATTGTGGACAATGCAAAATTTAGGTGTGGGGGTGGGAATTAGTCATTTTTTCTCTTTATCTTAGTCATTTTTCCTCTTCTTACCATTTTTTATGTCATTTTTCCTCTTTTCATAAAAAAAAAAAAAGAGTCACTTGCTAACTTAATAGAGTTGATTAATAATTGATCAATTTGATAGAATTTAAGTCTTCTAATCCTTAGTTGGTTCTATACTCAAGTTTACATTTTATGATAACTCCAAATAAATTTCTTAAGAAATGATTTTCAAAGTAGTATACTTTACTTAAGTTGTAACTTAGATTTTTAAATAAAGTAATGAAATTTTGCATGCCTAACTTAGAGTTGAAAATAATTTTTCAAGTTGTCTTGATCCAAATATTGTTCAGAATATATATACATATACACACATATATATTATACTAACTTAATAAATAGAAGAAAAATTTCTCTTAAAATCATTGGTGGTTCTATTTTACTAAGTCTAAGTTGACTGAGTAATTAAGCCCGAGGAGTATTTCTATGCTTAATGACCTAAGCCCAATTGGGTTGGGATTCATTGGCCCAAAACTCGCTAAATGGTCACTTAGAAAGCCGATTAAAAAGAACAAAACCACCAAGGAATAAAGAGTAAAAAAAAAAAATCATACTAACCATGTTTTTGTATATAGTTATATTTGTATATGTTCTTGAAAAATAAAATGGATTAAAAGACTTGAAGTTTGTTTAAAACAAAGGGTTAGCATGTTCTTTTCAAAACTTTTAAATTAAATTTTTGAGTTAAACTTAGTTTTGTATAACTATAATGGAAGGATTTTCTTAAGAAAATTACATTGGAGTTATGATAAAACGTTTTCTTGAGTATTAACCAACTTCAATTGGAATGTTTGAAGATATCAAATGAATTAATTATTTTATTAACTTCTTTAAATTGGCAAGTTGACTGAATTTTGTGGGTATATTCACTGCAAACCCTCACGAGACTACAACTCGTCCACTAGGGTAACCTAGGGGTTTAAAGGCTTGTTGTATGCGCTAAATACAACCGCGATTCCTGCGAAAGTGAGTTAGGTTTTCTTTTTATTTTCTTTGCTAGAGGACTAGCAAAAGCTTAGGTGTGGGGGTATTTGATTAGCATATTTTAATTACATTTTTTATACCCTTATTACGTATGTTATATG
This sequence comes from Asparagus setaceus, assembly GCA_012295165.1. Lineage (NCBI taxonomy): Eukaryota > Viridiplantae > Streptophyta > Magnoliopsida > Asparagales > Asparagaceae > Asparagus > Asparagus setaceus. The sequence continues at coordinate 26,202,080 of CM022701.1, forward strand.
AATAACGATATTACTAATAATTATTTTTATCTTATTTTGCAGGCTAATAAAGAAATAATGAATAAAAGCCCAAATGACTCAAATTCTCTGAATTTCTACCAATTGTTGAAGCCCAAATCTGAAGACAAACAAAGGCCCAAGATACCAAGGGGATCCAAGAGAAATTCGTGAAGAAATATCAAGAAAAGATAAAATCCGTTGGGAACCAATCGGTTGACCAACCGGTTGGCTAACCGGTTGGCTAACCGGTTGGCCAACCGATCGGTTTGCAACAGATTCCGAATTAATGGTGGATTTCTCTTTCTTTTTGGCTAGGTTTGATCCAATGGTTCACATCAACTACGTTGGGCTATAAATAGGGGTGAAGGCTGAGGGTTTTGAGTGTGAAATATTTTGTAAAAACTCCATTTGGAGAGGAGGGTCACTCTTAATTGAGAAGACCTTCCAAAATTGTAACTTTTGTTACACAATAAATGAAATGTTTCACCTTCAATTTCCTTTCTCTTCTTCTAATCCAAGGACCAAAAGGAGGATTAGATTAAGATCAGAGTTGTTGGTTTCTATTTTATTTCTTTTTCATTTTCTTCTTTATTTTCTTGTTTGTAGAATAGATTTACTTTCATGCAATTTACTTTCTTGCAATTTACTTCCATGCAATTTAATTCCTTGCAATTTACTTTCATGCAATGTATTTAATTCTTGTATTTACTTTCTAGAATAGATTTTTCTTTTCTTTAATTCACCTTGAGGCTAGAACCCTCTAGGGAATTACCCTTTTCTAAGTGTGGAACTAATATTCGTGGGATCCCTAGAGATTGTTTGAAACTAGCTAACAAATCCAACTTATTTTCATGAGATTGAGATAAGCTAAGTGGATCTACTCTAGATTCCTCATATCTTTAATTAATCCTCCATACTTTACCTTCTTTATTTTCCTCTTATCCTTGTTTTCCATTTGTTTGTTATTTTCCTTTATTTTTGATTTCATTGATTTTACTTCTCTCTCAATCTCATATTCCCTTCATGTGCATATAATCTCAAACCTAGTTTTGTTATTATGTGCATATAACCACAACCACATTTTCAACTTTATTTTCTCCTCCTTTGCACATAATCCACATCCACTCTCTCTTATCTCTCCACATCCACTCTCACCATTTTATCACTTCCATTTTATTTGAATAAACTCCTAATTGTCACGCGCATAATTTGAGAACCAAAACTTGAGCAAAACTCTTCCTACTTCCCGTTCCTCGTGGGATCGATAATCTTATATACTATAACTTGATAAGGGTTGTATACTTGCAACTAAGGAGGTAATCACTTATTTCCCATCAACGGTGATTTTGATGATGAAGAGGTTGTTTTAAGAATGTGTGCTGGGGCTGCATTTTCTGTCATAATTTTAGTTTTTACATTCTTGAGGAGAATGAAGTGCCGACGTAGACCAATACGGTCTGGTCCAAGTGAAGAAGGATAAGGCAACAAAAAATTAGAGATGAATTTATGAATTGTATATATCACGGTTATAGTGATAGTTGTCAAAACTTTGTTAGAATGCGATTGGGTGCTTTTATCAAACTAGCAAAGATTATGAGGAAAAGAAATCTATTAAAGGACTCGAGGTATATAATAGTTGAAGAGCAACTTGCAATAACATTGAATATATTGGGCCATAAATCTAAAAATCGTATTGTGAGAACACAATTTATAAGATCGGGGGAGACGGTTAGTAGATACTTTAACAGAGTATTACACGCAATTGTTTCGGTCGAAAGCTGGTTTCTTTGTTATTTCCATCGCAAAACATTTAGACAATGAAAATAAGAGAAAATTACACGTGTAATTCTCTATTACAAAAGAATTAGAGTCGCTTTCTCACAAACACGAACAGAAGACACTACACGTAGATCTCCCCGCTGCGTGGGTTCTTTGCCCGTGTCGGACTTTTGTGTCCGTGGACCACCTAAGCAACGATCGTCGAATTAACGGGGTTGAGTTGATGCTTCGCAAAGGAAACAAGAACTTAAGTAAATATCTTAGCAAGGTAAGATATCTACTCTTCCCAAGAATAAGTCTAAGCTTAAACTCGAGGAATTTTCACGTGGATGATGTTCTTGAATACTTGAAGCTTGAAATCTCCTTTTCTCTCTCACGCAAGGCTCTTAGCTTAAGAAATTCTTGATCTCCAAGACTCGATCTCCAATCCCCGCCAAGTGGGCTTAGGGGTATTTATAGCCTTTGGGAGGTGTCACATCCGAAAAGAACACAAATCGCCAAGTGTCCAAAATTCGAATGGGCTGACAAGGTTGATCGCCACAAGATAGAACTCAGTTACAGATGCTGCGCCGACAAGAGTTGATCGCCGCGCCTAAAAGGAGATGTCCCCCGCTGTTGTAACGGCTTTCCTCCATTTTAGGCCCGATTAAATGTCCTAACTTCACGCTTTAGTGGGCGATTTTAGCGTATAACCGCCCACTAACATAGCTGAACGCCTATGCTGAAAAGTCGTGGGCCCCATAAGCATTAATTTGAACGCTTCAAGAGCACGTGTTAGACATTCTTGGTGTCTCGCCTCTGGCGCGACACAAGTAAGTGTCTCGCCAATGGTGAGACACAACAAAGTGTCGCGCCAATAGCGCAACACAAGAAAGTGTCTCGCCAATGGCGAGACACAACAAGGTGTCGCGCCGATAGCGAGACACTATAGGTATCCCGACCATTGGTTTGACCCTGTGATTGACTTCCTGAGACTTTGACGAGGTCGTCCTTCGATCTTCTCATGATTAAGTCACATCTGGGGTTCTTCAGCAATATTTAATGCCTACAGCAATTTCATGCATACAAGGTCGATACATGAAACAAGCACCGAATGCAGTGGCACAAGAGATCCTTAACAATCCATCATATTACCCATTTTTCAAGGTATATCATCTACACTATAATACTAAGCAAATACTTGTCTACTCAAATCATATCATACATTAACATAGTAATTTGATATACTCTATAGGATTGCATAGGTATGATAGATGGGACACATGTGGATGCAATGTTACCTGCTAGTCTTGTTGCACGATTCAGAGGGCACAAAGGTGTCACTCAAAACGTTCTTGCAGCATGTACCCCGAACAAATTATTTACCTACGTATTAGCTAGGTGGGAGGGGTCTGCACATGACTATAAAATCCTTCAAGATGCTTTATCTAGACCACAGCCATACGGCTTAAGAGTCTACAGTGGTAACATTTTTTATAACTCCGCAAATTAATTACCCAATTATTAATATTCGTCACCAATATTTACACATCCATATCTCATAAATATTTATTTGTATAATATGTAGGCAAATATTACTTGTGTGATGCGGGGTACACAACGATGCCGGGTTTTATATCCCCTTATCGTGGTGTCCATTATCATTTAAAGGAATTTACGGGGAAAACACCTCAAAATAGGAGGGAGTTATTCAACCTCAAAATAGGAGGGAGTTATTCAATCTTAGACACTCATCTTTAAGGTCTAAGATTGAAGCTACCTTTGGTACTTTGAAGAATCGCTACAAGATTCTCACGGCAAAACCCCACTACCCCTTTCCTGCACAAGTTGACATCATTTTGGCATGCACAGTTCTCCACAACTATATTGCAACAGTTGATCCAAATGATGACTTACTCAATGAGAACATCAGCGTTGAAGAGGATGATGGTGAAGATGGTATTGAAGAAGACAACAATATTGTTGATTTCACTTAAAACCAAACACAAAGAGAACAAACTCAGTCAAGAGATGAGTGGAAGGCTCGTAGAGATCAAATCGCTTTGGAGATGTGGATTGATTATTGTGACAAATACCGTCATGGTGTCTCCACTGGGATTGGCTATTGATTTCTACTCTATTGTATCTTTGTTTTGTAGGAATTTTCTTCTACTCTATTTTTTTATGTTTGTGTGACCTATAAACTTGAAGAACAAATGTTTGTATTAATTAGATCATGAATGGTGTTAGATTTTGGTTGTCATGGTAAAATATCTACTTTTTAATTATGCTTGTGTGTAATTTGTTTATATTAATTAGATGTTTTATTTTTTTTAATTATTATCAGAAGATATGTCTTTTTATGTTTGTATTCTGCAAGAAAATATTTATGGTCTGTAGGCGTTGAAAATTGCCTATAAGTCCCCGAACATGACTCGTGATAATGAGTTGACGATCGACGAGCCATCGACGACGTAATAACCGATGACAGCGCCAAGCGCATGAAACCGCGGCAACGCAAAGGCGAGTCGGCAAAGCGTGCAAGTCAACAGCGATGAATCGCATGCGAGCGATGGGATAAATCTAATTCTGAAGCTTCAGATCAGCAAATATCGACGGGATCACCCGGATCGAACTCGGGAAAAAGACGACGAAAATAAGCCATTTGGCGGCTCGGCCAAAACCGAGCCACCATTTGGTGGCTCGGCCAAAACCGACCAAATGGTGGCTCGGTGGCCGAGCCACCAAGAGGTGGCTAGGCGATTTTTTTTAGATCCGGCCCGTTTTACCCGCTTTTGAGCCTATAAATAGGAGGAGAGGGTCTCATTTTTGAGAGCCGGATTTTTGACAAGAAGCTGAAGCTCTGCCGGATCAAGATCTAAACTTTTGATAAAAAGGGGGGACTTTTGGACGAGAGATCTGAACTTTTGCACGAGATCCAAGATTTCGGCGAACCCGTCGGCACAAAGCGAAGGAGTTCGAGAGATCTAAGGATCAGATCTGCACGTGATTCCTCCGGATCAAACTTTGTTTTGATCCCGAGAAAAGTGGTGATCTCGCTTGGTCGATTTCACTCACTTCGGCGATTATTTCCTTCGTGAAATAATTCCCTCGATCGCGTAGATCTCTCACCGGATCATATCACGCGGTGATCCATAGATAAACCCCGGCACAGGCAAAGATCCCATGCAAGCAGGAATCTGATAAACAGGGTCCTGCGTTTGTTTAAAGGAAAAAGTTATAAATTTTCTTTGATTTTCATTGTAATCGAGGCTTATAAAAGACGAACTTCTTTTTGAATTCATTTGTAAATGCATAAAGCTGTAATGAGTTCAGCAATGAAGATCGAAACGACTTTTCTCACGAACAAGCTGGCGACCACAGTGGGAGCCAACGATCTCACTGATGAGATCGTCGTGTCGCAACCGCGGATATCGATCCCGATCGAAGAGGAGGTCGAATACGAGTTCGACCAATAAAAGTTCGAGGAGTATCTATCATCCTCGTCCAGATCGTCCTCCCCCCACAAATCCAGGAAGATCTCCGCTGTAAGGAAGATCCGCTGGTCCTCGGATCCGGAATCTCAAGGCGAGGATTCCAACCCTACTGCTGCCGAAGTTACAGCAAGCAGCCTCCCTCCGGCATCAAAGATGGCCGAATCTGCAGATCTGAACTCCTCCATGCAGGAGATGACCGCCGATGGCGTGCCGAATCTCTCAAAGAGAGCCCGCCAGAGGTGACGCCAACGCCTAGCGCATCAGTTCGCTAAGGCCCAGGAATCGGTTGACGGGATCCGCTATGAGGTGGATCTCAAGTTCAGAAGAGGTCAGAGGCCTCAACAACAGATGGCCGGCAGCTCCTCCAAGCCGTTAACAAGCGAATGGGTCCGCATCTCACGGAACCGTTCAACGCTCGAGGAGTGCATCCGAAAGCGTCGCGCACTGCTTGCGCACGCACGGGCTTTAGTTCAAGAGGCCCGAATATTGAAGAAAGAAGAAGTGGCCAAGAAGCCACCAAAGATGCGCCAAGTTTGGAGGCCAAAATCCGGAACGACGATTCGAACAAAGGCAGAAACGTCAACCAAGGATCAGCCACCTCAAGCTGATTCGACTAAGGCTCGGCCGCTACAGGGTAACCTGAATCAAAGAAAGGTCACCCCAATACCGATTCCACCTCCGGCGACCACATCCAAATCTCCGTCTAACTCTATTTTTGCTTTGGTCGATCCCGCTGGCTTACCCCGAAGCAAGAAAATAGTATTAGAGCGCCTCGGTCAGTTGCATGATGATCGAGGCAAAATTCCAGTTAAGGAACGTTTGGGCCCGTTGAAGAGGTCCCGGACAACTCACAATACTGGGGGTCGCATCCACCTCCACCACGACAGAAGACTCCTATAACTGCTCGCACCGAGCTGCGAATTGAGGTTCAAGAGCCCGTCGAAACTTCACATCCACAAGGGCGAACGTTGAGACGAGTGACTTTTGAAAGCTCTGATAACGCGGTTCATCCTCAGAAGGAAAAGTTTTCGCCGACGACGATGACATTATACCTAAGAATTCGTGCCAACACACGATGGGTTGCTCCGACGTTCATGCCGATGAGTTGTACTATCGTGCTGGGGGTATGAGTAAATCTCGAAAAAGAAGTTCCCCAGAGTCGAACACACATTGTATGTGTTCCAAGCTGATAAGGGCAGTGTTGTCGGAGTGCAACTGCACCAAGACAACTCCAAAAAAGGTGTCGGTCTTTGATAGACTTGGCACCAAAATGCCAAAACCCAGGTCGAGGCACTTTCGCGGAAGAAGATCGGTGCGTCAAGGCGATGAATTGTCAAAAGTCACAATCAACATGACTACCAAAGGGGCGTCGTCACGTGCCATTCCCGGGGTATCTCAACAAATGACTCGGTTGTGGTCCGGGACTATCAGACGACCTAATTATGGTAGAGTGCAGAGGGGGTTACTCTCAGATGACGAAGTGTCGGATGCTGGCTCTGCAATTGCTTTTGATGATATGGTTTCCAGCGCGGGACAACCCCGGGAGGCATTCATAATCAGTGCAGAACAAGTGGCGAAGATACTTGAAGAGGCTATGGCCAAGCAAAAGGATAATTTTAAGTTCGAGATGGAGATGGCCATACAGCAAATGAGAGAGATGCATGACCAGTAAATCCAAGCACTAACAAATCGCTAGGGTGAATCAAGTCGTCGCAATAATGTCAACCAAACGGACAGCGACACAGATAGAGATGAAGGCCGTAATGCCGATAATCCTGGTAAATAGAATGCGGGAGGTAGCCTCGAGAACGCCAGTGATAACACCGTCGTCCCTCCTCAAAATCACCCGAACGGAGACGTAGGTGAGAATGAAAAAATAAAGGACCTCGAGAGTAAGATCAACACTTTAATTTCCGCCCAAGAGGTAAAGAAGACGGGTATACCGTGTCCATACCCAAGGGAGTGGGAATCAATCCCGTATCCGGCGAAGTTTAGTCTAACAAACTTTACGCCGTTCGATGGGAAGGGTTCACCCACTCAGCATTTGATCTACTTCAAGTCCCACCTGGGGGTTATTTCCGATAACGAGCCCTTGATGGTTCGGTCATTCGTTAGCACTCTTTGAGGAGCTGCCTTCGATTGGTACCGCCGTCTTAAGTCGGGGAGCGTTAACAGCTGGGGCGATATGGAGACCATGTTCCTCACCAATTTCTTTGATGATGATACCGAGATATCCATCGGGGTGTTGTTGGATGAAAAATAGAAGGACGGAGAGACGGTAGACAACTTCGTCAAGCGGTTCTGAAACAAGGTAATGAATTGTCGGGACCCGATAACTGAGGAGTTCATTCTCCAGACCTGCCACAACAACCTTTCGTTGGATATGCTGGAAGCTGTTCGCGAGGAAAAATTGAGAAAGTGTAAAATTGACTTATTCTATTTGAAGAATAATGAATACAATCTCTCGAATGCAATCTCTCTCTCTAACTGACTTAGATAAAAAGAAATTACAAATTCCTCGATCGGTTGCCCGATTTACAAAAGAGAGAAGGATCAACGGAGACCCTTCCCTTTATTTAATCTGGGTTCTTCACGGTAGCGGTGGGAGCTTGAATCTTGTATCCCGTTGACGATCCGACCGTCTTGACTCGTGGGACGAGGTTGAAAAATAACTCGCCGGAGCAAGTTTAGAACTCTGGACGAGTTAAAAACTCTTTGATAGAGTTGATTTTAGAAAAGGATTAGTAATCCTTTTAGCCAAGAATGGCGGAGAAGAACTTGCCGTGCAAGTTTGAAAACTGTAATCGAGTTGAACTCTCTAGGAGAGTTGATGCCAGCAAAGGAGATCTTCGGTAAAACCTCAATATCTCCAAATCTAACCGGTAGAAATCAATCTGCACCGTTCAGAATTAAGAACGATGAGTCTTGAGGCTGCCCTCCAAGTTTCACTCCGATCAGACCACGGATGAAGGTCCGATCGTCACGCCGATCACAGCTGCGCAGAAGAAACCGTTCTCTGCACAATTGGCTTCGGTAAAACCTCGATATCTCCAGATCCAACCGGTAGAAATCAATCTCCACCGTTCAGAATTAGGAACGATGAGTGTTGAGGCTGCCCTCCAAGTTTCACTCCGATCAGACCACGGATGAAGGTCCGATCGTCACGCCGATCACATCTGCGTAGAGGAAACTGGTTCTCTCCCCCTTTTTAGTTCTCCGGCCAAACCCTTTCAACCCCCCTCATTTGGCTGTGAAAAACCCCCCATTTATAGGGGTTAAAGGGTGTAACCAACCCTTAAAATGCTCCATAATGGGTTTAGTGGGGTGTAACCACCCCTTAAATTACTCAAACGGTTGAGGAACCGCTCAACTCATGTTTGAATGAGTCAAAACGCCGGTTCGCTCGAGCAAGCCTCGCTCTGCTTTGAGCTTCAACGCGGGCCATGTGCTCCGCGTTTTGGGCTTCGAACGCTGGCCATGTGTGCCGCGTTTAGGCTTCAACGCGGGCCGCGTGTGCTCTGCTTTAGTTGAAACGCTGCCACGGTTCGCGATTTTGAAATGAAACGCGGGCCATGTGTGCCGCTGCTTTAGGCTTCAACGCGGGCCATGTGTGCCGCTTTAGGCTTCAACGCGGGCCATGTGTGCCGCTGCTTTAGGCTTCAACGCGGGCCATGTGCTCCGCTTTGATTGAAACGCGGGATGAGCCCCAGATTTTGAATTGAAGAGATCAAAACTTGTGATCTCTTTTCACAAGGATTGTCAACTTGTAATCCTTGTACTGGAGACATTAACCGATTCTCCTTTGTCATCGTGAAAGTCGTCGACTTGTAACCTTCATCGATAGTGTTTAGCGGATATTGGGCGTCTTGATAATTTTTCGACCTCTGAGAACCCCCTCAAAGTTTTGAAAGTTTGTGGTTGGTAGGACGAGCTTTGAAATACTTTGGATATCTTCTTTGTTTGATCACGAGAAGGTATTGCTCCTCATTCTGTCTTCAACGAAGTTGTGTCCTGGTTTTGCCCACGCTAGTCATTTGTCTTGCATGGATGAACTCTGGCGTTTTTTGCCTTTTTTGAAATGCAGGAGTGACCGTAGCGTCTTGAACTTTGCTACGTGAGACTGATCCTCGCGATTTGAGGTTGAAACACGGAGCTGGCCATCGCGTTCTGTGTTTAAAACGCGGGCGCGACCCTCGTGTTTTGTGTTGAAACGCGGGGGTGGTCCTTCGCGTTTGATGAGTAAAACGCGGGGATGAACCCCACATTTCCAACTAAGTCTTTTAGACTCTTCTTTAAGGTGCCAAAAGTATAGTGTTAACTTGGCATGCCTTTCATACTTGTTGTTTGAACAAGCTTTTGGAGACTTATCACTCTATTGCAAAGAGTTGATAAATTGGTTTTATCATCAGAGGTGGAATTTTTAACTTGATGATGATTTTTGAGGACTTATCGCTCTATTGAAGAGAGTCGATAAGTTGATTTTATCAGAGGTGTGGGGTTAACTTGATAAAGTTGAGTATTTGTGATTTGAACAAGATTTTGAGGACCTATCGCTCTATTGATGAGAGTCAATAAGTTTAGATTTTGTCGGGGGATAAAATATGAAACCTGTGATTTGAACAAGGTTTAAGGCCTGTGTTGTGAATAAGGCTTACATGGCTTGTGGTGTGAACAAGGCTTTGGGCTTGTAGTTTGAACAAGGTTTTGGGCTTGTGGTTTGAACAAGGCTTGGGGCTTATGGTTTGAACAAGACTTTGGGCTTGTGGTTTAAACAAGGCTTTGGGCTTGTGGTTTTAACAAGGCTTGGGGCTTGTGGTGTTAACAAGGCTTGGGGCTTGTGGTGTTAACAAGGCTTTGGGCTTGTGGTTTAAACAAGGCTTGGGGCTTGCGGTGTGAACAAGGCTTTGGGCTTGTGGTGTTAACAAGGCTTTGGGGCTTATCATCCTATTGAGGAGGATTGATAAGTTGATTTTATCGAGGTGTGGGGTTAACTTGATAAAGTTGAGTATTTGTGATTTGAACAAGATTTTGAGGACCTATCATCCTATTTAGGAGGATTGATAAGTTGGTTATCAAACTCTGGCGTAATGCTGATTTTGATAGGATTGTGTTGTAATTTGAACAACTTTGTGGATCTATCATTCTATTGGAAAGGAATGATGAGTTGATTGTGAGGGTTTAGTTGTGATTTGAACAATTTTGAGGAACTTATCCGCCAGGAGGATTGATAAGTTAATTATATCATCGAGGTATAGTGTCGACTTGATGAAGATATGTTGCGATCGAACAACTTTGAGGACCTATCATCCTATTTAGGAGGATTGATAAGTTGATTGCGATTTAAGCAAATTTGAGGAGTTAAGCCTGCATGCGTGGCGTTGTGCTACGATGTTGAATACGTAGACTTTGTCGTCTTTTACGGGTAAGAGACTAGCGACAGCGTGTTGGCGTTGACTTTAGGGTTATTGGCCAACCCCGACCATCAGCGGACTTGATGAGCCTTTACCGATTACCGTTTGAATCGGGCTAGCATGCGATTATCTAAATCCGTTGCATGTGACGTTGTGCTAAAAGAATAAAACTCTTTTAGGCTTAATGCTACGATGTTGAATCGTGAAGCCGTCTTTCTCACGGGAATAGACTACGGTGCATGTATTAGATGCGGGCTTATCTCTTCTTAGGTTTGAGATAAAATTCCCGATTTGAATTACGGTGTCTTCTTCGATCGGTAAAGACTAAACCCGACGCGTGTGTTAGGCGTTGACTTATCCCTACTTAGGATTAGGGATAAAATTCCCGATTTGAATTACGGTGTCTTCTTCGATCGGTAAAGACTAAACCGACAGCGTGTGTTAGGCGTTGACTTATCCTACTTAGGATTAGGGATAAAATTTCCCATACGTAGTGGATTGTGGTGTTATTAATAACAACACGGAGGATTTATCGCTCTATTGAAGAGAGTCGATAAGGTGATTGTCGAAGAGGTCGCCTTGCTAATAGCGAGGCGAGCTAATCTTAACTTTGTGGGGATTGCGTTGCGATGGAGCAACTTTGTGGGCTTATCATCCTATTGGAGAGGATTGATAAGTTGATTGTCAGAGGTGTTAGGTTAACATGACAAGGATACATTGCGATCGGAGCAACTTTGAGGACTTATCGCTCTATTGAAGAGAGTCGATAAGTTGATTGTCAGAGGTGTTAGGTTAACATGACAAGGATACGTTGCGATTGGAGCAACTTTGTGGACTTATCATCCTATTGGAGAGGATTGATAAGTTGGTTGTCAGAGGTGTTAGGTTAACATGACAAGGATACGTTGCGATTGGAGCAACTTTGTGGACTTATCATCCTATTGGAGAGGATTGATAAGTTGGTTGTCAGAGGTGTTAGGTTAACATGACAAGGATATGTTGCGATTGGAGCAACTTTGTGGACTTATCATCCTATTGGAGAGGATTGATAAGTTGGTTGTCAGAGGTGTTAGGTTAACATGACAAGGATACGTTGCGATTGGAGCAACTTTGTGGACTTATCATCCTATTGGAGAGGATTGATAAGTTGGTTGTCAGAGGTGTTAGGTTAACATGACAAGGATACGTTGCGATTGGAGCAACTTTGTGGACTTATCATCCTATTGGAGAGGATTGATAAGTTGGTTGTCAGAGGTGCATTGTTAACCTGACTGGATCATGTCACGATTTGAGCAACTTTGTAGACTTATCATCCTATTGGAGAGGATTGATAAGTTGATTGTCGAGGTGTTAGGTTAACATGACAAGGATGCGTTGCGATTGGAGCAACTTTGTGGGCTTATCATCCTATTGGAAGGATTGATAAGTTGGTTGTCGAGGTGTTAGGTTAACATGACAAGGATACGTTGCGATTGGAGCAACTTTGTGGGCTTATCATCCTATTGGAGAGGATTGATAAGTTGATTGTCGAGGTGTTAGGTTAACATGACAAGGATACATTGCGATCGAACAACTTTGAGGACTTATCGCTCTATTGAAGAGAGTCGATAAGTTGATTGTCGAGGTGTTAGGTTAACATGACAAGGATGCGTTGCGATTGGAGCAACTTTGTGGGCTTATCATCCTATTGGAAGGATTGATAAGTTGATTGTCGAGGTGTTAGGTTAACATGACAAGGATACGTTGCGATTGGAGCAACTTTGTGGACTTATCATCCTATTGGAAGGATTGATAAGTTGATTGTCGAGGTGTTAGGTTAACATGACAAGGATACGTTGCGATTGGAGCAACTTTGTGGGCTTATCATCCTATTGGAGAGGATTGATAAGTTGGTTGTCGAAGGTGTTAGGTTAACATGACAAGGATGCGTTGCGATTGGAGCAACTTTGTGGGCTTATCATCCTATTGGAGAGGATTGATAAGTTGGTTGTCGAAGGTGTTAGGTTAACATGACAAGGATGCGTTGCGATTGGAGCAACTTTGTGGGCTTATCATCCTATTGGAAGGATTGATAAGTTGGTTGTCGAAGGTGTTAGGTTAACATGACAAGGATACATTGCGATCGAACAACTTTGAGGACTTATCGCTCTATTGAAGAGAGTCGATAAGTTGATTGTCGAGGTGTTAGGTTAACATGACAAGGATGCGTTGCGATTGGAGCAACTTTGTGGACTTATCATCCTATTGGAAGGATTGATAAGTTGGTTGTCGAAGGTGTTAGGTTAACATGACAAGGATGCGTTGCGATTGGAGCAACTTTGTGGACTTATCATCCTATTGGAGAGGATTGATAAGTTGGTTGTCAGAGGTGTTAGGTTAACATGACAAGGATACGTTGCGATTGGAGCAACTTTGTGGGCTTATCATCCTATTGGAAGGATTGATAAGTTGATTGTCGAGGTGTTAGGTTAACATGACAAGGATACATTGCGATCGAACAACTTTGAGGACTTATCGCTCTATTGAAGAGAGTCGATAAGTTGATTGTCGAGGTGTTAGGTTAACATGACAAGGATACGTTGCGATTGGAGCAACTTTGTGGACTTATCATCCTATTGGAGAGGATTGATAAGTTGGTTGTCGAAGGTGTTAGGTTAACATGACAAGGATGCGTTGCGATTGGAGCAACTTTGTGGACTTATCATCCTATTGGAAGGATTGATAAGTTGATTGTCGAGGTGTTAGGTTAACATGACAAGGATGCGTTGCGATTGGAGCAACTTTGTGGACTTATCATCCTATTGGAAGGATTGATAAGTTGATTGTCGAGGTGTTGAGTCGGCTATCTGAAGTTGAGCTCTATCTGCAACAAGTTGGTTTATCATATCTCGAAGTTGATCGATGGACTCTTGTTGTGATCGCAGGGCCTCTTGCATCATAGCCTGATACCCTTCGAGCCTCTTCTTGAAATCTTCAGCGGTCTCCGTCGTGTAGACAGCGCTCACATGCTCCACGAAAGAACTAGAGGATTGAGATTCTGCGATGGCTGAATGCTCATCATCAGACTCAATTCCTTTAGCCAACTTGTGATAGTTGACGGGGGATATGACCCCTGTTCGAGTCCGAGTATGTCGGTAAACTCCGTCGGAGTCATTCAAAGCCTCTTTCAAGCCGGGGGACCGATTTGCCTCTGGCTCATTGGAGCTAGAGATTGACGGTCTGCCTACTTCGATCATATTAGAAGTGACTCCAAGGTATTCGACCTCTGAAGTCTCATTCCTGTGAGAATGCCGTCGTTCGGCGGACCAAATGATATTTGTCAATTGGTCAAACACCGACGGCTTGGCATGTGGCGGCGTCGATATGCCGATGATTTGGCACTTGGAACGCGAAGATCGCGTTTGAGCATTTGAACGCGAGGTTCAGACCCGCGTTTTAGATTGTGAACGCTAGGTCCGCGTTTGAATGCTTGGACGCGGGGTTGAGACCCGCGTCTCAGGATAAGGGCATGAGGTTCGCACAGCCTGCCGGCGAGGTTCGCGTTTGAAAAATTGAGCGGGGTTGTGACCCGCGTTTTATAGTGAGACGCGAGGATGCGTCTGCAACGGTGAGCAGCGAAGTTGGCGTTTGAGCAATTGAAGCGGGGTTGTGACCAGCGTTTTGGTAATGAAAGCGCCATTGAGGTTGCGTTCATCGGCTTTTCGCGGCTCGTATTCGGGCACATAAGCGAGGCTTGCGTTACGTAAAAGCCTTGGCTTCGGGATCGCGTTTTGGCTCGCAAACGCGAAGTTCGCGTTGGTTGGTCGATTGGCCATCTCGGGGCTGTGTTCTTTGGCGAGCAGCGCTCCTTTTCGCCTGATTTGAGGCTTTTGCAGCGACATCACCATCTTCACTGATCAGGTTAGCCACGCCAAACGAATGGGCTTTGGCCTCCTTAGAGGCTTTGTGGATCTTGCGCATAGCCTTGGGGCTAAGGGATCCGGAGGAGAGTGCCTCCTCGAACTTGGCTTGATCGAACTCTACGGTCAGAGTTTCAACAGTCGTCCCAATGAGCTTGACGTCGGATTGCGCCACCACTTCTTCATCTGTGAAGCTAGTCCCCAGCGGAGTCGCCATCTTTTGTTCGCGAGGAAAAATTGAGAAAGTGTAAAATTAACTTATTCTATTTGAAGAATAATGAATACAATCTCTCGAATGCAATCTCTCTCTCTAACTGACTTAGATAAAAAGAAATTACAAATTCCTCGATCGGTTGCCCGATTTACAAAAGAGAAAAGGATCAACGGAGACCCTTCCCTTTATTTAATCTGGGTTCTTCACGGTAGCGGTGGGAGCTTGAATCTTGTATCCCGTTGACGATCCGACCGTCTTGACTCGTGGGACGAGGTTGAAAAATAACTCGCCGGAGCAAGTTTAGAACTCGGGCGAGTTAAAACTCTTTGATAGAGTTGATTTTAGAAAAGGATTAGTAATCCTTTTAGCCAAGAATGGCGGAGAAGAACTTGCCGTGCAAGTTTGAAAGCTATGTCGAGTTGAACTCTCTAGGAGAGTTGATGCCAGCAAAGGAGATCTTCGGTAAAACCTCAATATCTCCAAATCTAACCGGTAGAAATCAATCTCCACCGTTCAGAATTAATAACGATGAGTCTTGAGGCTGCCCTCCAAGTTTCACTCCGATCAGACCACGGATGAAGGTTCGATCGTCACGCCGATCACAGCTGCGCAGAAGAAACCGTTCTCTGCACAATTGGCTTCGGTAAAACCTCGATATCTCCAGATCCAACCGGTAGAAATCAATCTCCACCGTTCAGAATTAGGAACGATGAGTGTTGAGGCTGCCCTCCAAGTTTCACTCCGATCAGACCACGGATGAAGGTCCGATCGTCACGCCGATCACAGCTGCGCAGAGGAAACTGGTTCTCTCCCCCTTTTTAGTTCTCCGGCCAAACCCTTTCAACCCCCTCATTTGGCTGTGAAAAACCCCCATTTATAGGGGTTAAAGGTGTAACCAACCCCTTAAAATGCTCCATAATGGGGTTTAGTGGGTGTAACCACCCCTTAAATTACTCAAGCGGTTGAGGAACCGTTCAACTCATGTTTGAATGAGTCAAAGCGCGGTTCGCGTGCAACCTGTTGAAGCGGAGTTGGCGTTTGAGCAATTGAAGCGGGGTTGTGACCCGCGTTTGGTAATGAAAGCGCCATTGAGGTTGCGTTGATCACGGCTTTCGCGGGCTCGTATTCGGGCACATAAGCGAGGCTTGCGTTACGTAAAAGCCTTGGCTTCGGGATCGCGTTTTGGCTCGCAAACGCGAAGTTCGCGTTGGTTGGTCGATTGGCCATCTCGGGGCTGTGTTCTTTGGCGAGCAGCGCTCCTTTTCGCCTGATTTGAGGCTTTTGCAGCGACATCACCATCTTCACTGATCAGGTTAGCCACGCCAAACGAATGGGCTTTGGCCTCCTTAGAGGCTTTGTGGATCTTGGCGCATAGCCTTGGGGCTAAGGGATCCGGAGGAGAGTGCCTCCTCGAACTTGGCTTGATCGAACTCTACGGTCAGAGTTTCAACAGTCGTCCCAATGAGCTTGACGTCGGATTGCGCCACCACTTCTTCATCTGTGAAGCTAGTCCCCAGCGGAGTCGCCATCTTTTGTTCGCGAGGAAAAATTGAGAAAGTGTAAAATTAACTTATTCTATTTGAAGAATAATGAATACAATCTCTCGAATGCAATCTCTCTCTCTAACTGACTTAGATAAAAAGAAATTACAAATTCCTCGATCGGTTGCCCGATTTACAAAAGAGAAAAGGATCAACGGAGACCCTTCCCTTTATTTAATCTGGGTTCTTCACGGTAGCGGTGGGAGCTTGAATCTTGTATCCCGTTGACGATCCGACCGTCTTGACTCGTGGGGCGAGGTTGAAAAATAACTTCGCGGAGCAAGTTTAGAACTCGGGCGAGTTAAAACTCTTTGATAGAGTTGATTTTAGAAAAGGATTAGTAATCCTTTTAGCCAAGAATGGCGGAGAAGAACTTGCCGTGCAAGTTTGGCTATGTCGAGTTGAACTCTCTAGGAGAGTTGATGCCAGCAAAGGAGATCTTCGGTAAAACCTCAATATCTCCAAATCTAACCGGTAGAAATCAATCTCCACCGTTCAGAATTAATAACGATGAGTCTTGAGGCTGCCCTCCAAGTTTCACTCCGATCAGACCACGGATGAAGGTTCGATCGTCACGCCGATCACAGCTGCGCAGAAGAAACCGTTCTCTGCACAATTGGCTTCGGTAAAACCTCGATATCTCCAGATCCAACCGGTAGAAATCAATCTCCACCGTTCAGAATTAGGAACGATGAGTGTTGAGGCTTCCCTCCAAGTTTCACTCCG
Organism: Asparagus setaceus; assembly: GCA_012295165.1. Taxonomy (NCBI): domain Eukaryota; kingdom Viridiplantae; phylum Streptophyta; class Magnoliopsida; order Asparagales; family Asparagaceae; genus Asparagus; species Asparagus setaceus. The sequence continues at coordinate 26,219,126 of CM022701.1, forward strand.
ATCAGACCACGGATGAAGGTCCGATCGTCACGCCGATCACAGCTGCGCAGAGGAAACTGGTTCTCTCCCCCTTTTTAGTTCTCCGGCCAAACCCTTTCAACCCCCCTCATTTGGCTGTGAAAAACCCCCCATTTATAGGGGTTAAAGGGGTGTAACCAACCCCTTAAAATGCTCCATAATGGGGGTTTAGTGGGGTGTAACCACCCCCCCCTTAAATTACTCAAACGGTTGAGGAACCGTTCAACTCATGTTTGAATGAGTCAAAGCGGACCGGCGTTGGAGCAAGCCTGGCGTCTGCGTTTTGAGCTTCGAGCGCGGGCCATGTGCGCCGCGTTTTGACCGAGCGGGCGTGTGCTCCGCGTTTTGGAACTTCGAGCACGCGGGCCGTGTGCTCTGCGTTTGGGTTGAAGCAGGCCCGTGCTCGCATTTTGAAATGAAACGCGGGCCATGTGCTCCGCGTTTTGAAACCAACAGGCCAGTGTGCTCCGCGTTTTGGAACCGGGCCGAGCCCGGTATGTTCTCAGCGTTTGGAAACGAGCGGGCGTGTGCTCGCGTTTGGAAGCGGGCAGACGCCCGGGCATATGTGCTCAGCGTTTGGGGCTGACGCGGGCCATGTGCTCCGCGTTTTGAATTGAAATGCGGGGATGAGCCCCGCATTTTGAATTGAAGAGATCAAAACTTGTGATCTCTTTTCACAAGGATTGTCAACTTGTAATCCTTGTACTCTGGAGACATTAGCTTCTGATTCTCCTTTGTCATCGTGAAAGTCGTCAGCTTGTAACCTTCATCGATAGTGTTTCACGGATATTGGCTGTCTTCAGTAATTTTTTTACAGCCTACAGAAGCAATGGGAACGGCGCCGTCCAAGACATGGAGAGATTTGAAGATGCACGGGGAGCAAGCCGAGCGATTCCTTAAGAGGAAAAAGGCAGAAAGAGGCCAGCAAACGGCAAATGCTCACAAGCACAAGTTCGTCCCACACGGCAAAGGGAAAGCCTTGAGGCAGCGTGGGACGCATAAACCGCGTTCAGGCTGCGGCATAACAACAACCACGGTAGCAACAATGCGACTCAATGAAACCGCGACCTCGAAGCGAAGTCGTCAGAACCAAGGTTCCTCAAAGTCTATTTTTTCAAGGAAGACGAGGTTCCCGGTATTTTCAAATACCTCCTGGAGAATAATAAGATCCAGCTACCACCAATCATGAATCAGGAGGAGGCAAATAAGGTCACAGATCCGAGGTACTGCGCATTCCACAGAGCGGTTCACCATCCAACAAAGTCATGCTACCATCTCAAAGATAAGATCCAGGCCTTGATCGATGTAGGGGTCATTACCCCAAAGCTGTCCAAAGAAAAGAAAATGGCGACATGCAATTAATACCGATAAATGGGAAGTTCCTGAAAAAGCACTATCCTTAGTATATTCGGGATAACCCATTTTGACGGGAAGTTCCTCATGGAATATTTCACTCATTATCCTTGAGGATAACCCTAAATCTGTCCTCCACCATAAATTTCCCCACTGATCAAATTCATTGGCGGTGAGTTTAAAAAAAAATCTCTTTCTGATCCAATCCACCAGTAAAATCCCCTCTTAATTCCTTCCACGAACAAGAGGTCCACTTTCAATGCTAAGATCCCCTTGTGATAAACAGAAGGGCTCCATCCTTTCCTCTTCGGTCATGCCTTCCCAAGGTTAGGGTTGAAATTAAAATTCCATCTCGATAAAGGAGAAAGTCATTTCCAGATCAGGTAGCGAATCCTATAAAAGTAAAAGTTATCTGAATCTTTTCGATTCTCGGAGTGGAGATCCCACTCTTAGTTTCACCTCCTAAGATTCTAGAAGTGGAGATCCCACTTTTAGTTTCCTTTACACTGGAGATAGAATATAAAATTCTTCCTCTCCAGCATCGGGAGATAGGATATAAAATTCTTTCTCTCTTGTTTCGGGTTCGTTTTTATCCTAAAAAGAAGACCCGGAGATAGGATATAAAATTCTTCCTCTCCAGCATCGGGAGATAGAATATAAAATTCTTCCTTTCCCATATCAATTTTATCTTTTCAACAAAAAAATCCTTCAATCCAGAATTCATCTTGGGGAATTTTATCCCGAATCCTAAGTAGGGATAAGTCAAAGCCTAACACGCGTTGCCGGTTTAGGGATAAGCTTGCATCTAATACATGTAGCCGGGTAGTCTACTCCCGTGAAAAAGACGAAGCCTATGTAGTCAACAGCATAGCACCAAGTTTAAAAGAGTTTCATTCTTTTAGCACAACGTCACGTGCGGAACGGGTTTAGATAATCTGCATGCTAGTCTGATTCAAACGGTAATCGGTAAAGGCTCGTCAAATCCGTTGATGACTGAAGGTTGGCCAATAACCCTAAAGTCAAAGCCTAACACGCGTTGCCGGTTAGTCTCTTGCCCGTAAAAGATGACAAAGTCTATGTATTCGACATCGTAGCATTAAGCCTAAAAGAGTTTCATTCTTTTAGCACAACGTCACATGCAGAATGGGTTTAATCCGCATGCTAGCCCGATTCAAAAGGTAATCAGTAAAGGCTCATCAAATCCTTTGAGGGCTGAGGGTTTGCCAAAAATCCTATGAGTATTGTGGTTGATTATTTCAAACAAAATGAGAAATCATAATAAACAACAAAAAAAGGAGGATAGAAATTTATTCGATTAATGAAGAGTTGAGTCTTTCTACGAAGAAATTGTAGTTATTCAAACATCAAGTTTATGGCAAAAGATTTCTTGTTCTAACTTGGACAACACATCGTTGTAAGCTTGTTGGAGCTCCTTCTGCAACTCAGCCCTGAAAGACTCCTCATTGGTGTTCAATGTCTTCGAAGCTTCTTCCTCGACTTCAGCTAGCTTTTGCTTCGAGAGTTCCAGCTTCTTTGATATGGCGGTTCGAGCTTCCTCTTCGTTGACCCTTGTCAGCTTCAAGACACTTAAGTTTTCTTCCTCCACCTGAAGTTCCCGCCTGAGCTGCGCTATCTTGGCCTCACTTGACGCAATACAAGAATGAAGGTTGCTCAGGGATGTTGATTTCTCGGCAAGGGCGGTCTTAACTTGATCTACCCGGCCCCGCTGCATTTGAACCTCGAGTCCGGTAAAAACTCGAGCATCGCGCCATGCTTCCAGACGAGATTCCACTCGACTGGCTATATACAAAGAAGCACCTGCTGCTTGCAACTCCTGTAATTTCTGAAATTTGAGTTCCAGACGATCAAGATCATCAGCAATTGCCTTGGCTAACTCTAGAGGGGCCCTGGATATTTATTCAGTGGGGTTATCACCCATCAAGGGTCACTTTTCATCCGGTTTAGTTTATTCGAGCCTCATAATTACTCCAATAAGGTATACGAGTCTAAACTATTTCCTATTTTTATTGAGAAGTTTCTGGAAAATATTTTTATAAAATATTCTTAAGGGTAACTCGACAACCCCCAATGCTTAAACTATGTTGACGCCGGTCAATGCGTCGCAATGGAGAACTCACCGACTAAAGGAGAGATCTCAAGAAATTTGATGGTCAGTTCTACGATAACTCACCGACACGAGCTAAAGCAAAAATTCAGTTACCAGCTTCGGTTCAAGATTTCGACAGCGGTCAGACAATAAATGCAGCACCGCGACACTTTCAGACGTTCGACAAAGCACCGGATAATCTGAAAGAATTGAAGAAATCAAGATTTGAAGCTGTTTTCAAGTCCTGTTATGCCGACTGAAGGTTTGGGCCTATCATATCCAAAGTATTTCAGGCTCCTCTATAAAAGAACGAGATTGAAACACTTTGGAGGGGGTATCTGTAGGCGTTTAAAATTGCCTGTAAGTTCCCGAACATGACTCGTGATAATGAGTTGACGATCGACGAGCCATCGACAACATAATAACTAGTGACCGCGACGCAAACGCATGAAGCAAGTCGACGAAAATGCATAAAGCGAGTCAGCAAAGCGTGCAAGTCAACGAAGCGACGAATCGCATGCGAGCGATGGGATAAACCTAATTCTGAAGCTTCAGATCAGCAAATATCGACGGGATCAACCGGATCGAACTCGGGAAAAAGACGACGAAAATAAGCCATTTGGCGGCTCGACCAAAACTGAGCCACCAAATGGTGGCTCGGCCGAGCCACCTAATGGTGGCTCGGTGGCCGAGCCACCAAGTGGTGGCTCGGCCGAAACCGAACCACCTAGTGGTGGCTCGGTGGCCGAGCCACCAAGAGGTGGCTAGGCGGTTTTTTTTGAGTTCCAACCCGTTTTACCCGCTTTTGAGCCTATAAATAGGAGGAGAGAGTCTCATTTTTGAGAGCCGAATTTTTGACAAGAAGCTGAAGCTCTGCCGGATCAAGATCTGAACTTTTGATAAAAAGGGGGGACTTTTGGATGAGAGATCTGAATTTTTGCACGAGATCCAAGATTTCGGCGAACCCGTCGGCACAAAGTGAAGGAGTTCGAGAGATCTAAGGATCAGATCTACACGTGATTCCTCCGGATCAAACTTTGTTTTGATCCCGAGAAGAGTGGTGATCTCGCTTGGTCAATTTCACTCACTTTGGTGATAATTTCCTTCGTGAAATAATCCCCTCGATCGCGTAGATCTCTCACCGGATCATATCACGCGGCGGTCCACGGATAAACCCCGACACATGTAAAGATCCCACGTAAGCAGGAGTCTGATAAACAGGGTCCTGCGTTTATTTAAAGGAAAAAGTTATAATTTTTCTTTGATTTTCATTGTAATCAAGTCTTATAAAAAGATGAACTTCTTTTTGAATTCATTTGTAAACGCATAAAGCTGTAATGAGCTCAGCAATGAAGATCGAAACGACTTTTCCTGCGAACATGGTCCATTTACTTGTATCATTTTGAAGTAGTATGATTATTCATAATTGTCCAATTCATAATTTTCCCCTCCTTTTGCTATTGCAGGCATTCTCATTTTATATCCTATGTTATTATTTCCCTCACATGTTTATGACCAATAATTACCATTAATTGCTGTCTATAAAGTTTCAAGAGAAAATCAATAAGATAATTAGATATTCTAACCATTTTTAATTGTTGTTTTTTTCGCTCTAGGTTGATCAAAGTTGCAGCAAAAGGCTTAAATTTAAGTATAAAGTTTGGTCATCACAATATAATTCAGCAAATATATTGCAGGTAAGAGTCAGAATTTCATAAAAATTTATATGTTAGTAGTAAACAATTAATTTTTAGTTTTACCAGATTATATCCTCCCGTGTGCCCTACAAATCCTTGTCCTTAGACTCGTAGAAAATGAGTTTTGGCCCTTATTTGGTATCGGTTTAGGGTCGTATATAGTATGGTTTCGTTAAAGCAGACCCGTTTTGCTCTGTTTTGTCCCATTTCAATTGAAATTTGAGATTTAGTAAGTATATTACTTTTTTATAATTCCTTTCACTTTTTTAGGAGCACAATATGGGGTTTCATTAATTCAAATGGTCATCAAATTTAACAATGAAGTTTTTCTTTCTAATTTTACCATGAAAGTTCTCTTAATTGTTAAATCTCATTGAACGAAATCACTTATCTTAATTGTTAAATCTCAGTGACATTCAGAGCCATGACAAAGTGCTTAACCTTCTTAGGAAAGTTCTCTTAATTGTTAAATCTCATTGAACGAAATCACTTATCTAAATTTGTTAAAGGAGTACATGCTTTATCACTTGCGACTGCATCAGTGATCCCTAAAAATGTTTCTATGCTATTTGGATTTTGTTTCATTGCCATTGCACTTCTAATTCGTTCTCATGCTGGAAGCAATAACTATTTTGAGTTATTGTCACAATGTGGACAACTCTGTGAAATTATGGTTATCTATTGTGACCTCATTTTATTGCACTAGCGAAATAAATGGAAGCTGTTTTTGTAAGTAATGAAAGCCAATCTTTATAGTGTGCGTTATTCAAATCCAAACACATGAGACATGCCTGATTGTTGATTAATTATCTGTTGTGGTTTCTTCATTTGTTAAGAAAGCAAGCTCAGCATGGTATGTTTTATGCTTATGAATCCATGTTCTGATGTGCAGACTTTGAATCATTTGATTAATTACTTTGAACCATGAAAATATGTTCCTTGAATTGAATTATACGAATGAGTGATAAATCAACCACTGAAGGTTTAGATTTGAACAATGGAAGGCTTTCAACTCAAAGCCCAACTTCAATGGCCCCACTACCAACTCCAACCTTCTCGACCAGCAGTGGGTTCAACCACAGTTTCATGCCATACCAGCAGTCCTCACAGTTTGTGCACCCACCATCTATTTTCTCAAATGTGCACAACTATGATGGTAACTATGTCCCTGTGCATCATCCCACTATGTCATACATGAATTTTCTCAATAGTCCGCCATCTTTTCATCAACAATGTCAAGGCTCTAATGCCTCTGGACTAGTGTTTTCTCCAATTGGTGCTACCAATATTACTTCTGATTCAGGTTGCAATAAAAGAGCAGCCACTGATGAAGTAGTTGCAACTTCAGCACCCCTAGAATGAAAAATAAAGCTCTTAGTACAAAGAAAAGGAAAATTTGCATTGACAATGACAATGCAAATGTTACCCCCACCAGATGGTGGACCTCTACTCATGATGAGGTGCTCATACCTTTTCTTGCGAACATGGCGAAGTCTGGTCTTAAACCAGACAAAAATTTTAAAAGCCATGCATATCGCATGGCAGCCATTGAAGTAAACAAACAATTTAGAACAAGATTTATTACTAAAAGTGTCGCCAACCATATGAAAACTGTTCGTGGGTGGTTTCAAGATATGCAGGCTGCTCGTAACATTAGTGGTGCGGGTTGGGATGAGAAAACTCAAACCATTATCATGGATCCTGATAGCTTTGATAGATGGAATGAGGTATATATGTTGTTCATAATATATTAGTGTTAATTTTGGGTTTTGTCATATACATAATCGTGTACGTTATTCATGCTATACCTTAATAATTGCAGGATAAAAATAAAAGCAAGCTAAAAGAATATATCAATAAGCCATTGAAGCATTATGAAAATCTAGCGGCCATTTGTGGGGATGATCAGGCGAGAGGGAACTTCGCAAAAGCTTCTATGGAGAAGTTTGGTGGTCGTGAGTCCATTAACCTTGCGGATGACGATGACGATGATGATGATGACTCCATTCCTATGACTCAAAAATCTCCTCGAGTGACAAACTTAGATGAGGATGATAATCAATCCCTAAACAACAGCAATGCTAAGACACCAATCCATGATAATTCAAAACAACATACTTCTCATAAAGGAAAGGGGAAGAAGTCAAAGATTGAGAATGATATAATGCAACAAATGGTAGATGAAGTTAAACACTTCTCTTCATCTATGAAAGATGTTAATATGCATTGGAGTGAGAAACTGTCTAAAGCTATCTTTGGGTATAAAGATACTTACCCAATTGAAATACTTGAGCTTTTTTATGATAGCACATTTGAGAATGAGGGCAGAGCAAGGCATTTTATAGGAAAGAGTGAATTTGGACAAAGGACTTTGTTGGACAATTCCTAGAAGTCCCAAGAAGGCAATAGGTAGATACTGAAGGTAATATTTTATCATAATATTTTGCTTTACCACTACTTTTTATGGTGTTGATGATTTCCACTTTCCCTATGCAGGTATATTTTGGTGATTTTGGGGCCTTTTGGGTGTGCAAACTGACCAATCCATGACACAGGAGAGTGAACTTCTAGTAAGCTCACCTTTTAAGTGGAAGCAAGCAGCTTATTATGTGATGATGTAAGCTGTTTCTTATTGGGTTTAACTTGTATATTTTTGGTAACAATGCTACAATCCATACTATGTTGTGAGTATATGATGTTACTTCATGTATTTATTACGTCATGAATATGCTTATATATTTCTGTGACACATACTCTTCGTTGTTCATATTGGTCTTTGATGAATGTAGGTAAACATAGGAGTTATGCCACATACATTGACCCTAAGAATCGGTATGACAATCTTTTAATTTTTTGTTTTCCTCATGCAGTGCTGTGATGAGTGTCACAGAATGATATATGCAATCACATCTTTCATCAACACTGTCAAGGCGAGGCAATTTAGTATTGGCATGACCAATACTATAATGCAGCCTACATTTGTTAATGTCATATTGTTTTTGCATAACTGATTGATGATGAACAACCTGAGCACTGTTTACTACCTCATAGCCTCATATTTCATTACTATAAATGTTGGTCCTTTTTGCGTTTCGATATATTTATTTCAAAAGCAATGATCATTGTCATCTTCTGATATTCTAAGCCAGGAATAATCCTCGGAATGATTTGGTGAGGCAATCCCACAATTTATTGATTAAGTGCAAATAATTGGTGGGATATGCAGCCAACATTGTGCTTATGAGTTTACTGGTGTAGAATATATGATGTTTGACAAATATCTGAGCCCATTTGTCTCATAATTTGCTCAATTTTGTCACATATGTATTGAAATTTTTAAATGTCTCACATGATTTTCTTCTACAAATGAGATTTTGCATGACTGATGGTTGATAACCAACTTGAGCACTTCTTTTTGCCTCATAGCCTTACATTTCATTCCTATAAAAGTTATTATTCTTTGCATATCTCTGAATAACTTTCAATGCATATATGCATTTAGAATTGAGGTTGTATCTTGATCCATTTTAACATAAATTAGATAAAATGAAAGTCCCCTCACATTTACTCAAAGATTTCCCCTTTTGAGGACATGCAAACATTTATGTTCCATGGACCCAGTAATGTTATGGCACAATTATTGGACCATATAGAAACAGTGACTATGACAAGCTTCACACCTAAGTTCTAGTTTAAAGGGTATTCTTTGCTTTATCACCTAAGCTTGATTTTCTCTTATCTGCAAACTGCTGATTTCTTTACTCTCTAGTCACTGCATGATGATTAGTTATTGTCAGGATAATTGAGATAGTGGTTTTGGGTGGCTAATACTAAGTGTTCCAACTTGAGCAGGCAATCCACTTTCATTTATTTTAAAAGGTTTCTTTATAAGAAGTGTTATGCTTAATATTTGTCAGAATAATATATGTATTTTGGAAATATTTGCTCAAATGGTGGTGATTTCCACATTTTAATATTTCTGGTTTATCCACATATTATGGCAAGTGTTGTCTCGGGATAACTTAAAGCATACTTGGGCAATAAACTGATTATTTTTGGCTTAGCTGCCACAATAGCTTATGCATATAGTTGTTTCATTTATCTTGACCTCTAGTTGCGATAACATTACTATAATATGTTGCTCCTCCTTTGCATATACCCGGATATTTTCAGATTTTAATTTGTTTTGAGGTTATATAGCTTGAGGCTTCTTGCTAAGAAGTTTTTTATTTTTGTTAACAACTGTGAGGCTTCATATTGATAGCACCCAGCATGGTTTTGTGTTATTTTCAGATATATATATATATATATATATATATATATATATATATATATATATATATATATATATATATATATATATATATATATATATATATATATATATTTGTTTCATGCAATGATGATTGTCATCTTCTAATATTCTAAGCCAGTAATTATACTAGCAATGATTTGGTGAGGCATTCCCACAAATTATTGATTAAGAGCAAATAATTGTAGAGATATGCAGCCAATATTGTGCTTATGAGTTTATTGGTGTGAGTACATATGATATTGACAAATATCTGAGCCCATTTGTCTAATATTTTGAACAATTTTGTTTGTCACATTATTTTCAATAACAACTGAGATTTTACATTATATTTTTAAAGTACAAATTACAATATTTACAACAAGGAAAATATAGAAAATCCCTAAGACAAGAAGACATTTTTTGAAATATTCAATTTGACGATTTGCGAGCTTTAGTTCTCTCCTCAAATGTTTTGCTTGCGTATCTTTTTTATCTTGAACAGTTTGAATAGAAACTTCATCTTTTTTGTCTTGGCTTTTTTGATATCATGCTCACCTTCAGCCCAGGCAAAAAATTTGCATTGCCTATTTGGGTATTTGGCGCAACCCCAAAAGTATCTCCCCTTGTTCATTCCATTTTTACACAACTTTAATGGTGTTGACAATTTACAAAAGCAACGTACCTCGGTTGCTTGAGACTGAGACCCTTGGGATGAAAGCATAGCTCAATATTTCAATCTCTACAAGGCACAATCAATGGAGCTGTGAAGATAGTTCCTCAATCCTCATGCTACAATGCTTATATATATGCAGCTTATATTGTTGGTTTGCTATTTTTTTGACCGTTGGCCATATATTACCATTGGGTTCAACTCGTTCAAAATTAGGTTGATAATTTGTATTGGATTTTATGAGCGGTAAGCTCACCCAGGTGATCTTAATCATACATTTCTCATTATATTATTGCCTATTAAACATGGGAAGTTGAGGAAATCTCATTTGCTTTTTAAGATTTCTTGATTTGTGGATGTTGAAACAAACCAAAAAAAAATGGAAAACAATGCTTACAGCCTATGATTTCAAGGCGAAACAAAGCTAAAAAATCAAAACTGGGAAAACCTCTGAAATGCGCTGAAATCGTTTTCAGCATGATTTTGTGTTTTGATTTTTTTTACGGAAATGAACCAAACAGACCCTAAAAGTGATTTTTTTGATTTTTGAAGTAGAAGTAAATCAACGGTGGGAAAAAAATGCAGACGTGGCAAAAATTTATAAAGAAAAAACTAATGTCTTCAAAATCTTTTGATTCTCCTTTGAAAGTATCAATCGAAAGGAGGCCATAGAAAATATCTGGAACCCCGCTTCCTGTCTTAATCACCTTTGTCTTCAAGCATTCATAAATAAATCCTTCTGACAGAGAAATCTCACTTATCCATCAGGGCTCTGCGCAAAAAAACAGTAAAAATCCAATTTTTCCCCCATAAAAAAATGGAAAACCCCAAGTGTGTACCTTCTCCAAAAATACCTTCTGGGTATTCTCCCAAAAGCTTCAAAATCTCATCTTTTCTATCAGATTTTGGTAAATGACTAGACTCCATAGCAAGCTCTCCTCCTTCTTTAACAACAAATGGTTTGTGTTTGTGGGTGCCATGTGGATGCAATCTTTTGCAGGGACTGGCTACCTCTTTGGGAGCATCTCCCCTGTCATCAAGAGCTCCTTGGGCTACAACCAGCGTCAGATTGCAACTATTGGGGTTGCCAAGGATCTTGGTAGCACTATTGGGTTCTTGTCTGGGACCCTGAGTGAGATCCTCCCTCTTTGGTCTGCTCTTCTTGTTGGTTCCCTTCAGAATTTGATTGGATATGGGTGGATTTGGCTCATCATCACCGGCCGAGCTGTGCCTTTGCCTCTTTCGATGGTGAGTGGAGATGAACACTCGTATTTTTCTTAAAATTTGTTGCCTAGAGATTTGTGTTTTTGTCCTCGCAATTATTAGTTGGGCCTTTTGAGATTCTAGTTGATTAATTCTACATGAGTTTCTCATTAGACAGTGTTGTATTCTGCTTAATTATGCAGGCGACCTTCAGAGGTTGATGGATTCAGGTAAAAATCTTGTAATTAGAGGGAATTTTGGTTTAGGGGTTGGTGGATTGAGGTTGCAGAACTATAATTAGTGTAAATTTCAAGGGAAATGGTTTCCATTTGACTTCCTTTTATTGTTTATAGTGTAGTTGATCGATTCGTTGTGATGCCTACGTTTGATCTTTTGATGAATCTGATTAGTGTTTTTAGAGAGACAAGGAGAACCTTTGCATTGATTTCTTGTCTGCTATTTTTGTCAAAATAGCAATTTGTATGTGTCATCGGTACTCTAGTAATATGGATCGAATATTGATTCGAGATCCAAACCACCTGTGTAGTGTCATGGTAGTAGAAGAAGGTGGTTTAAGAAATGAGATAGACGGATGAAAGCGAGATGACATACAAGTTTAGATGAGAACACTGAAGTCATTTACAAAAAAAAAATATTAGATTAAAAGTATAGACAAATATGAAGTACGACACACCTGTTCTTGTTACTTGGAGCTTAGTTCTGGATCCTATCCTACTTCCTCTCCTTGTTGTTGGAGTATTTCCTAATAATAATATAAGTTAGACAGTAACCATTTTATTAGTATAGTAACTATATAATGGAAGATTTGAATAGCTTATGGTTCTAAGGGGTATATAATTTTGGATGTCTCTCATTTTGTTTCTCACTCTTGAAAATTTCAATCTAGCATTGTCTTTTAACTAATGCAACTTCTATTGCTTTCATGCATTTGGTGGTTTTGGTCTTATAGATTACATTGTGCTCTAGTCAAATACAAACTACTTTGTATTTATTTTACATTCACTCTTTAGCCGTTTCATTTGCTAATCTGATTAAGCTAATGATACTGCACTGGAAAACTATACTAAGTATGTAGCTCTGCCATTTCATTCTCATGAACTTCATAAATATTCACCTTATATGCCTTATTTTACTCTGTACAGATTTGTATCCTCATCTTCATTGGGAGCAATGGAGAAACTCATTTCAACACAGTTGCTCTGGTTTCATGCGTACAGAATTTCCCCTTGAGTAGGGGGCCTGTAGTTGGAATCCTGAAGGGCTTTGCCGGTCTGAGTGGTGCAATCTTGACCCAAATATACACAATGATTCACACACCTGATCATGCCACTCTAGTATTTATGGTCGCCGTGGGACCCCCGATGATTATCATTGCGTTAATGTTCATCGTCAGACCTATCGGAGGGCAAAAACAAGTACAATCATCTGATAGCTCTAGTTTTGTGTTCATTTATAGTGTGTGTCTCTTTCTTGCTGCATATTTAATGGTTGTCATGCTTCTTGAGGATCTAGTAGACTTGAGTCGTTCTGTGACTATCTTGTTCACAGTTGTCCTTCTCTTTCTCCTAGTACTCCCTATTGTGATTCCATTGCTTCGTACCTTTTGTACTGATGATACCTCCCCAGACCAAGAGGGTCTATTGCCTGTACCCCAAAACGAGGAGGCTTGTGAATCTGAACAATCTAGTGACCAGCATGAGGTTATTCCTAGTGAACTAGAAGATGAAATTTTGGACTTTACTTTGTTGCAGACTATGATAAAGGCGGATTTTTGGCTTCTTTTTCTTTCTCTTGTTTTGGGGTCAGGTTCTGGTGTGACAGTCATTGATAACTTGGGACAGATAAGCCAATCTCTGGGTTATGAAGAAACCCATGTTTATGTGTCTATGATCTGCATATGGAATTTTCTGGGACGAATCGGTGGAGGTTATATTTCTGAGACTATTGTAAGGTATTTTCCAATGCCTTTCCTGCTGTGAACTAGATGTTTATCTGCTTTGCAGTGAAGGTTCAGGTTGTCTAACAAAAGTTTAATCCAGAGGTTATTGTTTAGTTTCTGCAGAAGCATACTAAACAAGTTCTATTGCTCTCTCTTTAATCAGCGAACATTCATACCCAAGGCCAGTAGCCTTGGCTGCAGCTCAGGTTCTATTGGCAATCGGTCATTTCTACTTCGCTATGGCTTGGCCTGGAACAATGTACATAGGGACGCTGCTGATCGGGCTTGGATATGGAGCTCACTGGTCAATTGTACCCGCAACTGCCTCTGAACTCTTTGGACTTAAAAGCTTTGGGGCCTTGTATAATTTTCTCACTATGGCAAATCCTGTTGGCTCACTAATATTCTCAGGTGTTATTGTCAGTGGAATATATGACTATGAAGCAGAGCAACAGCACAAGCAACATAATTCACAACAATCTCTTCTTGGTAGATTACTCTATGGAACTAGTCTTGGTGTCGACGAGGCATCAAAGTGCGAGGGTGCAGTGTGCTTCTTCCTCTCGTCATTGATTATGTGTGCATTTTGCATCGTCGCCATACCCTTAAGCTTGATTCTTGTTCATAGAACCAAGTTTGTCTATGCCAACCTTTATGGGAAAACCACACGGGTGGTTGGTGCTGTAGTGAGCTGAAATGAATGTTGTTTATGGGAATTTTGCTCACATTATCTTTATGTGCATTCGTGGAGAGGAAATGAGAAATCAGCAGAAGGAATCAATAGCTGCTAATGGGGAAAGGTGCCGTTTTTTTGTTTCCCTCTATCATTTGTTCTCCAAAAGTTGTGAGATTCTTTTATCCTATGTATGTATGATACTTGTTTCTTTAGTGTAATTTGGGGTCCTTTATGGCATCTGCTTTCAAATGCGTTCTTTAGTGTAATTTGCGTTCTTTAGTGTAATTTGGGGTCCTTTATGGCATCTGCTTTCAAATGCGTTCTTTAGTGTAATTTGCGTTCTTTAGTGTAATTTGGGGTCCTTTATGGCATCTGCTTTCAAATCGTTCTTTAGTGTAATTTGCGTTCTTTAGTGTAATTTGCGTTCTTTAGTGTAATTTGCGTTCTTTAGTGTAATTTGGGGTCCTTTATGGCATCTGCTTTCAAATGCGTTCTTTAGTGTAATTTGCGTTCTTTAGTGTAATTTGCGTTCTTTAGTGTAATTTGGGGTCCTTTATGGCATCTGCTTTCAAATCGTTCTTTAGTGTAATTTGCGTTCTTTAGTGTAATTTGCGTTCTTTAGTGTAATTTGGGGTCCTTTATGGCATCTGCTTTCAAATCGTTCTTTAGTGTAATTTGGGGTCCTTTATGGCATCTGCTTTCAAATGCGTTCTTTAGTGTAATTTGCGTTCTTTAGTGTAATTTGGGGTCCTTTATGGCATCTGCTTTCAAATCGTTCTTTAGTGTAATTTGCGTTCTTTAGTGTAATTTGCGTTCTTTAGTGTAATTTGCGTTCTTTAGTGTAATTTGCGTTCTTTAGTGTAATTTGCGTTCTTTAGTGTAATTTGGGGTCCTTTATGGCATCTGCTTTCAAATCGTTCTTTAGTGTAATTTGGGGTCCTTTATGGCATCTGCTTTCAAATCGTTCTTTAGTGTAATTTGCGTTCTTTAGTGTAATTTGGGGTCCTTTATGGCATCTGCTTTCAAATCGTTCTTTAGTGTAATTTGGGGTCCTTTATGGCATCTGCTTTCAAATCGTTCTTTAGTGTAATTTGCGTTCTTTAGTGTAATTTGCGTTCTTTAGTGTAATTTGCGTTCTTTAGTGTAATTTGCGTTCTTTAGTGTAATTTGGGGTCCTTTATGGCATCTGCTTTCAAATCGTTCTTTAGTGTAATTTGGGGTCCTTTATGGCATCTGCTTTCAAATCGTTCTTTAGTGTAATTTGCGTTCTTTAGTGTAATTTGCGTTCTTTAGTGTAATTTGGGGTCCTTTATGGCATCTGCTTTCAAATGCGTTCTTTAGTGTAATTTGCGTTCTTTAGTGTAATTTGGGGTCCTTTATGGCATCTGCTTTCAAATCGTTCTTTAGTGTAATTTGCGTTCTTTAGTGTAATTTGGGGTCCTTTATGGCATCTGCTTTCAAATCGTTCTTTAGTGTAATTTGGGGTCCTTTATGGCATCTGCTTTCAAATCGTTCTTTAGTGTAATTTGCGTTCTTTAGTGTAATTTGGGGTCCTTTATGGCATCTGCTTTCAAATCGTTCTTTAGTGTAATTTGCGTTCTTTAGTGTAATTTGGGGTCCTTTATGGCATCTGCTTTCAAATCGTTCTTTAGTGTAATTTGGGGTCCTTTATGGCATCTGCTTTCAAATCGTTCTTTAGTGTAATTTGCGTTCTTTAGTGTAATTTGCGTTCTTTAGTGTAATTTGGGGTCCTTTATGGCATCTGCTTTCAAATCGTTCTTTAGTGTAATTTGCGTTCTTTAGTGTAATTTGGGGTCCTTTATGGCATCTGCTTTCAAATCGTTCTTTAGTGTAATTTGGGGTCCTTTATGGCATCTGCTTTCAAATGCGTTCTTTAGTGTAATTTGCGTTCTTTAGTGTAATTTGCGTTCTTTAGTGTAATTTGCGTTCTTTAGTGTAATTTGGGGTCCTTTATGGCATCTGCTTTCAAATCGTTCTTTAGTGTAATTTGGGGTCCTTTATGGCATCTGCTTTCAAATCGTTCTTTAGTGTAATTTGCGTTCTTTAGTGTAATTTGCGTTCTTTAGTGTAATTTGCGTTCTTTAGTGTAATTTGGGGTCCTTTATGGCATCTGCTTTCAAATGCGTTCTTTAGTGTAATTTGCGTTCTTTAGTGTAATTTGCGTTCTTTAGTGTAATTTGGGGTCCTTTATGGCATCTGCTTTCAAATCGTTCTTTAGTGTAATTTGGGGTCCTTTATGGCATCTGCTTTCAAATGCGTTCTTTAGTGTAATTTGGGGTCCTTTATGGCATCTGGGAGAAAAAGCTAGGGCTTTTTGGCGGCTAGAGAGAAAAAGAAAGCTTGGAGAGATTCTATAAGAGAGGTCAATTTCTCTTGGGTAAAATCAAAGTTTTTCTTTGGGACGAGCTTGTGGATTGTACAAGTCGTCGGTGTTTTTTAAAGTCAAATCTCCCCTCACCCCCTCCCGTGGAAGTAGGCAATTTTGCCGAACCACTTAAATCTCGTGTCTTTACTGTTTTGCTGTGAATTTGCTATTGTTTGTAGGTTTTCTTGATTCAGTCCTAGTACTGTTGAGAGGAAGAGTAGATATCTCACTTTGTTGTGATATTTTACTTTCTATTCTTGTTTCCTTCGTGAAACGGGAATATACAAAGCCTTCTCTCAGGTGATATCGCTTCCGCGGCGTGCGGGCGTTGACCCCGCATCCCAACAAGCTCGTCCCAAAGCTTTGATTTTTTCCCAAGAGAAATTGACCTCTCTCTTGTAAAATCCCTCCAAGCTCTCTCTTTTTCTCTCTTTTCTTCACTTTTTCTTCACTTTTCCCCACACCACAAATCCTAGGTTTAACTCCCTATTTAAAGGGAATTAATTAAGAATCTTCCTTCAACCTAGCCGATGTGGGACTAAAACTTGTTTTGTTTTTGTTTTTTTTATAGGGTTGCTACAGAACTTCGGTTCTGAAGGCTTGTTGCTGTGAACCCGAGGTTCTCAGAGCAACGCGGGGACCCACGTTCACAATTGGTATCGGTATTATTGGTCGGAAGTGGTGTAACCGGTTTGAGGTGGTGCTCGGTAATTTCGAGAAGCGGATTTATACAAGCGGAGAATGGCGTCTACCGATGAATCGGTCAAAGTAGAAAAATTCGAGATTGAAAAGTTTAATGGGAAGAATGATTTTTCCTATTGGAGGATGCGGATGAAAAACTCACCGATTTCGCAAAAATTGCACAAGGCTTTGGTGGAAAGAGAAGAAGCACAAGGATATGTCGATGAGGATTGGGAGGAGCTGGATCCGGAAGCACGCGTCGATTATCCTATGCCTTGAAAGGGATGTAGCTTTCTTGGTAGATGGAGAGGAAAGCGGTAGCGTGTGGAAGAAGTTAGAAAGTACCTTCATGACGAAGAATCTAACGAACCGGATCTATTTAAAATTCAAATTGTATACTTGCAAGATGGAGGAGGGCTCATCAATCAGGAATACATCAACAAGTTTGATAGGATCATATCGGACTTGAAAGACATAGATGTGAAAGTTGTAGATGAGGATCAGCGCTTCTACTACTGTCTCTAGAAGTCTTATGAGAACTGGTGCAAACACCGATGCTTGTAGGAGACAATTTGAAGATGGATGAGACTAGAACGGCGCTTCTAGCGGATGACCTTGGAAGATTGCAACCGGTGACATGACTACGGTGGTAACAAAGAACAAGCGAGGATTGTTTGCTAGAGGAAGGAGCAATGAGCGAGGAAAAGGTAAGGGAGGAAAGTCTAGATCTAAATCGAGACCTCTTGCGGAAAATCGTGTTTCAAATGCGGTGAAGTTGGGCATTTCAAGGTCATTGTCAAATAAAAGAGTAGGTGGAAAGAAGAACAACAACAACAAGACTGAGAGAAGAGAGGGCAAGAAAGAGGCGAGCTACGTTTCAGAGGAAGGGAGCGATAAGGAGTGCTATGTCGTCACGGGTGGCGAGCATATCTCCGGGAAGTGGATACTTGATTCTGGTTGCTCTTACCACATGTGTCCAAATAGGAAGTGGTTTACTACCTACAGAGACATTGATGGTGGAACCGTATTGATGGGGAACAACCATGCTTGTAAAACGGTGGGGCTAGGTAATATCAAAATCAAGATGCATGATGGAGTGGTTCGAACCTTGACGGATGTGAGGCATGTTCCCGACTTGCGGAAGAATCTTATCTCAGTTGGTGCATTGGACTCCGGCGGTTATAAAATTATTACGGAGAACGGAGTAAAGAAGGTTGTTGGGGTTCCCTTGTAGTGATGAAGGGTGTTCGTCCACGGTAATTTATATACTCTCTCGAATGCAGCGGTGGCGGAGATCTGGCGGTTAGGCGAAGGAAGTGGTGGAGACCCATGTGAGCACACATGGTTATGGCATAAGCGGCTTGGGCATATGTCGAGAAGGGTCTAGTTCGCTTGGTAAAGAGGGTCTGGCGAAGAATCGAAGGAACCTAGCATGGATTTTTGCGAGGATTGTGTGTATGAAAAGTCACACGAGGTTCGGTTCGAGAAGCAAGTCTAAGAGCGAGAGGATACTAGATTATGTGCACACGGATGTTTGGGGTCGGCTCGGACCACTTCTAAGGGTGGTTCGGATATTATGTCTCGTTCATAGATGACTATTCGAGGTATGTTTGGATTTATTTTACGAAGCATAAGAATGAGGTGTTGAGACATTCAAGAAGTGGAAAACAATGGTTGAAACGGGGCGGGAAAGAAATTGAAGACACGAGATCGATAATGGTGCAGTATCTGAGATGGTGCTTTCAAAGAGTTACGTGATCGAGGAGAATTGTTCGACCTTGGGCGGTCAGTCAACACCACAATGAGAATGGGGTGTGAGAGGCCAGACAAACATTGCGGAGAAAGCAATGAGTATCGCGATCATCTGTTGGATTGGGCAATGAATGGTGAAGCGGCGGTGGCTACTGACTTGTTACATTGTGAACCGTTCACCACATTCGACATTGGATGGTGATACACCCTATAGGGTGTGGTCGAGAGCATGTAGATTATGATAGGCTCGAAATTTTGGATGTACCGCCTACTATCCGTCAGCGAGGAAAGCTTGGCGAGAGGGCCAAGAAGGCAATATTCTTGGGATATGCGAAGGCGTAAAGGCTATCGCCTTTGGTGTCTGGAAGATTCGAAGTTAAGTGATCGCGAGGATGTTACCTTTGATGAGAAATCCATGATTGCTAGAGCCCAAGGATGATGGTGTTAGGGCCGATGAGACTTCTAAGTCTCGGGTTATTGAAATAGAACCTAAAGACCAACCGGGTTCTAGTGGTGTTCAAGTGGGAAGTCGGGTAGATGATGAGCTTGGCGGGGAGGAGGTTCAGAGGAGAATACAGGCACTACAACAACAACATTTCGAGGATAGTTTGGCTTCCACTAGGCCAAGGCGAGCATACAAGCAGTCACGTGGGGGGCTGATCAACCCCTGAAACACTATGGGCGAGTTAATTTGGTTGAATCGCACTCTCGGTGGAGGAGGGCGAGCGGTCTCCTTCAAGGAAGCTATTCGGGACAAGGATAGTGAGAGTTGGTTGGGCTGCGATGGAGGAAGAGATGGAATCTCTTGGAAGAACAAACATGGGAGGTGGTCCTATTGCCCGTAGGAAGAAAAGTTATTGGTTGTAAGTGGGTGTATAAAAGAAAAGAAGATCTTTGAGCTTCGGTGGTACAAGGTACAAGGCAAGGCTAGTGGCTAAGGGGTTTACACAAAGAGAGGGTGTGGATTACAATGAGATATTTTCTTGGTGGTGAAACACACTTCTATTCGGTGCTATTGAGTATTGTTGCTCATGGTGATCTTGGTGGAACAACTCGATGTTAAAACGGCCTTCTTGCACGGAGACTTGGATGAAGAGATCTACATGCATCAACCCGAGGGCTACAAGGTTGAGGACAAGGAGCATCATGTGTGTCGTTTGAAGAAGTCCTTGTATGGATTGAAACAATCTCCTCGGCAGTGGTACAAGCGATTTGACTCCTTCATCTTTGAAGCATGGGTTTTCCCGAGGCGACTATGATTATTGCGTTTACATCCAGAAGCTTCGTGGAGGTAATTATATCTATCTCATTTTGTATGTGGATGACATGCTTATTGCTTCTAAGAGCAGGGTGGAGATAGATAGGCTGAAATCTCAACTTGGTGAAGAGTTTGAGATGAAGGACATGGTATTGCTAGGAAAATCTTGGGTATGGAAATTAGAAGAGGGCGAACCGGCGATTGTTCTTGAGTCGGAAGGGCTACATAGGCGGGTGATCGCGAGGTTCGGGATGCAAAGTGCTAAGTCGGTGGTGACTCCATTGGCTCCACACTTTAGGCTTTACGGTAAACAATCTCCTACTACTGTGGAAGAAGCACATGGGCGTGTTCCCTATGCTAGTGCGGTTGGCGGCAATATGCGCAATGGTGTGTACGCCCGGATATTTCCACAGCGGTCGGTGTGGTCGATAAATTCATGGCGAATCGGAAAGACGACCGGAAGCGGTGAAGTGGGTCTGAGGTACTTAAAGGGTACCGTTGATCTGAATGCGTGTTTTGGTGGAGAAACATGTCAGTTGATGGGTTTGTGGACTCGATTATGCGGGCGATCTAGATAGATGGCGATCTACTACTGGTTATGTATTCGGGATACATGGGGCTCGGTTAGTTGGCGTCGATGTTGCGAGCTCTGATGGCACTTTCTACTGGTAGAGTATATGGCCATGGCGGAGGAGTGAATGAAGCATTGTGGTTGTGGGGTCTTCTAGATGATTTGGGGATTGGCGGAGAGCGTGAACTTGTGGTGCGGCGGTCGAGTGCAATTCACTTGGCGAGAATCAAGTTCATCATGCTCGTACCAAGCATATCGATGTCGGTATCATTTAGATGCGAGATGTCATAGAGGAAGACGATATTTCTCTCATGAAGGTACACACGAATGAGAATCCCTGAACATGTTAACTAAGGTGGTCACGGTAGCAAGTTTAAGCATTGCTTGGACTTGCTTCATATCAACCGTGTTGATCGCCCGAGGGCATGGCCCTTGGCGGTGATGGGGTGAGGTGGAGACAATTATATGAAGAACAATTCTGAGAACTACGGTTAGCTTGATCCGGTGGAAGTGCGTGGCGTGCGATATAGTGGCATTTGGGTTGGCCTAGTTTGGCTAATGGAGATCTCTCTAGTAATGTTCGCGGTGTTCTTTTGGTGTTCGTCCAAAATTTGAGGTTTATCAAATGATGTACGAGGTGGAGAATTGTGAACACGTGGGAGTTTTTTTTTAGTCCCACATCGGAAAACTAAATGAAAGTTCTCAATTAATTCCCTTTAAATAGGGAATTAAACCTAGGATTTGTGGAGTGGAGAAAAGTGAAGAAAAAAGGGAGAAAAAGCTAGGGCCTTTTTGGCGGCGGCTAGAGAGAGAAAAAGAGAAAGCTTGGAGAGATTCTACAAGAGAGAGGTTAATTTCTCTTGGGTAAAATCAAAGTTTTTCTTTGGGACGAGCTTGTGGATTGTACAAGTCGTCGGTGTTTTATAGTCAAATCTCCCTCACCCTCCGTGGAAGTAGGCAATTTTCTTAGAACCACGTAAATCTCGTGTCTTTCTTGTTTTCTTTGTGAATTTGCTATTGTTTGTAGGTTCCCTTGATTCAGTCCTAGTACTGTTGAGAGGAAGAGTAGATATCTCACTTTGTTGGGATATTTTACTTTCTATTCTTGTTTCCTTCGTGAAACGGGAATATCAAAGCCTTCTCTCGGGTGATATCGCTTCCGCGGCGTGCGGGCGTTGACCCCGCATCCCAACAACATGAAAGGTCATTCACTAGTTCCTGAATGATTTCAAGCACATAAAGTAGCTCATATGAATCAAATGCAGATCAACTGAGGTCAGAACCCATCATCCTGTGATCAACATCGTCCAATCTATAAAGTCACTCATACTTAGAACTACATGAAAAATGAGTTTCGGAGACGAAAATCCCAAGTTAGCCGCGACATTGCTCGATACATGTATGTATAGTTCGTAAACAATGGTTGCAAGTAACCCCCCTGGTTCTTGTATCATTCCCAACATAAGAACCCACCTTAATCACATCCTGTATCTCATTTCTATCAATTCATGGTGTTATGTAGGCACGCTTATCGCTCAACATTCTCATGCTACATCTCATGTTTATGAACGACCTTCACAGTGGACCCTGTCATGTCCCTAGGTCAAGTATCATGATCGCTTGGTTGTCCACACAACACTTCAAGTTCATGTCAAGTCTATCTAGCATATCGTCATGTCATCTAGTGCTAATTATTACGAGGTATAGAAATCTACCATAATCAATACTTAATAGTGAACTTAGTGGACACAAGCAGTACGTGTATTTTAATTGAAAGGAAGACATGATCTACTATGTGAACAAGCATAGAAGATTAATGGCGATTCTAGCATATTAGCAACATTAGGCGCGTCGTAGAGATAATAGAAACAAGCTAGATTAACCACATTGCGATTCAAGTTCATGAAATGACAAAACTGGATTCACGAGTGTCAGTCAGCTGGGTTAGACTGAGATTTATCATATAAAACTGCTATGTGAAAGTTGTTTGTAATTAGGACAAACGCCTCGTAACAAAAAGCTTTGTAACAAACGTCATATATAGTTTTGTCATTAGGACATGAAAGATATCTTCTTTGGCATGAGAGATGTCACTAGGCAGACAAACAAGTACCACCAAAAAAGTTGCAATCTTTATGTGTTAGAGAAAATTCAGAGTAAAGAACACGAGATTTGTTTGAAGCAGCCAGAAAACTTGCACTAAATTGATCAGAGAGTTCAAAGTCTGTATCACCACTCTATCTCACAAAAGTCCAAGAACCCTTGAGAAACATTTTCTGAAAAACCTTTCTAAATGCGAGAGTTTCCCAAGCAACCTCATATTTTCTCAGTTTTGATAAATTGCATCCTAGTTCAACTAGGAATCACCAATAAAATTTTTGTTGAACTAGAGATGACAAATAGAATTCTTGTTCTACAAGGAACCCAGATTGAATCCTCATTTATCTAGCTAGGAATAGCAAATGGAAGTGACTTCCTAGAGTAAATTCAAGGCGCAAATCCTAAAACATTAGGTTATTCTTTAGTCTCTATGTTTACCATTATACGCACTCTCTGGGGGCAAGTTATATTGCTCTCTTTCTTGACACATGGAACGTGCATACCCAAAGCCAATAGCTTTGGTTGCAGCAGCTAAGCTTTTACTGGTAATTGGCCACTTCGTCTTCGCTATGGCTTGGACTGGAACAATGTACATTGGAACACTACTTATTTGGCTTGGATATGGAGCTTACTGGCCCATTTTACCCGCTACTGCTTTTGAACTCTTTGGCCTAGAACTTTGGGTCCTTGTATAATTTTCTCGCTGCGGCAACTCCAGCAGGTTCTCTAATATTCTCTGTTATTATTTTCAGTGGCGTAGACGACTATGAAGCAGAGCAACAGCACATGCATCATAGTTTGCACTTCACAACAATCTCTCCTTGGTATTGATGAGGCATTGAAGTGTGAGGGGCCGTGTGCTTCTTTCTTTCATCATTGATTATGCGTGCATTTTGAGTTTTTGCGATGTCTTTAAGCTTGATTCTTGTTCATAGAACCAAGATTGTCTATGCGAACCTTTACCAGAAAAAAGACAGCTGGTTCGTTCTGTAGTGAGCTGAAAGTATTACTTATGAATGTATACTACTTGTCCCCTTAGAATGATTTGGGGGTTGTACATTGTCTTTGAAGGCCATTCTATTATTTTGTAGAATGACAATTCAATTGATTGTATCATTGACATTCTGCTATTTGTAGAATGATCACGCAATATATTAAGATGTTTTTGTGCATTCAATGCATTCTTTCTCACATTTGACCACATTGGTGTAAGCCTAATTTGAAATATTATATATTAGTTTTATGCTCTCCTGAGCTAGGAGGTTTATATTTGTTTCAGAACATCCTGAATCTTAGCAACTCTTTTTGTAGATATACTGAATAATGAAAAAGTTACTATAGAGAATAAGACTGCTACAAGAAAAGAGGAGCACATAAATACTTACTGGACCAAGACAATATGTATCCTAGGACAGTGGGTGTACTACATGTTTCCTTTATTGGCAACATGGTAATCAGTGTGATGTCACATAAACTAGTTTCAAATACAATAGTGGCATGACAAGTGTATTTTGTTTGGTTCCTTCTGAAGTTTAAATCCTGAAGCTTTGATTGCATTCTCAGAGCCTGAACAAACCTAGATCGTGGATGAACACTTTTTAGTGCTAGAATATAATTTTTCTGTTTTCTCTTGTGCAATACAACACTCTGATTGTCCATGATCAGAAAATAAACTAGAGTAAAAATGTTGATTACTTTTTGTTGTTGACTCATTCGAATCCATTTGAATTATTGTTATGACTTCTTGTTTGTTATCTTGTTCCTATCATCCAGGAACAACCATGACTCTCATGTACTCTTTAAACTCTTAAATGTATCATGTGAATAGTGAAGAAATCAATCAAGTTTTCTCATCCACATACCAAAGGACGTCCACGGGAGCAGGGGAAGTATTTATTCCTTAAAGAATGTAGGGATAAATCCGCAGCGGTCCGCAGCGGTCTGATCAAGTGTATGAAAATAACACACTAAGCAAACCAGAAAATAGAGACAATCAGCAGATTCGTGGTTCGATCAAATTGATCTACGTCCGGCGTTTCACTAGTTTTATCTCTCAATTACAACACTCGTACAAAATGAGAACCCTCGTTCTCAAAGCTCTCTCCCTCCCAGATTGTTTTTCTAACAATCACACACAACAGAACGAAAAGCTTAAAACAAAAGAGAGAGAGAGAATTAATAAGTGTGTGTATTGATTTTTTTTTTGTTGGGCTCAGAGAAATGAGAGCAACTCATTTGAAAATGACCTCTCTTCATTTTGTCTTCAGCACACAAACCAAGGTCCACACTTCCATCTAATCAATCCAACTTTCCGTGGGGAAAAAATCAAGTTGTCAAATGCTTTTCCTTTTTCAAAATAATGGGGCCTACTTGTTGAAATTCAACCCATAATACAACAATCTCGCATTGAGTTGAATTCCATTATCGAAGCTAGTGAACTCCACCTCTCTTGCAAATAATGCCCCAAACGTGGCCACCTAACAAGTGCGAATGCCTCCCAAATCCAAGCAGTGCTTGAACTTGAAGGCCGAGACCGGTTTGGTCAACATGTCAGCTGGGTTGTCTGCAGTACCAATCTTCTTCATCGCGATACTTCTCTCGGTTTGCCTCACGAATGAAATGATATCGACATCTATGTGTTTTGTCCTCTCGTGGTGTCTTTGAGTTTTTACTTAGGTGTATTAGCTCGATTGTCGCAAAACACAATCACGCCAACGAGGGAAAGCTTGACGAGAGGGCCAAGAAGGCAATATTCTTGGGATATGCGATGAAAGGCTATCGCCTTTGGTGTACGGAAGATTCAAGTTCGTGATCGCCAGGATGTTACCTTTGATGAGAAATCCATGATTGCTAGGGCTTCAAGGATGATGGTGTTAGGACCGATGAGACTTCTAAGTCTCGTGTTATTGAAATAGAACCTAAAGACCAACCGTGTTCTAGTCGTTCAAGTGGGAAGTCGTAGATGATGAGCTTGAGCAGAGGAGGTTCAAACAGAGAATACACAGCACTACAACAACAACAAAAGGATAGTTGGCTTCCACTAAGCCAAGGCGAGCATACAAGCGATACAGGCCGGGGCTGATCAACCCCTCAAACACTACGGGCAAGTTAATTTGGTTGAACACGACTCTCTGGAGGAGGACGCTCGCCTCCTTCAAGGAAGCTATTCGGGACAAGGATAGTGAGAGTTGGTTGGTCATGATGGAGGAAGAGATGGAATCTCTTCGAAGAACCAAACATGGGAGGTGGTCCTATTGCCCGTAGGAAGAAAAGTTATTGGTTGTAAGTGGGTGTATAAAAGAAAAGAAGATCTTCGTGATGGTACAAGGTACAAGGCAAGGCTAGTGGCTAAGGGGTTTACACAAAGAGAGTGTGGATTACAATGAGATATTTTCTTCGGTGGTGAAACACACTTCTATTCGGTGCTATTGAGTATTGTTGCTCATGGTGATCTTGAGTCGAACAACTCGATGTTAAAACGGCCTTCTTGCACGGAGACTTGGATGAAGAGATCTACATGCATCAACCCGAGGGCTACAAGGTTGAGGACAAGGAGCATCATGTGTGTCGTTTGAAGAAGTCACCGTGATGGATTGAAACAATCTCCTCGATAAAGGGTACAAGCGATTTGACTCCTTCATGTCGGCATGGGTTTTCCCGGTTTATTATGATTATTGCGCTACATCCGTAAGCTTCGTGGAGGTAATTATATCTATCTCATTTTGTATGTGGATGACATGCTTATTGCTTCTAAGAGCAGGTGGAGATAGATAGTCAAATCTCAACTTGGTGAAGAGTTTGAGATGGACATGGGCCGCTAGGAAAATACCGGTATGGAAATTAGAAGAGAGCTGCGAACCGCCATTGTTTTGAGTCGGCGGGCTACATAGAGCGGTGATCGCGAGGTTCTGGATGCAAAGTGCTAAGCTCCAGTGACTCCATCGCTCCACACTTTAGGGCTTTCCAAACAATCTCCTACTACAAATGAAGAGAAGGCGACATGGAGCGTAGTTCCTACAAGCTAGTAATGCAAGTGCCTTAATGTAACGCGAATGGTGTACACGCCGCATATTTCACAAAGGCAAGGTGGTCAAGAATTCATGGCTTATCCGGAAAGACGACCGGAAGCAAAGGAAGTGGGTCCCGAGGTATTAGCGGTACCGCTGACGGGTCCCGTGTTTTGGTGGAGAAACATGTCGATTGATGGGTTTGTGGACTCGATTATGCGGGCGATCTAGATAGATGGCGATCTACTACGGTTATGTATTCGTGGATACATGGGCTCCTAGTATTAGCGATCGATGTTGCGTGCTACAAAGTGGCACTTTCTACTACAGAGGCCGAGTATATGGCCATGACAGAGGGAGTGAATGAAGCATTGTGGTTGTGGGGTCTTCTAGATGATTTGGGGATTGAGCAGAGAACGCGGAACTTGTGGTGCCATATGAGTGCAATTCACTCGGCTAATCAAGTTCATCATGCCTCGCATCAAGCATATCGATGTCGCATCATTTCGCGGCAGATGTCATAGAGGAAGACGATATTTCTCTCATGAAGGTACACACTAATGAGAATCCCGCAGACATGTTAACTAAGGTGGTCAGCTGTAGCAAGTTTAAGCATTGCTTGGACTTGCTTCATATCAACCTTGTTGATCCGCCTAAGAGGGCATGGTCTTCTAAGGTGATGTGGTGAGGGGTGGAGACAATTATATGAAGAACAATTACGTAACTACGGCTTGATCCTGGTGGAGGGTAATGCGGCGTACCGCCATATAGTGGCGCAATTGGCTGGCCTAGTTTGGCTAATGGAGATCTCTAGTAATGTTCAGGGTGTTCTGTGTTCGGCCCAAAATTTGAGGTTTATCAAATGATGTACGAGGTGGAGAATTGTGAACACGGGAGTTTTTTTAGTCCCACATCGAAAACTAAATGAAAGTTCTCAATTAATTCCCTTTAAATAGGGAATTAAACCTAGGATTTGTGGAGTGGAGAAAAGTGAAGAAAAAGGGAGAAAAAGCTAGGCCTTTGGCTACGCGGCCAGAGAGAAAAAGAGAAAGCTTGGAGAGATTCTACAGAGGAATTTCTCTTGGTAAAAATCAAAGTTTTTCTTTGGGACGAGCTTGTGGATTGTACAAGTCGCCGGTGTTTTTATAGTCAAATCTCCCTCACCCTCCCCGTGGAAGTAGGCAATTTTGGTCAACCACGAAATCTCGTGGTCTTTACCGCTTTGTGGAATTTGCTATTGTTTGTAGG
This sequence comes from Asparagus setaceus, assembly GCA_012295165.1. Lineage (NCBI taxonomy): Eukaryota > Viridiplantae > Streptophyta > Magnoliopsida > Asparagales > Asparagaceae > Asparagus > Asparagus setaceus. The sequence continues at coordinate 26,247,107 of CM022701.1, forward strand.
TTCCTTGATTCAAATTCTAGATCATTGAGAGGAAGAGTAGATATCTCACTTTGTTGGGATATTTTACTTTCTATTCTTGTTTCCTTCTGTGAAACGGAATATCAAAGTTCTCTGGGTGATATCGCTTCGGCGCTGACCAAGATCCCAACAACATGAAAGGTCATTCACTAGTTCTGAATGATTTCAAGCACATAAAGTAGCTCATATGAATCAAATGCAGATCAACTGAGGTCAGAACCCATCATCCTGTGATCAACATCGTCCAATCTATAAAGTCACTCATACTTAGAACTACATGAAAAATGAGTTTCGGAGACGAAAATCCCAAGTTAGCCGCGACATTGCTCGATACATGTATGTATAGTTCGTAAACAATGGTTGCAAGTAACCCCCCTGGTTCTTGTATCATTCCCAACATAAGAACCCACCTTAATCACATCCTGTATCTCATTTCTATCAATTCATGGTGTTATGTAGGCACGCTTATCGCTCAACATTCTCATGCTACATCTCATGTTTATGAACGACCTTCACAGTGGACCCTGTCATGTCCCTAGGTCAAGTATCATGATCGCTTGGTTGTCCACACAACACTTCAAGTTCATGTCAAGTCTATCTAGCATATCGTCATGTCATCTAGTGCTAATTATTACGAGGTATAGAAATCTACCATAATCAATACTTAATAGTGAACTTAGTGGACACAAGCAGTACGTGTATTTTAATTGAAAGGGAAGACATGATCTACTATGTGAACAAGCATAGAAGATTAATGGCGATTCTAGCATATTAGCAACATTAGACGCATCGTAAGAGATAATAGAAACAAGCTAGATTAACCACATTGCGATTCAAGTTCATGAAATGACAAAACTGGATTCACGAGTGTCAGTCAGCTGGGTTAGACTGAGATTTATCATATAAAACTGCTATGTGAAAGTTGTTTGTAATTAGGACAAACGCCTCGTAACAAAAAGCTTTGTAACAAACGTCATATATAGTTTTGTCATTAGGACATGAAAGATATCTTCTTTGGCATGAGAGATGTCACTAGGCAGACAAACAAGTACCACCAAAAAAGTTGCAATCTTTATGTGTTAGAGAAAATTCAGAGTAAAGAACACGAGATTTGTTTGAAGCAGCCAGAAAACTTGCACTAAATTGATCAGAGAGTTCAAAGTCTGTATCACCACTCTATCTCACAAAAGTCCAAGAACCCTTGAGAAACATTTTCTGAAAAACCTTTCTAAATGCAGAGTTTCCCAAGCAACCTCATATTTTCTCAGTTTTGATAAATTGCATCCTAGTTCAACTAGGAATCACCAATAAAATTTTTGTTGAACTAGAGATGACAAATAGAATTCTTGTTCTACAAGGAACCCAGATTGAATCCTCATTTATCTAGCTAGGAATAGCAAATGGAAGTGACTTCCTAGAGTAAATTCAAGGCAAATCCTAAAACATTAGGTTATTCTTTAGTCTCTATGTTTACCATTATAATGACTCTCTGGGGCTTATATTGCTCTTTCTTGACACATGGAACGTGCATACCCAAAGCCAATAGCTTTGGTTGCAGCAGCTAAGCTTTTACTGGTAATTGGCCACTTCGCCTTCGCTATGGCTTGACTGGAACAATGTACATTGGAACACTACTTATTTGGCTTGGATATGGAGCTTACTGGCCCATTTTACCCGCTACTGCTTTTGAACTCTTTGGCCTAGAACTTTGGGTCCTTGTATAATTTTCTCGCTGCGGCAACTCCAGCAGGTTCTCTAATATTCTCTGTTATTATTTTCAGTGGCGTAGACGACTATGAAGCAGAGCAACAGCACATGCATCATAGTTTGCACTTCACAACAATCTCCTTGGTATTGATGAGGCATTGAAGTGTGAGGGGCCGTGTGCTTTTTCTTTCATCATTGATTATGCGCATTTTGAGTTTTGCGATGTCTTTAAGCTTGATTCTTGTTCATAGAACCAAGATTGTCTATGCGAACCTTTACCAGAAAAAGACAGCTGGTTCGTTCTGTAGTGAGCTGAAAGTATTACTTATGAATGTATACTACTTGTCCCCTTAGAATGATTTGGGGTTGTACATTGTCTTTGAAGGCCATTCTATTATTTTGTAGAATGACAATTCAATTGATTGTATCATTGACATTCTGCTATTTGTAGAATGATCACGCAATATATTAAGATGTTTTTGTGCATTCAATGCATTCTTTCTCACATTTGACCACATTGGTGTAAGCCTAATTTGAAATATTATATATTAGTTTTATGCTCTCCTGAGCTAGGAGGTTTATATTTGTTTCAGAACATCCTGAATCTTAGCAACTCTTTTGTAGATATACTGAATAATGAAAAAGTTACTATAGAGAATAAGACTGCTACAAGAAAAGAGGAGCACATAAATACTTACTGACCAAGACAATATGTATCCTAGGACAGGGTGTACTACATGTTTCCTTTATTGGCAACATGGTAATCAGTGTGATGTCACATAAACTAGTTTCAAATACAATAGTGGCATGACAAGTGTATTTTGTTTGGTTCCTTCTGAAGTTTAAATCCTGAAGCTTTGATTGCATTCTCAGAGCCTGAACAAACCTAGATCGTGGATGAACACTTTTAGTGCTAGAATATAATTTTTCTGTTTTCTCTTGTGCAATACAACACTCTGATTGTCCATGATCAGAAAATAAACTAGAGTAAAATGTTGATTACTTTTTGTTGTTGACTCATTCGAATCCATTTGAATTATTGTTATGACTTCTTGTTTGTTATCTTGTTCCTATCATCCAGGAACAACCATGACTCTCATGTACTCTTTAAACTCTTAAATGTATCATGTGAATAGTGAAGAAATCAATCAAGTTTTCTCATCCACATACCAAAGGACGTCCACGGGAGCAGGGGAAGTATTTATTCCTTAAAGAATGTAGAGCAACCCACGTCCCACCACAAAACCGTAAAATGTAGACAATCACAAACACACGATTTACTTGCTCGATCAAATCGATCTACGCCCACGGCAGAGGCGTTTCACTAGTTTTATCTCTCAATTACAACACTCGTACAAAATGAGAACCCTCGTTCTCAAAGCTCTCTCCCTCCCAGATTGTTTTTCTAACAATCACACACAACAGAACGAAAAGCTTAAAACAAAAGAGAGAGAGAGAATTAATAAGTGTGTGTATTGATTTTTTTTTTGTTGGGCTCAGAGAAATGAGAGCAACTCATTTGAAAATGACCTCTCTTCATTTTGTCTTCAGCACACAAACCAAGGTCCACACTTCCATCTAATCAATCCAACTTTCCGTGGGGAAAAAATCAAGTTGTCAAATGCTTTTCCTTTTTCAAAATAATGGGGCCTACTTGTTGAAATTCAACCCATAATACAACAATCTCCACATTGAGTTGAATTTCAACTATCGCTAACCAGGAACTCCACCTCTCTGCAAATAATGCCCCAAACGCGGGCCACCTAACAAGTGCGTAACGCTCTCCCAAATCCAAGCAGGCTTGAACTTGAAGGCCGACCGGTTTGGTCAACATGTCACCGGTTGTCTCAGTAGCACTAATCTTCATCGCGATATTCTCTCGGGCCGTTCTCACGAATGAAATGATATCGACATCTATGTTTTGTCTTCGTGTGCCAGTTTTACTTAGGTGTATTGCGCCCGATTGTCGTAAAACACAATCAACTAGCTTCCTCGCAAGCCCAAGCTCACCAACAAGGTTTCTCAACCAAATAGCTTTTATCGGTCATTCATGTACTCCGGCCTCAGAGTAGACAAACCCATCGCCGACCGTGAGAGTCGATCTCCAACTAATAGCCGAGCCGTAGAGTAAAAGATAACCAGCCAAAGATCTCCTTTATCAAGATCACCAAAGATAGTCGACTCCACAAAACCTACAACCGAGGTTCCCGGCACCGCTATCAAAACCAAACCCAACTGAGGTACCCCCAGATACCGGCGATCCACTTCATCGCCTCCCAATGTGCTCCGGCCGAGCCATATATCCGCCACCGTAGGTATAAAAATTGCTTATCAAGACCAACAAGACTCGTAAAGGTGGGTTGACAACCGACGATCCATCCGACGCGCACCTGTAACGGCCGACGATTACGCGAAAACGATAAAGCGAAGTCATCAACTCATGAAGTGAGTCGGCGGCGCATTTGTTAACGAACGACGCCGTCGGGAGAAAACCCGACGACGGCTCAACGAGGCGAAGCTAAACTCAAACGCTGACGCAGACGGAATCAACCGTTCTTAGTCCGGCCGATGCAAACGAACCGCTTGAGCTCAAAGTTAATCTGACACCGACTCAACACAACGCGACATCACCGAGCAAAACTAAGCCCGAAGACCAAGAATCGACAAGAATCGACGAAAACGACTCAACCGACGAACGGACTCGCCAAATGACCGAGGTGGTTTCACCAATGGTCGAAGCTACTCTACCAAATTGGCCGAGGTACTGCCAAACATGGCCGAGCCTCTCGCGCCATGCCGAGGTCTACCAAACATGGCCGAGCCTCCTGGCCAGTGGTCGAGGTGACTCTACCAATCCGAGCCATTGACCCCTTGAGATGTATAAATAGGGGGTCTTGATTTTGAGGTCGGATTTTTGGGTCTTGGGCTTGATTTCAAGGACTTCTCAAGAGCCCTCTGAGATCTACGACGACGGTTCCGGCACCGGCAGCCCAAGTCCGCCGACGCCGATCTATAGCGAAGGTAAACAAGCTCGGTCAACCACGATACCCTCTAGGTTAAGCTTCTCTTTAACCTCGTGGATAGCCAGGATTTCTCCTTGTAGATCTCACCCGGCCCGCGATCCTCCTTCGTGAGTGTGATCCCCGACGCCATCCTCCTCCTTCGCGGAGTGTGATCCTGCGCTGCTTCCTTCGGAAACGAGCCCTCTACGCCTCAGAAGTTCCCAACCCGGTTTACACCAGATTGAATTGCGCTGTGGTCCAACACAAGTCCCCATGTGCAAAGAACCCACGCAAGCCGGTGATCCGATATAACGAGATCCTCGTGTTTGTTCACTAAGGATAAAAGTTGTAATCTTTTTTATTTTCATTGTAATTTTAAAATAAAGGCATTTCTTTTGAATTTCGCTGTAGGCCAAAGAAGCCGTAGCAAATTCAAATCAATGACAATCATCCCGACTTTTATCGCGAACAAAATGGCTAATTACAGGGCCACCACCTCGACGGAGGTCGCTGCCGCAACCAAGGATCCCTATCCCTGGAAGAAGAGGTCGAAGTTCGAGTTCTCACTGTGAGAAGTTTGAAGAGTACCTATCCTCACCCTCCTCCAGATTCCGCCTCTGCCCAAGAAGGTCTCCGCAGGAGAACCCGGCGGGCCTCCGATGTAGAGCCCCTGTGACGGCGAGTCCAACCTGCCGCCAGGGGTAGCGAAATCCCCTTCGGCGCTCAAGTCCAGCTTGGTGCCCGAGATGAACGCCGATGATGCGCCGGGCGCCTGCGAAGCCCGCCAAAGGCGACGACAGCATGGCGCGCTGCAAACTGCAAGGCCATGCAATCCATGGATGGGGTCCGCTACGGCGGATCTAAGATCCAAACTCACGCAGAGGTTTCAAACAAGTGATCGAATTTGCTACCTGCCGCCAACCAACGAGTGGGTCCAGGTCAAACGGAACCGCTTCCACACTTCGTGAGCGCGATCCGAAGGGCCGCGACTCCTTAGCACGAGCTCGTGCAACAGCTCGTGAGTTAAAGAAGGAAGTGGCAAAGAAGCCACCAAAGTACCGCCAGTTTGAGGCCCAAGTCTAATGGTGCCCCAACCTCGCTATCCACACTGCCTCGGCTTTAAGCCGAAGGATACAGGCGCTGTAAATCCAACGCCAAAGCCTAGACTCGACGACGCCAAAGACAAAGGCGTCAGATTCAATCGCGGGTGAAGCCAACTCCGCCACCACCACCAAACCGACTATCAAGGATCGCCTTGTCCTCGAAGAGAATCACGGTCACCTCATGCAGAGGTCGCACTGCTCCAACAAGGACAAGAAGACTCCCAAGTTCTCCTATCGGATTGAAAATCAAGTCCGAGTCTCCGCGAGACTTTATACCACATCGGCGAAGTCTAAAGGGGTAGTCACTTTCGAAGTTTCGATGGATTGACCCGCCCTCTAAGGAGACGCTGGCCCGACGATGAGGACGTTATACCCAAAGATCACGCCAACATACCGGCAGTTGTTCGATACACACCGATGAGCCGCATCACCATGCAAGAGGTACGAAAATCTCAAGGGATTCTCCCAAATTGACGCAGCCATGCTTGTGCTCCAAGCTCATTAAGACGATGCTCTGAGTGCAATTGCCATCAAGAAGCTCCGTAGGGTGTCAGCCTTCCGAGACTCACCACGAGATGCCGAGACCTAGGACAAGGCGATTTTCGATGATTCCCGAGAGGGTGAGCTGCCGAGGTCACTAATAATATGACCAGCAAAGAATCATCGTCACGGCTATTCCCAGCGATCGCAACGCTAACTCGCTTATGGTCCGACTATCCGACGGTCCAGATACGATAAGCTTCTGAAGGGGTTACCCGCGGAGGATGATGCGTCAGATATTGGCTCCGCAATCGCATCTGATCATACTGTATCTAGCGAAGGGAGCCCCCAAGAAACACTTATGATCAGTACAGATCAAGTGGCCAAAATGCTAGACGAAGCGTTGAATAAACAACGGGAAAACTTCAAGTTAGAAATGGAGTTGGCCATGCAGACGATGAGAGAAATGCACGACCAACAGATCCAAGCCCTGACAAAACATCAAGGTGAATCGAGTCAACGCGTCAACGTCGATGAAGATGATAGCGATTCGGATCAGGAGGAAGCGCCAGAAGATGATAACCCCCCTGAACCACGCGACGCTGCTGTTGCTCATGAGAGCGAGAAGATCAAAGACTTGGAGAGCAAAATCAATTCATTGATTTCCGCTCAAGAAGTAAAGAAGACAGGTATTCCTTGCCCATACCCGAGGGAATGGGAATCAATCCCGTACCCGTCGAAGTTTAACTTAATAAACTTCACACCATTTGACGGGAAGGGTTCCCCGACGCAGCACTTGATTTATTTCAAGTCACACCTCGGAGTTATTTCTGGCAACGAACCCCTGATGGTTCGGTCATTCGTTGGCACCCTTCGTGGGGCTGCCTTCGAATGGTACCGCCGTCTCAAGCCGGGGAGCATTCACAGCTGGGACGACATGGAGTCTAGCTTCCTTACCAATTTCTTTGATGACGATACCGAGGTATCGATCGGGACATTGCTCGACGAGAAGCAGAAAGACGGAGAAACCGTGGATATCTTTGTCAAACGATTCCGGAACAAGGCAATGAACTGTCGGGATCCAATAACGGAGGAGTTCATCCTCCAAACCTGCCACAGCAACTTATCGATAGATGTGCTTGAAGCAATGGGTACAGCACCATCGATAACGTGGAAGGACCTGAAGGTTCGTGGAGAGCAAGCCGAGAGGTTCCTCAAAAGGAAAAAGGCAGAGAGAGGTCAGCCGACAACGGAAGCTCCGAAGCGTAACTTTGTCCCGCGCGGCAAAGGGAAAGCCAAGACGGCGGTTGCGAACCAAACGTTCCAACTCCAACCCCAGCAGCAGCAGCAGAAGAAGAACGCCGCAACAGTACAATCAACGGGCAACCTCACAAAACAAGGCCTTAGAGCCGAGATTCCCAAGTCCTATTCCTTTAGGGACGACGAGATTCCCGGTCTCTTCAAATATCTTGTGGAAAATAACAAGATCAAGCTCCCTCCCGATTCGTAATCAAGAGGAGGCGATGAAGACTAATGACCCAAGATACCGTATGCACATAGGGCAGCTTCATCACCCCACTAAATCCGCTTCAGCCTTTAAGGACAAAATCCGTGCTTTAATTGACGTAGGGTCATTACTATGAAGCCGCCCAAAGAAAAGAAGGTCGGAGCTTAATGCGTATCCATAAGTTTCGGTCGGTGCCATTGACATGGTTTGAACCCGAACCGCTGGTCAAAGTTGCGTGAAGACGGTGAATGACGACCCACACAAGCCGTAAAGGACTTGTATCGTGATACGTACCGAATGGCTAAGTTCAGGGTCCACCCGCACTTACCGGAAGATGAGCAATGGGTAGCCTCTTCTTCAAGAATAAGCCGCTGTAAGGGAAAGGCGGCCATGCTACTCCGAATTCGAGGGAAACGATGAACAGTGGTAACATTCCACCGTCCGGCGGGGAACTCAAGCCCACGCCACCGTGAGTGGACACGGTATAAATACAAGTACCTTAAGTCCCCACCCCACGCCAAACGCCCTTGAGCCGGGTACCAACAAATCCCTCACCGCGACGTAGAAAGCGCAACAAAGAAGTGGTCGCTAAAGAAGCTACAAACAGCGTACCGCAGAAGAAGTTCAACTCCGGCAGCCTCGATTCGGCCGCCCGATTGAAGAAGACACGAGTTGATTAAGGGCATTTTATCCGAAGCCTAAGAAGGATAAAGCCAGCGCCTCTGCAGCGTTGCGGTTTAGTCTTTTCCCGATTGAAGACACGAGTTCGATTAAGGGCATTTTATCCCAAAGCCTAAGAAGGATAAAGCCAGCGCCTCTGCAGCGTTGCGGTTTAGTCTTTCTCGATTGAAGAAGACACGAGTTGATTAAGGGCATTTTATCGAAGCCTAAGAAGGATAAAGCCAGCGCCTCACAGCGTTGCGGTTTAGTCTTTTCCCGATTGAAGACACGAGTTCGATTAAGGGCATTTTATCCCAAAGCCTAAGAAGGGATAAAGCCAGCGCCTCTGCAGCGTTGCGGTTTAGTCTTTTCCCGATTGAAGAAGACACGAGTTGATTAAGGGCATTTTATCCCAAAGCCTAAGAAGGATAAAGCCAGCGCCTCACCGCAGCGTTGCGGTTTAGTCTTTCTCGATTGAAGAAGACACGAGTTCGATTACGGGGTATTTTATCCGAAGCCTAAGAAGGATAAAGCCAGCGCCTCTGCAGCGTTGCGGTTTAGTCTTTTCCCGATTGAAGACACGAGTTCGATTAAGGGCATTTTATCGAAGCCTAAGAAGGATAAAGCCAGCGCCTCACCGCAGCGTTGCGGTTTAGTCTTCGCCGATTGAAGACACGAGTTCGATTAAGGGCATTTTATCCCAAAGCCTAAGAAGGGATAAAGCCAGCGCCTCACAGCGTTGCGGTTTAGTCTTTCTCGATTGAAGAAGACACGAGTTTGATTATGGGGTATTTTATCCGAAGCCTAAGAAGGATAAAGCCAGCGCCTCACAGCGTTGCGGTTTAGTCTTTTCCCGATTGAAGACACGAGTTGATTAAGGGCATTTTATCCCAAAGCCTAAGAAGGGATAAAGCCAGCGCCTCACCGCAGCGTTGCGGTTTAGTCTTTCTCCGATTGAAGAAGACACTAGAGTTCGATTAAGGGCATTTTATCCCAAAGCCTAAGAAGGGATAAAGCCAGCGCCTCACCGCAGCGTTGCGGTTTAGTCTTTTCCCGATTGAAGAAGACACGAGTTGATTACGGGGCATTTTATCCGAAGCCTAAGAAGGATAAAGCCAGCGCCTCTGCAGCGTTGCGGTTTAGTCTTTTCCCGATTGAAGACACGAGTTTGATTATGGGGTATTTTATCCGAAGCCTAAGAAGGATAAAGCCAGCGCCTCTGCAGCGTTGCGGTTTAGTCTTTTCCCGATTGAAGACACGAGTTGATTAAGGGCATTTTATCGAAGCCTAAGAAGGATAAAGCCAGCGCCTCTGCAGCGTTGCGGTTTAGTCTTTCTCCGATTGAAGAAGACACGAGTTCGATTAAGGGCATTTTATCCCAAAGCCTAAGAAGGATAAAGCCAGCGCCTCTGCAGCGTTGCGGTTTAGTCTTTTCCCGATTGAAGAAGACACGAGTTGATTAAGGGCATTTTATCGAAGCCTAAGAAGGGATAAAGCCAGCGCCTCACAGCGTTGCGGTTTAGTCTTTTCCCGATTGAAGACACGAGTTCGATTAAGGGCATTTTATCCCAAAGCCTAAGAAGGATAAAGCCAGCGCCTCTGCAGCGTTGCGGTTTAGTCTTTTCCCGATTGAAGACACGAGTTGATTAAGGGCATTTTATCGAAGCCTAAGAAGGATAAAGCCAGCGCCTCTGCAGCGTTGCGGTTTAGTCTTTTCCCGATTGAAGAAGACACGAGTTGATTACGGGGCATTTTATCCGAAGCCTAAGAAGGGATAAAGCCAGCGCCTCTGCAGCGTTGCGGTTTAGTCTTTCTCCGATTGAAGAAGACACGAGTTTGATTAAGGGGTATTTTATCCGAAGCCTAAGAAGGGATAAAGCCAGCGCCTCTGCAGCGTTGCGGTTTAGTCTTTTCCCGATTGAAGACACGAGTTCGATTAAGGGCATTTTATCGAAGCCTAAGAAGGGATAAAGCCAGCGCCTCTGCAGCGTTGCGGTTTAGTCTTTTCCCGATTGAAGACACGAGTTTGATTATGGGGTATTTTATCCGAAGCCTAAGAAGGATAAAGCCAGCGCCTCACCGCAGCGTTGCGGTTTAGTCTTTCTCGATTGAAGAAGACACTAGAGTTCGATTAAGGGCATTTTATCCCAAAGCCTAAGAAGGGATAAAGCCAGCGCCTCTGCAGCGTTGCGGTTTAGTCTTTTCCCGATTGAAGAAGACACGAGTTGATTAAGGGCATTTTATCCGAAGCCTAAGAAGGATAAAGCCAGCGCCTCTGCAGCGTTGCGGTTTAGTCTTTCTCCGATTGAAGAAGACACGAGTTCGATTAAGGGCATTTTATCCCAAAGCCTAAGAAGGGATAAAGCCAGCGCCTCACCGCAGCGTTGCGGTTTAGTCTTTTCCCGATTGAAGACACGAGTTGATTACGGGGCATTTTATCCGAAGCCTAAGAAGGATAAAGCCAGCGCCTCACCGCAGCGTTGCGGTTTAGTCTTTTCCCGATTGAAGAAGACACGAGTTCGATTAAGGGCATTTTATCCCAAAGCCTAAGAAGGATAAAGCCAGCGCCTCACCGCAGCGTTGCGGTTTAGTCTTTTCCCGATTGAAGACACGAGTTAGATCTTGCTTTACACAAAATCAGCCTCAGACTCCTTTGACAAAGACTCGCCATCCCACCTAAGATCAAGTAGTGAAAAGACTTGGTTTACTAAAAGGAGATGCGCCCAATAATCACTTCTTCAAAACCATAAGACTCCATTAATGGGCCTATCCTCCACACATTCAGATATAGTCCGTAAATACCGGGTATCATGAAGAGATGGGGTATGACTTGACACGAGGGAAGGTCTATGTTTCGAGGTCCTCGAGTCCTCCTAAAGCGCATATGTCCCAAGAGGAAAGCCTGATAATTACTATGCATTTAGAAGGATTGGGATACCTAATCCTCCTCGAAGATGAATGCTCGGGTCGATTGATAATAATCCACCCTGAGGGAGACTACATTCGCCCGACTCTTCATTGATTTCACACAAACTTCTGAGAAGCTTCTTTAATGTCAAATATGGCTTGATCCTCGCCATCGCTGAGAGTGATGAAGACATGCCAACATGGGAAGACCCATGGATCCATCAACTCCAAGAGCAGCTTGGGGACAGTTCGAACAAAGAGAACCCCCACTAAGGACGAGGTAGTCCAAAGTTAATATGGGTGATGAAGAGCATCCTAAACTCATAAAACAGCTAATACTCTCCCTTGGAAGAAAAGGAAGAGTTGATTGCCCTAATCGTGGAGTATATCGATGTATTCACCGAGTTACGAGGACATGCCAGACTCGACCCTAATGTGGCAACACATCGCCTCAACATCAAGGCGATGTCAAACCCGGCTAGCAACAAAGAAGACGCTGGCCCACAAATATTGGAGGCAATTGTTGACGGCGAAGAAACTCATAGAATCGGATTCATCAAGGAAATTCAACATCCGGATTGTGGCTAATATAGTCCCGGCCATGAAGAAAATGGGTCGATTAGGACTCGTTCCACTACGAGACCTCAACGCTTGCCCGAAGTTGACTTTCCTCTTCCAATCACCGATGTCATAGTTGACAACACGGTGGATTTGAAAGAATGTCCTTTATGGATGGCTTTTCGGTATAATCAAATCAAGATGTACCCCGATGACGCCAAACACACCGCTCGTAACGCATCGCATATATTGCTACACCGGTCATGCCGCTCGCCTCAAAATGCCGCGAACATACCGTAGAGCAATGACGGAGATTTTCCAGATCATCTTCTAAAAGGTCAATGCTACGCCGACGATTTGGTCGCGGAAAAGCCGCGGACAAAGGAGATCACATCGAAGATCTTAGAACGGTATTCGAACTCATGACTCATCGCCTAAAGATGAACCCCGCCAAATCCTTCCTTGGGATGTCCAAGGGCAAGTTCTTCGCCGTTGCCACCGACAAAGGAATCCACGCCGATCCCGACAAAGTGAAGGCAATTCGAGAGTTGCAACCTCCGGTGAAATCCGAGAGAACTCGGGGTTATAAGGACGACATGTGATCCCGGTTCATATCGAACCTATCCGAAGTGCCAACCGCTCTCCAAGTTGAACAAGAAGGGTGTGTCGCTTATTTGGGACGACACCCGCCGTAAAGCGCTTGAAGAGATCAAATTGTATTCGCTAAACCTCCCGTTTTGTTGCACCGCGGTCGAAAACCGCTTTTGATCTACGCCAAGGCAACGGATCACCTTGCTTATTACAAGAAGACGACGACCACGCGGTCACGTAAATGTGCAAAGGTATTACCTAAGCCAACATTAGTCGGTGCCGAAGTCTCGATATCCAATGGTCGAGAAGCAAGGCTTGCATTAGTGTTCGATCGTAAAATGCGCACTATTTAGTCCGGATGCACGATTTATGTTATTTCCAACGGAATCCGGTCCGAATATTCATGACCCACCGCCTCGATGAGTTGGTTGGGCTAAATGGGCCTTGCTCTTATCCCAATATGACTTGTATTTCAAACAACGTAAGTCACCAAAGGACAAGCGATTTGTGATCTCTTGGTCGCCACCGACAACGGATGCGCTTGAGCTATATGACGATCTTCCCGATGAAGTCCACGGTCAACACTACATCGCACCAATAAATATGGCATCGTGATTTTGATGGAGCTTCGGCCACCATGTGGCAAGCTCGATGTTCTAAGATTTCCACCGAGTCGAGTTGTCTTGATTTCCGAATCATGTCATGCCCCGTGCTTATTCACTCACCAACCTTGTTCCAATAACGTGAGTCGTAATACAACGCTGCTACTTATCGGACTTAGCTTCACCAAGGAGTCGGGGTAGAGTATTCAAGCATACACGGCGATTCGCAATTGATAGCCACGTGCATCCGCGGGTGACTATGAAGTTAGGAACTGATCTAATCCTCTATCATCGATAGCCGTTGAAATAGCATCTATTCAAGAGTTTTTCATCGAATATATCCCGCTACCAAAACGCTATGGATGCACCGGCGGCAAGCAGAATGTCGTTAGCACAACCTTCCTTCCGAGACCAGCAACTAGTCACCGCCAGACTCACCAACTCTTCGCACCATTATACGATGAGGCACAAGAAGATAAGGGGTAGTTACCAAAGAGGTATATGCAACCCAAACCAAATTGGAGCCCCGAGATTGACGCCTTATTATCGACTACGCCTTGCATGGTATTCTCGCCACAAGACGAAGAGAGAGTCAATCCGCCAAGAGCTCCCGTGTTCTTTTACCACGTAAACCCGATGCTATATCGCCGGGTACGATGGTCTTTGCCACGCATGCCTCTCAAACAAAGAGGCGTAAGAGGTCCTTCGAAGCACACGGTGAATGTGGTGCGCACTACCGGTCCCAAGCTCTACGATCGAATCGAGGATGGGCTACTTTGGCCCACGATGATTAATGACGGGTCGAGTATGCTCTGAAATGCCACGCGGTCAAATTCACGCCAATTATATGCATCACCTCCCCGGAGCAAGCATCCTTCACATCCCGCCATTCGAGACATGGGGAATGGACGCTGTAGGTCCCATTTTTCCTCCGCCGCTAAAGGAGATCGGTTTATTCTAGCGACACCGACTACTTCTCCAAGCGGGCGTATAATCCCGCTTAAAGGAAGTAGGCGAAGTACCGCCATTGTTTATCAAACACCATGTCATCTATCGACACGGTCCCAAGACGGATCGTGCATGACAACGGTCCCCAATTTATCGCCACCTTCATCGTGTTTTATGAAATTCAAGATACAAGATGTCTCACAATGCCTTATAATCCAAAGAAGAAATGGATTAGCCAAGCATTCAACAAGACGATATCAAAATTCGCCGAAGCTTGTGAAGAGTAACAAGCCAGACCGATGATAAACTCGAGAAGCTCCTTCAGCGACGCGACGATCAGACGCGACGCCAACCGAGAGACCCCGTGACTTCGGTTTACTGCGCGGCGCTTCTCCGCTGGAGATCCGTATCCCGCCACTTCAGACGCCTTTCAAAGAGATGACGACCAAGAACAACATCAAAAACGCCTCAAGAGCTTGAGATGTTAGATGAGAAGCTCGGAGGCTCAACAATGCATTGAGTTCTACCAAGCTAGATGTCGAGGGCTTTCAACAAGAAAGTTCGACAGAGAACCTTTAGAGAAGGAGATTTGGTCCGCCGCCGACACCGATAATCCTCACTTCCAAGAAGAAAGGTAAATTCAACCTAAATGGGAGGGTCCGCTTGTAATAGAAACTTACTCCAATGGTGCATATCGCCTAATTACCCAAAATGGCGACCGGCAATTAATGCCGATAATGGGAAGTTCCTCAAGAAATACTACCCATAGTATCTTCGTGATAACCCGCTTCAACGGAAGTTCCTCGTGGGATATTTCACCCACTTTTCGCGAGGATAACCCTAGATTTATCCTCCATCACATTTCCCCACCGATCAAATTCCTTGACGGTCTACAAATTTTCGTACATTACCAAAATCCCTCTTGATTCCTTCTATGAACAAGAGGCCCACTAAATTTCTTTCACGCCGAGAGAATATAAAATTCTTCCTCCTGCCGTGAAAACTTTTCGTGTCAAACGGAAGGGTTTCACCTCTCATCTTAGGTAGCTACCGATCAAGGTATGCGCCGATTTTCGCACTGTGTTGTCCGATCAAGGTCACCTGAAGTCTCTCTTTCTCGGAGTGGAGATCCCACTCTTAGTTCCATCTTCATCTCGTAGCCGATCAAGGTATGCGCCGATTTTCGCACTGTGTTGTCCGATCAAGGTCACCTCGAAGTCTCTTTCGTTCTCGAGTGGAGATCCCACTCTTAGTTCCATCTTCATCTCGTAGCCGATCAAGGTATGCGCCGATTTTCGCACTGTGTTGTCCGATCAAGGTCACCTCGAAGTCTCTTCGCTTCCTGAGTGGAGATCCCACTCTTAGTTCCACCTCTCATCTTAGGTAGTACCGACCGGGTATAGGCCGGATTGTCAAACCAGTTGTCCGTCCAAGGTCGCCTCGAAGTCTTTTCCTGCTCTCGGCGGAGATCCCACTTTAGTTCCATCTTTCATCTTAGGTAGCTACCGACCGGTTGTAGCGCCGATTTTCGTGATCAGTGTTGTCCGATCAAGGTCGCCAGTCTTTTCGGTTCTCGGCGGAGATCCCACTTTTAGTTCCATCTTTCATCTTAGGTAGCCGACGAAGGTATGCGCCGGATTTTCGTGACCAGTTGTCCGGAAGGTCACCGAAGTCCCTTCGGCTCGGAGATCCCACTTTAGTTCCATCTTTCATCTTAGGTAGCGCCGATCAAGTAAGGCGCCAGATTTTCGCACCGTGTTGTCCGATCAAGGTCGCTCGAAGTCTTTTCGGTTCTCGGCGGAGATCCCACTTTAGTTCCATCTTTCATCTTAGGTAGCGCCGACCGGAAGGTATAAGGCCGGATTTTCGCATCCAGTTGTCCGAATCAAGGTCGCCTCGAAGTCTTTTCGCTCTCGGCGGAGATCCCACTTTAGTTCCATCTTTCATCTTAGGTAGCCGGATCAAGGTATACGATTTTCGCACCGTGTTGTCCGACCGGAAGTCGCTCGAAGTCTTTTCGCTTCGGCGGAGATCCCACTTTCTTTTTCCCACCTCAATCAATCTTATTCTGCTTAGTCTTTCCCGATTGAAGAAGACACCAGAGTTCGACTTCGGGGCATTTTATCCCAAGCCTAAGAAGGATAAAGCCAACGCCACACGCTGCTTCTGCTTAGTCTTTCTCCATTGAAGAAGACACCGAGTTCGATCGGGGCATTTTATCCCGGCCTAAGAAGGATAAAGCCAACGCCACACGCTGCCGGGTTTAGTCTTTCTCCATTGAAGAAGACACCGAGTTCGACTGGGGTATTTTATCCCAAGCCTAAGAAGGATAAAGCCAACGCCACACGCTGCCGGGTTTAGTCTTTCTCCATTGAAGAAGACACCGTTCGATTCTCGGGCATTTTATCCCAAGCCTAAGAAGGATAAAGCCAACGCCACACGCTGCCGGTTTAGTCTTTCTCCATTGAAGAAGACACCGAGTTAGATTCTCGGGCATTTTATCCCAAGCCTAAGAAGGATAAAGCCAACGCCACACGCTGCCGGGTTTAGTCTTTCTCCATTGAAGAAGACACAGAGTTTGATTATGGGGTATTTTATCCCGGCCTAAGAAGGATAAAGCCAACGCCACACGCTGCCGCTTAGTCTTTTCCCCGATTGAAGAAGACACCGAGTTTGATTCTGGGGTATTTTATCCCGCCTAAGAAGGATAAAGCCAACGCCACACGCTGCCGGTTTAGTCTTTCTCCATTGAAGAAGACACCGAGTTCGACTCGGATATTTTATCCCGCCTAAGAAGGGATAAAGCCAACGCCACACGCTGCCGGGTTTAGTCTTTCTCCATTGAAGAAGACACCGTGAGTTCGATTCGGGCATTTTATCCCAAGCCTAAGAAGGATAAAGCCGACCTACCACGCTGCCGTAGTCTATTCTCGACAAAGACGGCTTCACGATTCAACATCGTAGCATTAAGTCTAAGAGAGTTTCATTCTTTAGCACAACGCTGTGTGTAGAACGGATTTAGACATCTACATGCTAGCCCAACTCAAACGGTAGTTGGTAAAGGCTCATCAAACCCGCTGAAGGCCGGGTTGGCTAATAACCCTAAAGCCAACGCCACACGCTGCCGGGTTTAGTCTTTCTCCGATTGAAGAAGACACCGAGATCGATTCTCGGGTATTTCATCCCGGCCTAAGAAGGATAAAGCCAACGCCACACGCTGTCGTGGTCTCTTGCCCGTAAAAGAGTATAAAGCCTATGTATTCAATATCATAGCAACAAGTCTAGAAGAGTTTCATTCTTTAGCACAACGCCACGCATGAACGGATGTGGACAATCCGCACGCCAGCCCAATTCAAACGTAATTGGTAAAGGCTAATCAAACCCTGATGGTCGAGGATTTGCCAAAATCCTATAAGTATTATGGTTAATTATTTCGCATCTAAATAAAAGAATCATAATAAATAATGAAAGGAATAAATCTTATTCATTTGAAGTAAATATAAAGGAGCTACAATTGTCGGAGACAATCGATTCAAGCAAAGCCGTGGATAATCACAACGACGCTGGAAAACAGAAGTCTCAAGACCAAAGCAACACGCCGACTTCATTGGCGCAATCTAGTAATGTGAAGGAAGCGAGGTCGCCTTTGACGGTGGCTAATTTTTTCTCCGTTCGCCTCGAACCCGAAGCTTTGCTCTTCTCGTTCCTCTTCGAGTTCGCGATAATAGTGCCGTGATGTTCCCCGACGACGCTTCGAGGACTTGCTTCTCATGTTCGCTGACATCCTCGACTCGTGCACTCACGCCTGAAATTCTTCGCCTCCCTTGAACAGTTCCGATTCTGCGCTTGACAAGTTTGTTCCACGTTTACACCGCCGCCATATGAGTTCGTAAAATGACCTCTTGTTTCGATATTCTCTCGCTAAAGGTGCGTTTCACGAAGCCTTGATCCGAGCCTCGCCGATGAGTCGACACCATTGCATGATTCAAAAAGGCTAAACTCTCCACCACGACGCAAGAGTTAGCTGCCTAGTGAGCTTTTGCTCACAACGATTAGCTAGCCGAGGGTCACCAACACGCGAATTTCCAAGCTACTCAATATGAATGGGCGAAGACCATAAAGTCACCCCATCTAACCTCGATAATAGAGATCGCTGCTTCAAACCATTCTCCAACAAATTAAGGAGACCCATCACGTAACGGAGTCGAACGCAGATTTTGGCCCGGCAATCTCGCAATAGGTTGAATCCGGAAGTGGTCCGCCAAGATTAACCTGGCCTCCACCCACTCTATACTGAAGGGTTGGGAAATCCTCGGTTTCCGGTAATGTAAGGGAGGCGCGTGGAGCGGATGATGGAAGCGATCCTCAAACTCGCCATCCCAAATTATGATAGTAGGCTCAGCTTTCGGTTTCTTCATAATAGTGTTCGCCTTCACGCGCTTCGCCTCTCTGGTGGAAAAGGCCTTCACCGGATGACCTTGAGAATCGAGACTTGACATTGGGAGCCTTCAAGCAGACTAATAATTATCTGGAGCATCGGCCATCACAAGAGAATAAAGGGTTAATGATCATTTAGGAGGAATATCTTAAAAAAAAAAGGAAGTAGTATAAGGCGAGAACTCTTCTCTAAACCCATGAGATCGAAGTCATTTAACCTTATAACGGTAATGACGATTTCACCAGATTAAATGCCCGAGAACGATAAATATAGTCGGTAAACAAAGCTTAATATATATCCCGCTCTACTAGCAAGAGTACGGTATGAAATCGCCCCGCTAACAACATCGAGACGGTGATCTTTGAAGCCTCAATCTCACGGGAGAATCTCGCTCTTCCCAATCGCCACAAAGGAGAACGGCTGGGTCATAACGAATACAACTGGAAGCGCCGACTCACGGCGGAGAATCTCGCTCTTCCCAATCGCCACAAAGGAGAACGGCGGGATACAACGATATATGTAATGAATACGATGACGCCGCACACCACCGAAAGAAGGAGGCGCGGCATTCACGCCGCCGCGGCGAAGTTGATCGACTTAACGCCGCGATCTTCCCGACGACATCGTAAACTGCAAAAGAAGACAAATAAAGTCAGATATGCAGTTGAAAATCAACAAAAAGGCATCAAGAAAGACCGTAGCTCGCGACGGCGCGAACGAACAACAAGACCGACGACCAAACACGCCCGCACGACCAGCGCCAGGCGCCGCCTGCCATGCCTGTGCCGCGCAGTACTGGTGGCAAAGTCACGCTTCAAGGCCGCCAAGGCCTGTGCCGTTGCTCGGTAAGCGCTTCAGCCATACTTCAGGCCGTCAGCCCGGTGCCGAATTGCGCGCTTGCTACTTCAGCAATAGCTGGCGCGCCCAGGCCGCGAAACAGGCGCTTGTGTCAGGCCTGCGCGCTGGTTTCGGCAGCGCCGTGCCGCACTGGAAGCCAGTACCAGTACTGGCGCTTCTGTGCCGTATCTATTACCAGTCAGCGCGCTGCTTAAGGCCGCTTCGCCGGTGTCGGCCACGGCCAGGTCTTCGATTGCCGCCACCGCCGACGCCGTTTTCCCGTTTTGTCGACAGCACCTGCTCATGCACAAAACAAAAGAGAGAAAGAAAAGAAGAAGAAGAAGAAAAGACGCCTGTGCATGTACCTCGCCGCTTGAGAGAGAGGAGACGGCGAAACGAGATGAAGACAAGAGAAAGCACAGAGGGGCCGCCTAGGTCGAAGAAAAGGAGGGATTATGGGTATTTATAACAACCCCATATGGACCCAATCTTTGAACAAGGACTCCTATTTGGCAAGAAGTAGGAATTCTAATTGGGGCCCAAATCAATTCTAATTAGGACTCTAATCAGCCCCAATTAGGAGTCCTAATTGGAACCTTATCCGATATCAAAACAAAGGCCAAATCAGTCCGCTGATTGGCTCCTAATTCCTCCGCTATATATGGGAAAGATTCAAGGTTTCTTCTACAGATAACACGCTAATTCCCCACATCAATCACGCCTAATCCTACCCAACTAGGATTACGAGTATAAACCGCTTCCTAATTTGTCGAGAAGTTCCCAAGAATATTCTCACAAAAATATTCTTAGGGATAACTCGATCAAGATTGCATCGACATCAACGCCGCCTAATCCTACCCAACTAGGATTACGAGTATAAACCGCTTCCTAATTTGTCGAGAAGTTCCCAAGAATATTCTCACAAAAATATTCTTAGGGATAACTCGATCGTAAGGATTGCATCGACGCCGATCCGCCGCCTAATCCTACCCAACTAGGATTACGAGTATAAACCGCTTCCTAATTTGTCGAGAAGTTCTAAGAATATTTTCACAAAAATATTCTTAGGGATAACTCGATCGCGGCGGATTGCATCGACGCCGATCAATGCCGCCTAATCCTACTCCAACTAGGATTACGAGTATAAACCGCTTCCTAATTTGTCGAGAAGTTCCCAAGAATATTCTCACAAAAATATTCTTAGGGATAACTCGATCGTATGGATTGCATCGACGCCGATCAAGCGCCGCCTAATCCTACCCAACTAGGATTACGAGTATAAACCGCTTCCTAATTTGTCGAGAAGTTCTAAGAATATTCTCACAAGAAATATTCTTAGGGATAACTCGATCATGAATTGCATCGACCACAACAACGCCTAACCTACCCACTAGGATTACGAGTATAAACTATTTCCAAAATTTCAACGAGGAGTTCCCGAGAATAAATCCATATTCTTAAGGATAACTCAGAGTTCTTAATTTCTCCCACCATAATCTCCAAGAGAGGATAATCTGATGAGGAGTGAAAGTCATATGAATCATATCCATAGCTCCGAAGTTAAACCAACAACACAGATGATGAAGGAATTAGCCAATAAGGGTTATGAAATTCCATGTACTGACATACCCAACAAAGGAGTTCACGACATATGGAGAAGTCCAAAGTCCGATGGTTAGTCAAACAACCACCAACCGACTAACGAAGTTACAAACAAAACTCACCCACCAATCAAGATTTCAACAAACGGTCGACAATAAATGCAAAGACCGCGGATCTTATCAGAATTCTACAAAGAATGGATGATCTGAAAGAATCAAGACTTGAAGCTATCTTTGGACCCTCAATCGAATCGGCCGGAACATCATGTCCAAAGCATCCCGCACTCATCAAGAATCGAGACCGAGACGCTTTGGAGGGGTATCCAGTAGGCATAAAAATTGCTTATCGCGACCAACAAGACTCATAAAAGGTGGGTTGACAACCGACGATCCATCCGACGGCGCCGACCGTAACGCCGCCGACGCGATTACGCCGCGAAAACGATAAAGCGAGCCCATCTAACTCATGAAGTGAGTCGGCGAGGCGCTGCTCCGGCGCCGTGCAAGAAAGGCGCCAGTGCCGCTACCAAGGCCGCTGGCGCTACCAGTTATTCGGTGGCGTCGAAGCCGCCAGGTACGTTCTGGCGCTACTTGTGCCGCAGGTGGCGTTTCTGTGTACATAGCGCTGTTCATACAGTGTTTACTGGAGGGCGCTTCAGTACTTAGCTGCCATACGCTTGTGCGGCGAAATACTTCGGTAGCTTAGGCCGCTACGGCGCTTGCCTCATACAATGTACTGGAGGCTATTCAGTCACAGCTTAAGGCGCCTCGTTTGCCGGGCCGCATGGCCCGATTGCCGCCACCGCCGACGCCGTTCTCCCGTTTGTCGACAGTAACTGCTCATGCACAAAACAAAAAAAAGAGAGAAAGAAAAGAAGAAGAAGAAGAAAAGACGCCTCGTGCATGTACCTCGCCGCTTGAGAGAGAGGAGACGGCGAAACGAGATGAAGACAAGAGAAAGCACAGAGGGGCCGCCTAGGTCGAAGAAAAGGAGGGATTATGGGTATTTATAACAACCCCATATGGACCCAATCCTCTTTGAACAAGGACTCCTATTTGGCAAGAAGTAGGAATTCTAATTGGGGCCCAAATCAATTCTAATTAGGACTCTAATCAGCCCCTAATTAGGAGTCCTAATTGAACCTTATCCGATATCAAAACAAGCAAATCAGTCCGCTGATTGGCTCCTAATTCCTCCGCTATATATGGGAAAGATTCTCAAGGTTTCTTCTACAGATAACACTCGATTCCCTCGACATCAACGCTACGCCTAATCCTACTCCAACTAGGATTACGAGTATAAACCGCTTCCTAATTTATCGAGAAGTTCCTAAGAATATTTTCACAAAAATATTCTTAGGATAACTCGATCGTATGATTGCATCGACGCATCAACGCCGCCTAATCCTACTCCAACTAGGATTACGAGTATAAACCGCTTCCTAATTTATCGAGAGTTCCCTAAGAATATTCTCACAAAAATATTCTTAGGATAACTCGATCGTATGGATTGCATCGACGATCAACGCGTCACTAATCCTACCCAACTAGGATTACGAGTATAAACCGCTTCCTAATTTATCGAGAGTTCCTAAGAATATTTTCACAAAAATATTCTTAGGATAACTCGATCGTATGGATTGCATCGACGCATCAACGCCGCCTAATCCTACTCCAACTAGGATTACGAGTATAAACCGCTTCCTAATTTATCGAGAGTTCTGAAGAATATTTTCACAAAAATATTCTTAGGATAACTCGATCGTATGGATTGCATCGACGCATCAACGCCGCCTAATCCTACTCCAACTAGGATTACGAGTATAAACCGCTTCCTAATTTATCGAGAGTTCCTAAGAATATTCTCACAAGAAATATTCTTAGGATAACTCGATCGTATGGATTGCATCGACGCATCAACGCCGCCTAATCCTACCCAACTAGGATTACGAGTATAAACTATTTCCAAAATTTCAACGAGGAGTTCCCGGAGAATAAATCCATATTCTTAAGGATAACTCAGAGTTCTTAATTTCTCCCACCATAATCTCCAAGAGAGGATAATCGATGAGGAGTGAAAGTCATGTTGACATCGGATAATCATATCCTCCGCCAGAAGTTAAACCAACAACACACGGATGATGAAGGAATTAGCCGAATAAGGGTTATGAAATTCCATGTACCCATTACGCCAATGTGTCGCCAACAAAGGAGTTCGCCGACATATGGAGAAGTCCAAAGTCCGATGGTTAGTCAAACAACCACCAACCGACACGAAGTTACAAACAAAACTCACCCACCAATCAAGATTTCAACAAACGGTCGACAATAAATGCAAAGACCGCGGATCTTATCGTGAATTCTACAAAGAACCGGATGATCCGAAAGAATCAAGACTTGAAGCTATCTTTTGGGACCCTCACCATCAAGGTCGAACCATCATGTCCAAAGCATCCCGCACTCATCAAGAATCGAGACCGAGACGCTTTGGAGGGGTATCCTAGGCATAAAAATTGCTTATCGCACCAACAAGACTCATAAAGGTGGGTTGACAACCGACGATCCATCCGACGGCGCGACCGTAACGCCGCCGACGCGATTACGCCGCAAAACGATAAAGCGAAGTCGACGAACTCATGAAGTGAGTCGGCGAGGCGCATTTGCCAACGAAACGACGCGCCGCGGAGAAAACCCGACGACGGCTCAACGAGGCGAAGTTGGCTAAACTCAAACGCTGACGAGACGGAATCAACCGCACTTAGTCCGCCGATGCAAACGAACCGCTTGAGCTCGAAAGTTGATCGGACACGGACTCAACACAACGGCGACATCACCGAGCAAAACTAAGCCCGAAGACCGAAGAATCGACGAAGAATCGACGGAAAAATGACTCGAACCGACGAACGGACTCGGCCAAATGATCGAGGTGGCTCTACCAACATGGTCGAGCTACCCTACCAAATTGGTCGAGGTACCTCGCCAGGAAGGTGGTTTGCCACTATGGTCGAGCCACCTCGGCCAACTTGTCGAGGTACCTACCAGCAGTCGAGGTGGCTCTACCAAACATGGTCGAGCCTCCTACCAGTGGTCGAGGTGACTCTACCAATGGTCGAAAGCACCACCCCTGAGATGTATAAATAGGGGGTCTTGATTTCGGAGGTCGAATTTTTGGGTCTTGGGCTTGGATTTCGGCGACTTCAAGAGCCCTCGCGAGATCTACGACGACGGTTCCGAAAGCACCGGCGAGCTCAAGTCCGCCGACGCCGATCTATAGGCGAAGGTAAACAAGCTCGGTCGAATCCAGATACCCTCTAGGTTAAGCTTCGCCTTAACCTCGTGGATAGCTGTGATTTCTCCTTATAGATTCACCCGCCCGCGATCCTCTCCTTCGTGAGTGTGATCCCCGCAGCGCATCGCCTCCTTCGTGAGTGTGATCCTGCTTTCGCTTCTTCGCGGAAACGAGCCCTCTACGCCTCAGAGTTCCAACCCGATTTACACTGTGATTGAATTGCGCTGTGGTCCACGGACACAATAAGTCCCCAAGACAGCAAAGAACCCACGCAAGCGGTGATCCGATATAACAGATCCTCGTGGTTTGTTCACTAAGGATAAAAGTTGTAATCTTTTTTGATTTTCATTGTACGCCTTAAAATAAAAGGCATTTCTTTTTGAATTTCGTTGTAGGCCAAAGAAGCTGTAAGCAAATTCAAATCAATGACAATCATCCCGACTTTTACCGCGAACACTCACTACACTGACTGCCTGGGCAATGTCTGGACGAGTGCAAATCATAGCATACATAATGCTACCCACTGCACTAGAGTATGGAACTCGGGACATCTCCTTTTTCTCGGTCTCACTCTTAGGTGAATATGAAGCTGAGAGTCTAAAGTGAGGAGCCAAAGGAGTCGTAACGGGCTTGGCCTTCTTCATTCCAAAGCGCTCAAGCACCTTTTCAATATAGCTCTTCTGCGAGAGATATAATGTTCCAGCTTTTCTGTTCCTCCTAATCTCCATTCATAAGATTTTCTTTGCTGCACCAAGATCTTTCATCTCAAACTGCCGAAGTTGTTTCTTCAAAACAAGAATCATGACATGTTCTTAGCAAAGAATAAGCATGTCATCGACATATAATAGAAGATAAATAAAAGAATCATCTCCTAGATACATGTAGTACACACAACTATCATAAGTACTTCTTGAATACCCGTGATTAAGCATAAAATTATCAAACCTCTTGTACCACTGTCTGGGAGACTGCTTCAGGCCATACAAAGATTTTTTTAATCTACAAACATGATCTTCTTTACCTTCTATGAAGTATCCTCTGGCCGAGATATGTAGATAGTCTCTTCAGTTCACCATGCAAAATGCGCTTTCACATCGAGCTACTCAAGCTCCAGATCAAATAGAGCAACCATGATAAGCAATACACGGATGGAGGTATGCTTCACAACCGAGAAAATACTTCATCATAGTCAATTCCTCCTTTTGCCTATAACCCTTTGCCACTAACCGTGCTTTGAATCTAGCATCTTCAACCCCCGATCCCTTTTTTCTTCTTGAAAATCCATTTGCATCCAATTGCCCTTTTACCCTTAGGTAATTGCACCAAATCCCAAGTCCGATTCTTGTAAAGTGACTCGAAGTTCTTCTATCATAGCCGTGGCCCAATGAGCAGATTCACCGATGAGACAGCCTTCAAGAAAGTTTGATGGCTCTTGAATACCCATCTCTTCAATTGCCGTGAGAGCATATGCCACTAATTCAGCGTGCATATCTCCAAGAGGTCCGACTGCCTCTCTCTCGCCGCTGGCTATGGAGTAGGTTCTTCACCTCAAAGATCCGAAGTTCAATTATGTTGCTCTTCTACAACCTGTAGGAGCAATTTTTGTAGATCGACCTTTGAGAAGTCTTCGCCGAGCTCCACCAAGCTCCACCTTATCCATAGCCTTCTACATTTCTTGTAGACTCAACGGAAACCTTCCCATGATCAAGCATATAATTTTCATTAAAAGTAACATCTCTACTAATAATGAATTTAGGAGAATCAGTTCAAGACTCCACAAGTTTATAGCCTTTGACGCCATCAAAGATAACTAATAAATATGCATTTCTTAGCTCTAGGCTCAAGCTTACCATCTCTAACATGATAGTAAGGTGACATCCAAATACCTTTAAATTTGAATAATCACCGGTTTACCCGACCATACCTCATTTGGAGTCTTGTGCTCAATGGCGGTAGAAGGAGAACGGTTCACCAAGTAACAAGAAGTCAGGTTAATGTTTCGAGTCTTTATCCAACCCGAGTTTGAGAGCATACACCTAGCTCTTTCCATCAATGTTCTATTCATTCGCTCGCCACCCCATTTTGCCGAGGAGTGTACCGACCGCGATGTCGAACGATCCTGAATTTGAGCGAACCGTTGAACTCACCACCGCAAAACTCTAGGCCATTATCCGTCGAGACGCTTAATCTTCTTCCCAGCTTTGATTTTCAACAAGAACTTTCCACTTCTTGAAAGTTTCAACACTTCGCTTTTGCGCCTGAGAAAATAAACCCAAACTTTCCTGGAAAAATCATCAATAAACGTCAGAAAATAAAGAGCACCACCTTTGGATGGAACCTGAGCCGATCCCCACAAATCTGAATGAATGTAGTCGAGAGTGCCCCTCGTCGTATGTGAGCCAGTTGAGAAGCTAACTCGAATTTGCTTCCCAAACACACAGTGCTCACAGAAATCAAGTGATGATGTATGATCACCACAGAGTAAGCCATGTTTACTCAAAATAGTCATCCCCTTCTCGCTCATGTGGCCTAAACGATATGCCACAACCGAGTAGTGTCCCTATCGAGATCGAGGACACACCGCAGAGCCTGCCACCGCATCGCCTTGGAGAACATAAAGACCGCTCACCTTGCTACCTTTCATCACAACCAATGAACCCTTAGTAACTCTAAGAGCTCCACCTCCACCTGTAAGAACACCCAATAGAATCCAAAGAACTCAAAGAAATCGATTTTTCTTTAAGTCCGGATGTGTCTCACATCCGACAAAGTTCTCACTATCCCATCATGACACCGATGCAAACCGTATCAATACCAACCGCCTTGCAACCGTGATTGTTACCCATCAAAACGGATCCACCACTTATAGGTTTGTAAGTAGTGAACCAATTTTATTTGGACACATATGATAATATGCACTCAGATCCAAGATCCATTCTCTATCGAACGCCATCCAAGGGACATACCGTAAGAACCGCCTCAAAGAAGAACGCAGACGCCTTTACCGATTAGCTAAATCCGAGGTTTCACCACACCGGTTGTCTTTCTTCTTTAGAGCATAGCATTCTCGACTGTAATGCCCTTTCTTGTGACAGAGAAACACTCCACCGCTTTATTTTGGGTGATCCGACTTCAACGATTTGGATTGCCCTTTATCACCCTCTCTGGTCTTCGATCTACCTCTGGCTAGCAGACCATCAGCCTGCCTATCGGTACCTTTCCCATTCAACTTTGTTCTTAACTCAGTAGAATTCAAAGAGGCCTTCACATCCTCCGCACTTATGGATTCTCTTCCATACAACATAGAGTTAACAAAGTTTTCATAAGAGTCAGGCAAGGAACACAACACAATGAGAGCCTGGTCTTCATCATCAAGTTTAAGATCCAGGTTCTTCATATCCATGACTATTTTATTAAATTCATCAAGGTGTTCCTGAATGGGTGTACCTTCTTTCATCTTCGCAGTGTATAGTCACGCTTCGTGTACAATCTCGTTGTAAGAGATTTCTTCAAATAGAGACTTTCGAGCTTTGACCACAACCCTCACGCCGCTTCCTCATCTAAGAACTTCACGGCACATTGTCGGATAATGACAATTGCAAGGCCAGGAGCCTTTTCGCATCTCTTCTATCTCGGCAGAGTCATATCTTCGGTATTTCCCATCGATAGCTTTAACCGTGCCTTCACGTGAACAAAGCCTTCATCTTTATCCTCCATAGGCCAAAATTATTCTCGCCATCGAATATCGACACCGAGAACTTCACAGAAGCCATTATGAAAGATTGAAAGCCGTCCTAGAATCAAGACGCTTTGATACCAGTTTGTAGGGATAAATCCACAGCGGTCCGCAGCGGTCTGATCAAGTGTATGAAAATAACACACTAAGCAAACCAGAAAATATAGAGACAATCACAAACACACAGATTTACGTGGTTCGATCAAATTGATCTACGTCCACGGCAGGAGGGGGTTTCACTAGTTTTATCTCTCAATTACAACACTCGTACAAAATGAGAACCCTCGTTCTCAAAGCTTTCTCCCTCTCAGATTGTTTTTCTAACAATCACACACAACGGAACGAAAAGCTTAAAACAAAAGAGAGAGAGAGAATTAATAAGTGTGTGTATTGATTTTTTTTTTTTTTTTTGTTGGGCTCAGAGAAATGAGAGCAACTCATTTGAAAATGACCTCTCTTCATTTTGTCTTCAGCACACAAACCAAGGTCCACACTTCCATCTAATCAATCCAACTTTCGGTGGGGAAAAAATCAAGTTGTCAAATGCTTTTCCTTTTTCAAATAATGGGGCCTACTTGTTGAAATTCAACCCATAATACAACAAAGAAAAAGAATAAAATATTTATTCTCTTAGAGACCTCTCGTAAGACTAATCTCTCTTGTAAGTCTTCATAAGAGTACTTTTTTTCCTTCATCATTGTGACTTTTTCTTCTTAATTTACAAGAACCTCAAGGGATACTTATAGATTCTTTTTCCTATTTTTGAGTTCATGTGGGATTCTTTCTGATGAGGCCTTTGAAAAATCCTAATCATATAAAAAAATTCTCGTGTTTGTTCACTAAGGATAAAAGTTGTAATCTTTTTGATTTTCATTATGCGCCTTAAAATAAAAGGCATTTCTTTTTGAATTTCGTTGTAGGCCAAAGAAGCTGTAAGCAAATTCAAATCAATGACAATCATCCCGACTTTTACCGCGAACACTCACTACACTGACTGCCTGGGCAATGTCTGGACGAGTGCAAATCATAGCATACATAATGCTACCCACTGCACTAGAGTATGGAACTCGGGACATCTCCTTTTTCTCGGTCTCACTCTTAGGTGAATATGAAGCTGAGAGTCTAAAGTGAGGAGCCAAAGGAGTCGTAACGGGCTTGGCCTTCTTCATTCCAAAGCGCTCAAGCACCTTTTCAATATAGCTCTTCTGCGAGAGATATAATGTTCCAGCTTTTCTGTTCCTCCTAATCTCCATTCATAAGATTTTCTTTGCTGCACCAAGATCTTTCATCTCAAACTCGTCGCTGAGTTGTTTCTTCAAAACAAGAATCTGCGACATGTTCTTAGCAGCAATAAGCATGTCATCGACATATAATAGAAGATAAATAAAAGAATCATCTCCTAGATACATGTAGTACACACAACTATCATAAGTACTTCTTGAATACCCGTGATTAAGCATAAAATTATCAAACCTCTTGTACCACTGTCTGGGAGACTGCTTCAGGCCATACAAAGATTTTTTTAATCTACAAACATGATCTTCTTTACCTTCTATGAAGTATCCCTCTGGCTGAGATATGTAGATAGTCTCTTCAGGTTCACCATGCAAAAATGCAGTCTTCACATCGAGCTACTCAAGCTCCAGATCAAATAGAGCAACCATGATAAGCAATACACGGATGGAGGTATGCTTCACAACTGGAGAAAATACTTCATCATAGTCAATTCCCTCCTTTTGCCTATAACCCTTTGCCACTAACCGTGCTTTGAATCTAGCATCTTCAACCCCTGGGATCCCTTTTTTCTTCTTGAAAATCCATTTGCATCCAATTGCCCTTTTACCCTTAGGTAATTGCACCAAATCCCAAGTCTGATTCTTGTAAAGTGACTCGAGTTCTTCTATCATAGCCGTGGCCCAATGAGCAGATTCACTGCATGAGACAGCTTCAGTAAAGTTTGATGGCTCTTGAATACCCATCTCTTCAGCCGTCGTGAGAGCATATGCCACTAATTCAGCGTGTGCATATCTCTGAAGAGGTCTGATCTGTCTCCTCTCTCTGCCAGTGGCTATGGAGTAGGTTCTTGACCTCGACATCAGTGCGAATTATGTTGCTCTTCTACAACTGTAGGAGCAATTTTTGTAGACGACCTTTGAGAAGTCTCTGCCTCGAGCTCCACCTGAAGCTCCACCTTATCCATAGCCTTCTCTACATTTCTTGTAGACTCAACGGAAACCTTCCCATGATCAAGCATATAATTTTCATTAAAAGTAACATCTCTACTAATAATGAATTTAGGAGAATCAGGTTCAAGACTCCACAAGCGATAGCCTTTGACGCCATCAGCATAACTAATAAATATGCATTTCTTAGCTCTAGGCTCAAGCTTACCATCTCTAACATGATAGTAAGCAGGACATCCAAATACCTTTAAATTTGAATAATCACTGGGTTTACCTGACCATACCTCATTTGGAGTCTTGTGCTCAATGGCGGTAGAAGGAGAACGGTTCACCAAGTAACAAGAAGTCAGGTTAATGTTTCGAGTCTTTATCCAACCCGAGTTTGAGAGCATACACCTAGCTCTTTCCATCAATGTTCTATTCATTCGTTCGCCACCCCATTTCTTTGAGGAGTGTACGGCCGTCGCGATGTCGAGCGATCGAAATTTGGCGAAGCTGGTTGAACTCACCACTGCAAAACTCTAGGCCATTATCTGTTCGGAGACGTTTAATCTTCTTCCCAGTTTGATTTTCAACAAGAACTTTCCACTTCTTGAAAGTTTCGAACACTTCGCTTTTGCGCCTGAGAAAATAAACCCAAACTTTCCTGGAAAAATCATCAATAAACGTCAGAAAATAAAGAGCACCACCTTTGGATGGAACCTGAGCCGATCCCCACAAATCTGAATGAATGTAGTCGAGAGTGCCCCTCGTCGTATGTGAGCCAGTTGAGAAGCTAACTCGAATTTGCTTCCCAAACACACAGTGCTCACAGAAATCAAGTGATGATGTATGATCACCACAGAGTAAGCCATGTTTACTCAAAATAGTCATCCCCTTCTCGCTCATGTGGCCTAAACGCATATGCCACAACTGAGTAGTGTCCCTATCAGCATCAGAGGACACACCTGCAGAGCCTGTCACCGTACTGCCTTGGAGAACATAAAGACCGTTCACCTTGCTACCTTTCATCACAACCAATGAACCCTTAGTAACTCTAAGAGCTCCACCTCCACCTGTGTAAGAACACCCAATAGAATCCAAAGAACTCAAAGAAATCAGATTTTTCTTTAAGTCCGGGATGTGTCTCACATCTGACAAAGTTCTCACTATCCCATCATGACACCGGATGCAAACTGTACCAATACCAACTGTCTTGCAAACTGCATTGTTACCCATCAAAACGGATCCACCACTTATAGGTTTGTAAGTAGTGAACCAATTTTTATTTGGACACATATGATAATATGCACCTGTATCCAAGATCCATTCTCTATCAGAACGGCCATCCAAGGGACATACTGTAAGAACCGTCTCAGCAGCAACGGCAGTATCAGCCTTTACCGTATTAGCTAAATCTGAGGTTTCACCACGCTGGTTGTCTTTCTTCTTTAGAGCATAGCATTCTGACCTGTAATGCCCTTTCTTGTGACAGTAGAAACACTCCACCTGTTTCTTATTTTGGGTGATCACGGACTTGAGCGATTTGGATTGCCCTTTATCACCCTCTCACGGTCTTCGATCTACCTCTGGCTAGCAGACCATCAGCCTGCCTATCGGTACCTTTCCCATTCAACTTTGTTCTTAACTCAGTAGAATTCAAAGAGGCCTTCACATCCTCCAGACTTATGGATTCTCTTCCATACAACATAGAGTTAACAAAGTTTTCATAAGAGTCAGGCAAGGAACACAACACAATGAGAGCCTGGTCTTCATCATCAAGTTTAAGATCCAGGTTCTTCATATCCATGACTATTTTATTAAATTCATCAAGGTGTTCCTGAATGGGTGTACCTTCTTTCATCTTCAGTGTGTATAGCCGCTGCTTCAGGTACAATCTCGTTGTAAGAGATTTCTTCAAATAGAGACTTTCGAGCTTTGACCACAACCCCGCTGCCGTTTCCTCATCGGCAACTTCACGAAGTACATTGTCGGATAATGACAATTGCAAGGCGCTGTGAGCCTTTTCGTACATCTCTTCTATCTCGGCAGTAGTCATATCTTCTGGGTATTTCCCATCGATAGCTTTAACCGTGCCTTCACGTCGCAACAAAGCCTTCATCTTTATCCTCCATAGGCCAAAATTATTCTGGCCATCGAATATCGACACCGAGAACTTCACAGAAGCCATTATGAAAGATTGAAAGCCGTCCTAGAATCAAGACGCTTTGATACCAGTTTGTAGGGATAAATCCACAGCGGTCCGCAGCGGTCTGATCAAGTGTATGAAAATAACACACTAAGCAAACCAGAAAATATAGAGACAATCACAAACACACAGATTTACGTGGTTCGATCAAATTGATCTACGTCCACGGCAGGAGGGGGTTTCACTAGTTTTATCTCTCAATTACAACACTCGTACAAAATGAGAACCCTCGTTCTCAAAGCTTTCTCCCTCTCAGATTGTTTTCTAACAATCACACACAACGGAACGAAAAGCTTAAAACAAAAGAGAGAGAGAATTAATAAGTGTGTGTATTGATTTTTTTTTTTTTTTTTGTTGGGCTCAGAGAAATGAGAGCAACTCATTTGAAAATGACCTCTCTTCATTTTGTCTTCAGCACACAAACCAAGGTCCACACTTCCATCTAATCAATCCAACTTTCGGTGGGGAAAAAATCAAGTTGTCAAATGCTTTTCCTTTTTCAAATAATGGGGCCTACTTGTTGAAATTCAACCCATAATACAACAAAGAAAAAGAATAAAATATTTATTCTCTTAGAGACCTCTCGTAAGACTAATCTCTCTCTTGTAAGTCTTCATAAGAGTACTCTTTTTTTTCCTTCATCATTGTGACTTTTTCTTCTTAATTTACAAGAACCTCAAGGGATACTTATAGATTCTTTTTTCCTATTTTTGAGTTCATGTGGGATTCTTTCTGATGAGGCCTTTGAAAAATCCTAATCATATAAAAAAAAATTCTCGCCTTTTGAATAGGATTAGGATTATTCAAATTCTAATCCCTTTTCCGTTGGAATTTAATTCCAATTATAAATTGTCTTTCCAGTCAACCAAAAATTCAATCCAAATCAAAATAGTATTTGACTTGAATTGTTTCAAATACAAGCCATATTCAGCAATCAAACCCAAAAGATGCAATCACAGTAAACATGAGATTTTACGAGGGTCTGCAATGTACCTACATCCATGGAAAAAGGGAGAGAGAGATCTTTAATATATTTTAAAGAAGATTATAATCACAGTACTTCTCATTTGCAAATCCTGACAAGAGTACCCTCTTCTTTGTCATGATGCTCTCTCTATCAATTACTTGGTGGTCATTATGGCAAAACCTTATTTCTTAGCATTTACCCCCTACAAAATTTTCCTTATAAAACCCAAACTGAATCCAAGCCTTAATCTAATTCTAAATCTGCAAATATCGACCAATATCGGCTGTCGGGTTGCCTTTTCCCAATCCAATATCGATGGTTGATCTGATGTCGATCGATGATGGACTGATCTCGGTTCACGTTTGTTGACCTAATGCTCGGGTTTTGTCCACTTTGTATTCGATATCAGAGTGATATTGGTTCTTTCATGTTTGTTTCAATGCAAGCCATATTCAACAAGTTGTATAACTACCTGGATTACATTTTTTTTTTTTTTAATATTCCATATTTAGGTCAGAGTTTATCAAATTTTCTCTAATATATGATCTATGGCATACTCATTGTACTACTTACCTCTTAATTTTGTAATAAAAGTTTCATTCCTAGGTTATTCTTTAAACTCTATGTTTGCAATTATGTCAATTATCTAGCAAAAACAATATATAAACAAGTTCTATTACTCTTTTTCAAACAGGGAACATGCATATCCAAGGCCAATAGCTTTGGCTGCAGCTCTGGTTCTGCTGGCAATCGATCACTTCTTCTTCGCTATGGCTTGGCCTGGAACAATGTACATTGGAACGCTGCTGATCGGGCTTGGGTATGAAGCTCACTGGTCAATTGTATCCACAACTGCGTCTGAACTCTTTGGCCTAAGTTTTGGGGCCTTACATAATATTCTCACTGTGGCAACTCCATCAGGCTCTCTAATATTCTCCGTTGTTATCGCTAGCAGGATATACGACTATGACGCAGAGCAACAGCGCAAGCATCATAATCTACAACATTTTCCTCTTGGAACAAGTCTTGGTATTAATGAGGCATTGATGTGTGAGGAGGCGGTGTGCTTCTTCCTTTCTTCACTGATAATGTATGGATTTTGAGTCATCACGATGACCTTGAGCTTGATTCTTGTTCATAGAACCTAGATTGTCTATGCAAACCTTGACGGGACAAATACACGGGTGGTTCGTGCTGTAGTGAGCTAAAATGAAATTTGTTTATCACATGTGGGTTGCCCATTGTCTATGAACGTCAGTCAATTATTTGTGGAGTGAGCTTTGGAAACTGAGCGTACCAATGTCATTCTACTACTTTAGCCCTTCTTTATGCTTGTTATACACATATAATGTCCGAATATTATCTATCTGCGTTTATTAATTGAAGGTTGTTGTATACAAACGTAATTAACAAAGATAAAATTAGACTAATTTTGATTGAGTTATTTTTCTTTAAAATGGTAGGAATCCCTTCTGACAAGTCCATATATAAAAGAAAATATTGTTCCGAAAGGGTTTCCTTCACTTGTTTGTTTCAATTGAATATTTGGGAATTGATTTTCTCAAAAATAACCAAATGATCCATTTTGGAGCATATATTTCTTAGAAATGAGATAGAAAACAAATTTTTAGAAATAAAATATTAGGGGAGAGGGGTTAAAGTGCAAAATTTTTATTGGCCTATCTCCTCCTCTCTTCATTTCCTATAATTATCAATTTCTGTTCATGGTTACCAATCCAAATTATAAAAAACTTGGAAACTCAATTCCACATATACTTTAGGATCAAAACAAATATGAAGAAAGAATTTTCTGAAGAAATCATTGGAAAGTACAAGGATGCCTTTTTTTGGAAAAATGATTTCCTACAATTGTATGAAAAACAACAAAACATGCAGTCCCTGAACCGTCCCAAGGGACAATCCGTCCCAAGCCATGACCAGCATAGAAGAGTCCGGCGCCCATATAATAACATTCCTCCCTGAGTCCAGCTCCTATCAGAACCTCCCTGCCGTGCGGAGGTTACGATCGCTCAAGTGGAGAATAGAGGCGGTTTAGTAAGCGCCCCCTCCATCTATGACCTATCGAGAACCCGCACGAACCCGCTTGCGGTGCGGTCTGAGTTGATAGGATTTGTAGTTTTCCTCCCTTACCGGCCACAATCTTTATCATTTTTCTCCTATTTTTTATTACTCTCTCCTTTTGGAATGAATGAAGAACAATTTGTCTCTTTCTACTCTCAGTTTTATTCTTCAAAAAAATCAAGAAAAAACTATCTCATTTGGACTACTCTCCTCCTGTCTTAATTACCTTTCCCGTATCTTTTCTCTGCTCAAAACCAACTACAGTCTAATCCTTTTCGAGGAAAACACCTAACTACCAACTTGATCACTTTCTCCTCCAAATCTCCACCTGGGTATTTTCCCAAGAGCTCCAAAATCTCATATTTTGATCAATGGGCAGACCTCAAGGCAAAGGCAAGTTCTCCTACTTCTTCAACAGCAGATAGGCTGCGTTTGTGGGTGCAATATGGATCGAGTGCTATGCAGGGACAATGTATCTCTTTGGGAGCATCTCCCCTGTTATCAAGAGTTCATTGGGTTACCAAGGTTCTTGGTGGCCGTATTGGGTTCTTAGCTGGGCCTATGAGCGATCATTTTCGTCCTTGGATTTCTTTTCTAGTTGGTTCTCTTCACAAATTGATTGGATATGTGGGTTTGCCTTTCTGGATGGTGAGCAGAGATAACTTGTGTTTTACCGCCTTTTTCTCTCCTTGAATTTGGTTGCCTGGCAATTTATTTTATTGTTGCAATTATTGGTGTGGACATGATGATTTTGATTTGGTTGATTCTATTAGAATTAGGATCTTTTACTGCTGGCTAGAGTCACTCGCTCAACGTAACCGTAGCCGGACTCAAATGTCCTTCTATCTCGCTCACAAGTTGACTCTATTGTTGCTCTGTTTCACTTCATTTATCTGCATATTTCATTTGATGTAGAATGATGCATTTACAGAATGCCAATTGGGCATTGGGCATTTTTTTTCATGCTAAAAACTGCTTTTTGCAGTTGTGTTTTGGTGGTGGTAACTGTCATGATGTAGAGGGGAGCATGCCCGTTGTGGGTGCTCCACTCCTTCACTATCCACATTATAACATCTCTTGCTCTAACATGACAGAAATGATCGACTTCCGCCATGTTACAAGTGCAAATTTGGGTCCTGTTTGTACATATAAATGAGTTGTGCGACTAGCAAATACACCTGCACTTAAGGGCTTCAAACTAGAAACATGTCTGGTCCAGGATGGAGACATCAATCCTCAATGAGAAAGTAATTAGTTAATAGTATATAGCAATACCCCCAAACTGTTTTAGTTACACAGTAGTAAACGCTGAATCCCCTACTAGCCCCATGCTCAACCCTTCAAAATTTCACATGTATCCACAATTGTGTCTTCTCAAACCCAAGCGACACAATTGGCTATCTAGTAAGTGCAAGTTATTTGTTTAAGTTGAAATCAGTCTTCCTTTCACCCTCATGCCACTTGATCTCAAGCTAGTGTTGGAGTTGGCTCAATTTCCAACTCATTTATTGCTGCAGTTTTTTCTGCATGCAGATACAGTTTTGCATGGTCTTTTCGGGCATGATGCAGTCATTAATTGGCTCGGAAATCTAAATGAAAGTTGTAGAGGTGCATGCATAGTTTACTCCAAGCTTTGAATCACAGGAAACGAAGCAATATTGAGGGAGTTATGGTCAGTCAAAGTACACTATCCGAATCTGGACAGATTTGTGTATTCCCAAGTATTTTGGAAGATGAGAAGGTGGACTAGAAGGTTCATCAAGGCCTATAAATTGGCATACTCTCATTGTGGGGTAATTGATCAAGATCATCCAAGTTTTTTCTCTCCACTTGTTCTCTTGAAAGTATAGAGAGTTAGAGTGAAGGAGAGTCTCTTGTGTAGTAAAGATCTCAAGTGTTGAGTTAACAAAGAAGGAGGGTATGTGAGGGCTGTGTGGAAGTCAGCGTTGTCGGGTGTGCCGTGTGTGCCTTGTACCCATTTGTTGATTCCATTATAGTAAAGTATCCTCCGAGCTCCAAGCTCAACCCGTGGTTTTTCCCGTTTGGGTTTTTCACGTAAATTCTTGTGTCTATTCTTTGTGTGATTGTCTTTTATCTTCTATTGTCACTAATACCAACAGCTAGCTGCTTTCTTAATGCCCCGTTAGGCCGAATCAACCATGGCTATAGGTAACATATTAAAGTACCTGTCATCAACTCTCCGCCTTATTACATACGCAAAAATCACATAGGGTACTACTGAGATTGACACAGTGAGGAAGCATGGAACCATTCGCTCCTTAATTTTTGTCGCTAATCGGTGTGAAGTAGATGCTACTGTGGAGAATCTTTGCTAATTCAGAATGTATGTGTTAACTCTAAATACCCTGTAAGTCTTAGTTCAATCGCTTCATCGGTGCCTAACTCGAGATATTTATTTGCTCACTTTCAACAACACTATATGAATTTATCCCACCTGGCTTTATACATAGGTTTTGTGATTGGTGGGGAGACATTCATGTCAGCTTATTATTCTCTTCTTAGCCCTTACCAAGGAGACAAAAAAATATGAGCTGCACCCACTTTCTTACTGCTATAACTCAACATCTCATCATTGCTCGCTCTTGTTAAGATCAGAGGATTTTTAAAAAAATTGGATGATTCTCTTCATTATATTAATATACAAGTATAGGAGTGAGTGGTCTAGTATCCCAAGCGATATAGGACTAAAGAAAAGGAATACAAGTATAGATATCATTATATAAATGGTATTTAACATCACCACCCCACAAACTATAATTAGATCTACCAAAGGCAATTGCCGATAAGGAATAGATGTTGTTGAATAGTGTGAGTCTTGGTGAAGAACTCCGCCAATTAAAGGTTTGAAGGTCGATGTTCACGTTGGGAAGGGTGATAGTTTCGACAAGGAAGTGATGATGAGTGAAATGGCAGTCTATCTCGATGTGTTTTCATTCGTTCGTGAAAGACGGGATTGCTGGCAATGTTAGTAGCACTTATGTTATCATAGTGAAGTGAAGTTGTTGTTGGAGAAGGAACTCCGATGTTGAGGAGGAGGCATCGTAGCCAGATATCTTGGCAGTGGTACAAGCCATAGCTCAGTATTCATATTTGGCGGTGGAGCATGATACAACATTTTGCTTCTTGAACTTTCAGGAAATCAGGAAGTCACCAAGAAAGATAGAGTATCCAATGGTGGATCTGCAATCTGTGACATTGCCTACCCAATCTGCGTCACTGTAGGCACTTAAGGTGAGTGTTGAGGAGGCTAAGAAGAAGAGTGCTCTTGTTGGCGTGTCTTAGAGGCAACGTAGTACTCAAAGTAGTGCAAAGTGGTGAGAGAAGTAAGGTGCAACAACAAACTGACTGAGTGTAGAAGCGTTTGAGGTACTCCCAGAGGAGTGTCGTTGACTCGAACCATTTGAGTTGAAGATGGATAGATGGAGATACCAACTATATAATTGTCGTGATTGTGTAATCTCCAGAGATGGTCCAGGTCGTTAGAGCGGATTCGTGAGAGGCAAGGGCTGCGATGTCTTTGGTAGCATCCTCTATTGTTGGTGGTGAGATTGGGGCTTTTGTGGTGCCATCAATGTGTCCTCAGAGGCCATGACTGCGGAGAACGACGCACAAAGTGTAGGACCAAATGCGGTAGTTATCGCCATCAAGTTTAACGTCGATGGTGTGTTCGAGGAATGGATCTCCTGTTGTCATAGCAGTGAGGTAGAACGAAATTGATTACGTGGATAGGGTTTACCTATAGCATGTGTCTGAAGATCGGATGGCGATGGCTCGATTTAGATCATTATCAAATCGGATCTAATCCGGAAGTGGAAGATCAGAGCTGGTGTGCACGATCAAAGCATGATCTCCACGAAATGCAAAAGCAAAAATCTTGCAAGTATCGTATGATTTATGCACTGTGAAGAAAAAATTTAGTGAATTACGCGAGTAATGGGGACAAATCTCACGAATTATGTGAGGTTTTGAGGGTGGGGTCCACGGGCTTGGGATTGGCTGGGAATCGTGTGGGTGGTTGGGATTTTGAGGTGGGATCTGATGAATAGCTCTAATACCATGTTAAGATTGGAAGATCTGGGAGAAAATTGGATAATTCTCTTTATTATTTTAATATGCTTATATGTAAGTACAGGAGTGAGAGGTCTAGTATCCCAGGCAATGTGTGACTAAAGAAAAGGAATACAAGTGTACATATCAATGATATTTCACAGCTCTATCAGAGGCAAAGGCAATTGCTCACTTGAGATAGCTAATCTTAACTTATGAACACATTTCTTAGAATTTTCTAATTACCAAATGATACTTTGTGTGACAAATATATGTGAATCAAAGGTATACATTTACAAAACACCAGTAATAACAACAAAAATCAGATCCATTGTCATCTTCAAGATATTGAAGTAATAACAACAAAAATCAGATTCGTCGTCGTGTTCAAGATATTAAATTAAGCATTGGCAGCCGACCCTAGGAAAACCCGAGTATTCAACTTTATTTCTCTTTTGGTAGCTTGATTTTCTTGAACGACAAGTAAAAATCTTACTGGTGCTTACTGCTTACCCAACTGCTTGAACTTGGGTAATTGCAGCTACATCAGTTACAGTAAGCTGCGAAATTCTCTAGTTTGCAATATTAGTCTAGCATAGTTTTTTACACCTTACATATACTTCATCAGGCATTGT
Source organism: Asparagus setaceus (assembly GCA_012295165.1). Classification (NCBI taxonomy): domain Eukaryota; kingdom Viridiplantae; phylum Streptophyta; class Magnoliopsida; order Asparagales; family Asparagaceae; genus Asparagus; species Asparagus setaceus. The sequence continues at coordinate 26,287,214 of CM022701.1, forward strand.
AATTAAGCCAACTTCTATTGCTTTCATGTAGCTGGTGATTTTAGTCTTTGATTACCCTGTGCTCTTGTCTAAGACAAGCGACTTTGCATTTATTTTCTGCTAGTCTCCTTATTAAGCTTGTGATGTTGCATTGGAAATCTATACAAAGTATGTAACTCCTTATTTTACTCTGTACAGATGTGCATCCTTATCTTCATTGGAGGCAACGGAGAAACCTATTGCAGCACAGCTGATCTGGTTTCATACATACAGAATTTTCCTGATAGTAGAGGGCCGATAGTTGGAATCTTGAAGGGCTTTACCGGACTAAGTGGTGCAATCTTGACCGAAATATACACAATGATTCACACGCATGATCCTGCCACTCTAATCTTTTTGGTTGCTGTCAGGCCCACAATGATTGTTATTGCATTCATGTTCCTTGTCAAACCTGTTGGAGGGCACAAACAAGTACGATCAACTGATAGCTCTAGCTTTGTATTCATTTAGAGTTTGTATCAACTTCTTGCCGCATATTTGATGGTTGTCATGCTTCTTGAGGATCTAGTAGACTTGAGCAGTTCTGTGACCATCTCATTGACAGTAGTCCTTCTCCTTCTCCTAGTATTCCCTATTATGGTTCCGTTGCTGCTCACCTTTTGTGCTGATGATAACTCCCTAAACCAAAAGTGTCTTTTGTTTGTACCCCAAAACGAGAAGGCTTTTGAATCTGAACAATCTAGCGTGTAGCATGAGTCTATTCGTAGTGAAGTAGAAGATGAAAAATCCAAAGACATAGGCTTTACTGCGATGCAGGCTTTGTCAAAGGCAGATTTTTGGCTTCTTTTTCTTTCTTTTATGTTAGGGTCAGGTGCAGGTGTGACGGTCATTGATAACTTGGGTCATAAGAGCCAATCTTTAGGTTATGTGTCTACGCTCAGTATATGGAATTTTCTCGAACAAGTTCATGGAGGTTATATTTCTAAGGTTAAGGTACTTTCCCATACCATTTCTATCATGCGCTATGTGACTAAATGTTCTTATGCATTTGCAATGAAGTTTAAGACTGTCTAACAATTTTATACCTGTTAAGTGGTGCACACATATAATTAGCTATCAATATTTCTCTAATATATAATGTATCATATACTCATAGTAGTAATACCTATAACTTTAGTAACAAAAGTTTTAAATATGGTTTTGTGATGAGGACAAGAAAGATATTTTCTCTGATCATATACTCAGAGTAGTAATACCTCTGAAGTTTGTAACAATAGATTTATATATTGTTTTGTGATTAAAACATGAAAGATATCTTCTCTGATACAAGAGATGTCACTAGGCACTCAAACTAGTATCACCAACAAAGTTGCACTCCTTATGTGTAGAGAAAATTCAGAATAAAGAAGAACACAAGAGATTTATGTGAAGCAGCCAGAAAACTTGCACTAAATAGATTAGAGAAAAGCACAAAGTCTGAATCACCACTCTATCTCAGAAAAGCCTAAGAACCCTTTGGAAAAATTCTCCTCGTTGTGAAGAAGCTCTCTTGGACATATATCCTACACTTCACATTCACTTTCTGAAACTCGCTGGACGTGGGTCGGATTCATTTTAACTCATACCTATTTGAGAACTATGATTTTAGATGATCCTTTGGGTATCTAGTTCAATAATAAGGGCTTTCTAATAGATTATCTACATTATAAAAGAAACATAAAAATATTATAAGCATTATAATCTCATAGCATGTGAATGGAAAAATAATATTGATATTGTGTTAATTGTTAAAGCTTAATACACGCATGCACAATAAGTAGCATGTGAATAGATAAACAATATTGATGCTGTATAAATTTGTTGTGTCCCTTACGGTACCCGTTTCCATGCAACATAAACTAGCAACCAGTCATTCTCTCTTTCTATCATAATGTATTTATTGATACATTGCATCCTAGTTCAACTAGGAATCACAAATAGAAACCTCGATGAACTAGAAATCAGAAATAGAAGTCTTGTTGAATTAGAAATAACAAATAATATTCTTGTTCTACAAGGAATCCCAAATAGAATCCTAGTTTAATACTAGGAATCACAACAGAAGTGACTTCCTAGCATAAATTCAAGGTGTGAGCACGTGGGCTCACGTGGGTGCGGGGGCCACAAGCCCACGAGAGCACCTTCGTAGCAGCGTTCTGGCGTTCACGAAGCGGCGGCTTCAGTGGGGGCCACGAGCACGAGACGTGCTCGTGGAGGCGACTCGTGGTTCACGCGTTTTGGCTCGTGGGGACCACTGTTTTGAACCCGTTTTGAACCCGTTTGAACCCGTTTTTTGACCCTATAAATACCCTATAACTAGGGTTTGATTAGTGGCCGAAAATCAGCGGAGAGAGAGGGTTTTTGGAGCAGCTGCCATCCTTTGTTTGAGCTGCCCTTTTTTAGGGTTTTGAGCATCCTTTTGAGGGAGATATTTGTGAGGGTTTAGAGAGCTTTGTTCTAGGATTTTGGTGTGAGATTTGTACCCTATTTGTATTCTCTTTCTCTCAACTAGTAGATCTCCCCCTCCTTGCCCCGTGGACGTAGACAACTTGCCGAACCACGTAAAATTCGTGTGTCTCGCTATTGCTGTTGATTTGGTTTGTAATAGCTATTTGTGTGATTTGTAATAGCTTTTAGATTCTCTCGACAGGTCAGTCCTAGAACTGATGAGAGGAAGAGTAAATATCCCACTTTGTTGAGATATTTACTTCAGATTCTTATTTCCTTGGTGAGACGGGAATTCTTATTGTGATCTAGCTCTCTTGTTGTGGCCATTGTTCTACAGAGGTGTCACAAATTTTCACAAGACAACAAGTAGTATCAGAGCCCAGATTTCAGATCTAGGGTTTTGAAGTTTGGTGGAGGAAGATTCTTGTGTGAAGCTTAGTTCTTGGAGTTCTCGGCTTCGGTGGAGATAGCATTAGGAGTTACCGTTGGAGATTTCGCTTTCCTCGTGTGGTTAGGAAATCTATTTGGAATCCGATCTAGGGTTCAGTTGGGTGATTCTTTAATCCTATTAAAGTTATTCTTTCTCTACAATTTGGAGTTAGTTTGCAATGGGAGAAAAAGGTGAAAGCAGCAAGTCAATGGCGAGTACAATGCAAATGCAAGTTGGTTTTCAGAACATCAAAATTAATGTGGTGAAGTACGACGGCAAAATCAACTTTGGTTTGTGGATGAGCGACGTACAGGATGCGCTCAATGCTCAAAATTTGGAGGAGACCATCATGGTCCAAGAGAGGCCACATAAATATGAAGAGGAGGTATGGGATAAGATGAATAGGAACGCATGTGGGGTGATCAGGTCCTGTTTGGAACAGGAGCTGAAATATAATGTGATTGGGGTGACATCTGCAATGAAGATGTGGAAAATTCTCAACAATAAGTATCTCACGAAGAGTGTTGAGAACAGGTTGTACTTGCTGCGAAGACTCTTCAGGTTTCAGATGTCCGGGAGCACCTCACTAGCGGCTCATGTGAACAACTATACTAAGTTGTTGTCCGACTTGGCAAATGTTGATGAGAAGATAACGGATGAGTACAAGGCAGTTATTTTATTGGGCTCCTTACCGGATGAGGAGTATGACACCTTTGTACTCACTTTGTTGAACGGACGTACTTCTATCAGCTATAGTGAAGTTACTAACGCATTGACCAACCATAATTTGAGGAGGAAGGACAAGGAGACTTCCCGTGCGAGTACTTCAGGCGAGGCCTTGTCGACGAAAGGTAGAAGCCCATATCCGAAAGGTGGCAATAGAAGGAGGTCAAAGTCAAGAAGCCGCCACCAATTGTCAAAGAACCAATGTGCATTCTGCAAAGAGCAGGGACATTGGAAGAGAGATTGTCCAAAGTTCAAGGGGAAAGAAAATGGCAAGAAAAAGGGCCCGAAGGCCAATGAGGTGAATATTGCTAAAGGCGATGATTTCGACAATTCGTGCTATTCTCTATTGATTACTCCGGAGGTGAATCATGTGGAAGCATCAGATTGGATGCTTGATTCCGGCGCTACTTATCATGTGACCCCTAGGCGAGACTGGTTTGCATCTTTGGAGAAAGTCGACGGGAGTGTTGTTATCATGGGAAATGATCAACCCTGTGGCATTTGTGGGATAGGTACTATGCGGATCAGGATGCACGATGGAGTAGTCCGTGAGTTGAAGGAGGTGAGATTTGTTCCTCAGCTGAAGAAAAATCTTATCTCAGTTGGAGCTTTGGAGGCGAAGGGATTCAATGTGACTTTCAAAAACGGTGTAGGGAAGGTTACTAAAGGATCTTTGGTGGTGATGAAGGGAGTCCGCAATCGAAATTTATACTATCTGAATGGGAGCACCGAGATTGGCCATGTTGCTTCAGTTGTTTCAGAGGCGGACAGGAGTAGACTTTGGCACTATAGGCTAGGGCACACAGGTGAAAGGTCACTGCAGGCGTTATGCAAGCAAGGGCTATTAAATGGAGCTAAGAGTGAAAAAGTTGAGTTCTGTGAGTATTGTGTTCTTGGCAAGCAGACAAAGGTGAAGTTCGGAACAACCATCCATCAGACGAAGGGTATTCTGGACTACGTGCACACAGATATTTGGGGTCCTACCAAGACGGCATCACTTGGTGGTAGACATTGGTTCGTCACATTTATTGATGACTATTCTAGGCGATGTTGGGTGTACACCATGACGAAGAAGAGTGAAGTCCTAGATATATTCGTGGAGTGGAAGAAGAGATTAGAACTGCAGACTGGGAGAAACATCAAGACGTTGAGATCCGACAACGGTGGTGAGTATACTTTAGACCCCTTTCAGCAGCTATGTCGAGACGAGGGCATAGAGAGACACTTCACGGTTAGTCATACACCGCAGCAAAATGGGGTGGCAGAGAGGTTGAATCGGTCTTTGCTGAAGAAGGTTCGATGTTTATTGGCGCATAGTGGTTTGGAGAAGATCTTTTGGGCTGAGGCACTTACATATGCGAGCCACCTCATCAACAGGCTGCCTTCATCTGCGATTGGAGGAAAGACCCCTATGGAGGAGTGGTCAGGAGAGCCAGCACGAGATTATGACCAGCTCAGGGTATTTGGATGCCCTGCGTTTTATCATGTGAGAACAGATAAATTAGAACCGCGAGCTAGGAAGGCCATATTTATAGGATTCAAGCGTGGTGTCAAAGGATACAAGCTATGGGATCCAGTTGATAAGAAGATTGTGTTGAGTAGAGACGTCACATTTGATGAGGCTTTTATCTTGAAGCTTCCCAACTCTCATCAGGTGGAGAGCGACCCGACGAAGGAGATATCGCAGGTGGTGGAGATCGATGCAGCTCCACATTGTCCAGATGGTACAATATCCATTAGAGTGCCGACTGAGGTGACGCCAGGCAAGCACGATGGTGACACGGAGGATATGAGTACAGATATGCAGGATCGTGGACCACGCTCGTGTTCGTGATTCTATTGCGGTTCGGAGACGAGGAGAAACATACAGATGCCAAAGACGGTGATGTCAATACGCTTGCATATGCACTTCCGGTGGAAGTATCGATGAGATGATACCTACTACATTCGAGAGGCGGCGAGTTCGAGAGGTTGATTCGTGGCGGTAGCTATGCGAGGAAGAGATGGAGTCTCTTCACAAAACGATACATGGGAGCTTGTTGAGCTTCCAAAGGGACGGAAGGCAATTGGTTGCAAGTGGGTATACACTAAGAAGGAGGGCATTGAAGGCACTCCATTGAGGTTCAAAGCTAGATTGGTTGCGAAGGGCTATGCAGGAGGAAGGTATTGATTATAATGAGGTCTTCTCCTGGTGAAGCATTCGGCGATTCGGATTTTGCTAGCATTGGTGGCACAAGATGGATTCAATTAGATCAGTTGGATGTGAAGACAACATTTCTTCATGGTGATCTTGATGAAGAAATCTATATGACTCGACCATTGGGATTCCGAAATGCAGGAAAGAAAAGTTGGTTTGCAGACTAAAGAAATCGCTATATGGTTTGAAGCAGTCTCCTCGACAGTGGTATAGGCGATTCGATGGTTTTATGCTTGGTCATTCGTACACTCGGAGCCAGTTTGATCCTTGCGTATATTTTCACAAGTTGAAAGGAGGTGCGTATATCTATTTGTTATTATATGTCGATGACATGTTGGTTGCCTCTATTTCCAGGTCTGCTATAAATGAATTGAAGGCACAGCTTTCAAAGGAGTTCGAGATGAAGGATTTGGGTGAGGCTAAGCGCATTTTGGGGATGGAGATCGGCAGAGACAAGAAGAAGGGCAAAATTTATTTGACACAGATGACTTATTTGAAGAAGGTTCTACAAATGTTCCATGTTAGCATGGATCTGAAGCGATCGGTGTACCATTAGGAGCCCATTTGAAGCTTTCAGCTAACCTTTCACCGAAGACAGTTGAAGATCGAGAGTTGATGTCGAAGACTCCATATGCGAGTGCAGTTGGAAGCTTGATGTACGCAATGGTATGTACGAGACCAGATTTGTCACAGGCGGTGAGCATGGTTTCGAGATATATGCACGATCCAAGAGTGGGTCATTGGAATACCGTGAAATGGATTTTGAGGTACATTCGAGGTACGCTCAATGTTGGTTTAGTGTATGAGCGGGACACTACAGGTGGGCAGTTGTGCGTTGGTTATGTTAATTCGGATTATGCCAGAGATTTGGATAAACGCCGGTCTACGACAGGGTATGTGTTCACTTTGACCCGTGCGCCGGTGTGTTGGAGATGCACCTTGCAGTCTACGGTTGCTTTGTCACGACGGAGGCGAGTATATGGCTATTACGGAGGCTGTGAAGGAGGCGATTTGGCTTCGAGGACTTTTAGAGGAACTTGGTATATCGCAACGGTCCGTCACCATTCATTGTGATAGCATGAGTGCTATCTATTTGACGAAGAACCAGGTTCTTCATGCAAGACCGAAGCATATTGACGTTCGTTATCACTTCGTTCGTGATGTTCTTGAAGATAGTGATGTGGAGATTGTGAAGGTCCACACGAAGGATAATCCGGCAGATATGCTCACAAAGGTGGTTCCGAGCAACAAGTTTGATCACTGCAGAGACTTGTTGCACATTCGTGTTTGTTGAGGCCGTTGGCGGCCATTTGGGTGAACTACGCAAGGCTTGATTCCTTGGGCAAGAGGATACGTAGGCAGTCTTTATGATGCAGCCGGTGTTGGTTTTGATGGGGAGGAGATTGTTTGAACTCTCGTTTGGGTTCCCGACTTGTTGTGGATTGAGTCCGTTGTCGTAGATTTATTCTACTTCGTCCTGGACGCAACAAGTGGGACATTTGGTTGCTTTGGTGTCGGTTTAGTTTTGAGAAAAATATTCGCCGAGGTGGAGAATTGTGAGCACGTGGGCTCACGTGGGTGTGGGGGCCACAAGCCCACGAGCACCACGCCAGAATGCGCGCGCTCACGAACGCCGAGTGGGGCCACGAGCACGAGACGTGCTCATGGAGGCGACTCGTGGTTCACGCGTTTTGGCTCGTGGGGACCACTGTTTTGAACCCGTTTTGAACCCGTTTGAACCCGTTTTTTGACCCTATAAATACCTTATAACTAGGGTTTGATTAGTGGCCGAAAATCAGGGGAGAGAGAGGGTTTTTGGAGCAGCCGCCATCCTTTGTTTGAGCAGCCCTTTTTTAGGGTTTTGAGCATCCTTTTGAGGGAGATATTTGTGAGGGTTTAGAGAGCTTTGTTCTAGGATTTTGGTGTGAGATTTGTACCCTATTTGTATTCTCTTTCTCTCAACTAGTAGATCTCCCCCTCCTTGCCCCGTGGACGTAGGCAACTTGCCGAACCACGTAAAATTCGTGTGTCTCGCTATTGCTGTTGATTTGGTTTGTAATAGCTATTTGTGTGATTTGTAATAGCTTTTAGGTTCCCTTTACAGGTCAGTCCTAGAACTGATGAGAGGAAGAGTAAATATCCCACTTTGTTGAGATATTTACTTCAGATTCTTGTTTCCTTGGCGAGACGGGAATTCTTATTGCGATCTAGCTCTCTTGTTGTGGCTATTGTTCGGCAGAGGTGCTGCCGAAATTTTCCGCCGCGCACAACACAAGGCACAAATCCTAACACATAGGTTATTCTTTAATCTCTACGTTTACCATTAAGTGCATTCTCTGGGAAAGCATGTATCTTAACACTTTATATTGCTCTCCTTTAACAGGGAACATGCATACCCGAGGCCAATAGCTTTGGCTGCAGCTCAGGTTTTGCTGGCAATGGGCCACTTCTTCTTCGCTATGGCTTGGCCTAGAGCAATGTACGTTGGAACACTGCTTATCAGGCTTGGATATGGAGCTCACTGGTCAATTTTACCCGCTGCTGCCTCTGAGCTCTTTAGCCTAAAAAGCTTTGGTTCCTTGCTTAAATTTCTTGCTGTGGCAACTCCAGCAGTTTCTCTAATATTCTCTGTTGTTATCATTAGTGCTATATACGACTATGAAGCAGAGAAACAACAAAATCACTATAGTTTACAACAATCTCTTCTTGGTGTTGATGAGGCATTGAAATGTGTGGGGGTTGTGTATTTCTTCCTTTCTTCGTTGATTATGTGTGCATTCTGCATTGTTGCGATGACCTTGAGCTTGATTCTTGTTCGTAGAACCAAGAGTGTCTATCCAAACCTTTACGAGAAAAACAAATGGGTGATTCATGGTGTCGTGATAGGGTTGGGCATGGGTCGGGTCGACCCGCAGGCTGACCCGGCCAAGCCCTCCATGGGTCACGACCCGACCCAGCCCATGATATATCCGGGTCACGAGTCGGCTGGTCTAGCCCCGCACCCGGATCAAAAGTAAGCTCCACGCCCACCACCTCCTACCTCCGTCCTACTGGGCCCTACCACATATATTATTTAGTTAGACTATTTGTTCCTTTAGCCATTTGGGTCTGCAGCTAGCTGCCAACAAAACCTAAAGGTCATAGGTCTTTGGCTCGTGGGCCTTTTGGCCCATTGAGAAACAAAATAGCGATCTTTAAGCTCGCTAATGTCTACTTGAAAGGATTAAAAAATTTAATACAAGTTTAAAAATAGTTTACTACAAGTTTAAATTACTAAAAAATAAACTAGAAATAATTTTATAATTGTAAATACAAGTTCAATATAATTAAAAAGGTAAAAAAAATAGGGAAAAAAGTTGGACGAAAAACTAATAGGCCGGCCCACGACCCACGGGCCATGGGCTGGGTCAAACCCGGCCCGCACCTAGGTGGGTCATGGGCCAGGCTGGATTCAATCCCAGACCCGGGATCGGAGAAGTAGGCCCGGCCCACTCTGATCCGGTCGGGCTCGGGTCAGGCCCGGCCCGGCCTTAAACCCGGCGAGCTGGGTCACAGGCCTGAACCGGCCTGGCCCACGCCCACCCTTATGTAGTGAGTCGAAATGAAATTTGTTTATGGGATATATTTCAAAAATTTCTCTGTGGTCATGTTATGTTGATGTGCATTCATGGAGAGGAAATAAGATTTCAGCAGATGAAATCCAAAAGTTGTGGGATTAATTTATTGTATCAGTGCATATTACTTGTCCCTTTACAGTGATTTATGGGTTGCCCATTGTCTTTGAAGGTCATTGGATTATTTTTGTAAAATGACTTTAGCAAGTGAGTGTATCAATGTCATTCTGCTAATTGTGGAATGATTCTTGCAATAGATTAAGATACGCCTGTGTATTCACTGCATTCTTTCTCATTCTGTTATTAGTTTTACACTTGTTCTCAATTTTATACTGTTTACATTCCTCTCACTTTGGTCTAAGCCTCTCTATAATGTTGTCATATTATTATGCTCTCCCGGGCAAGAAGGTTATTATTTATTTCAGAACATCTTGAATCTTAGCAGGTCTTTTTTGTAAATATGCTGGAAAAAATGAAAAAGTCCTGACAGAGAATTAAGGCTATTACAAGAAGAGAAGAGCACATAAATAATTATGGGACGAAAACAATATGTACCTTTGGGCAGTGGGTGTACTACATGTTTCCTTTATGAGCAACATGGTAATCAGTATGCTGTTACATAGACTAGTTTCAAGTACAATAGTGACCGATTCAAAAAAAAAAAAAAAGTACAATAGTGACAACAAATGTATTTTGTTTTGTTCCTCCTAAAGTTTAAATCCTAATCTTTGATTGCATTTGTAGGGCCTGAAATCAAAATTGGCCAGTCGATGAACCCTTTTTTATGCTAGAATAAGATTTTTTTTCTGTTTTCTCTTGTGTAATGCTGAGTAGAGTGAAAATGTGCTATCAATTTGGGGGGAAAAAAAAAAGGAAACCAATATTTGGAATATAATGGCAGTCTAAATGCACTACATGGAAGCTTACACATTCTGTTATGAGCAAATGTTAATATTCAAATGTGCACCAAGCACCAATTTTAGGTGCATGAAACTTGTACAATGAATCAAATATTTATTATTTTCTATTTTTATTGTTTTTTTTTTTCTTTTCAAGTGAAAAGCTGCAAGAGGTTAGAGTTAGAGAGTAGCTATCCCCACCCCTTGGCCCTTGCTAGCTCGGGACAAAACAAACTTGACATTTGGCATTCTGTTGAGAGTTGAGAAGGGTGGTCTTTGCTCATAGAAAAGTTGTTGACATCTGGCTTTGGCTTTTACAAGCCACTTTGGTGATTGTAAGGAGCTCAATTTTGAGATAAAGATATATATCTAAATTTGACTATAGAAAATTTCATGCTGAGATGATATGATTTTGAATGTTTTGAGATCTGCCTTTGGCATTTCATTCTCTTGGAATGCATAAGATTATAGAGTGAAAATACGGTTTCTTTTCAAATATAGGTTTTTCATGGCAATACTTCTTTTGTATTAGATGTATGATGATTAATGTAAAATCTATATCCCAACTTCAACATGAACCAACCATTATAAGTGATGTGTAGTTGTGTACTATACGGTTCTATAAACCCTATATATTTGAATAAATGTCATAATATCATGTAAACTTATCTATCAATAAGAGTTGGTACAGTGATAAAATTGAGGATTTTCAAAAGAAATACACTGGATTACTAAAATAATAAAAGGTTATGAGTAAAATAATACCCTACTCTTAGCAAATCAAAAGTTCTGCAAATAAACATCTATGCAAATATGATAAATTGTGGGTCCCACTTAACCATTTGGTTTAACAAGGGATGAGTCTAGGTAGTATACATCCACCATCTAACCAGAGTTAAGCGTACATGCCAAAACTGAAATACCTCTACGCTTTACAAGCTTCTCATTATGGGACCCACATGAAGTATACTCATATTCATTATGATATTACTTGAAAAAATTCAATGCATCTAATATTTCATTTATACATTATTATATTACTTGAAGAAAAATCTCAATATACCTAATATATGATTTATATTATCATTATACAATAAAAGTATTATTTTGATAAACTACCTGAAGAACATGTAATCTTATTTATTAAAAAATCTTATTTATAATAAGGTTAAAAATTCAAAATGATCACCATGAGATTTCAATTCTCTATTAGTATTATCTTTTTCTTTTGAAACTTCATTTTAGGGTTTTATCATATTAGACCACCAAATCTTTATTAATTTGATATTAGATCCCCAAATGTTTATATTTCTAAATTAGACACTTAAATTCATTAAGTTGTGTTAAATAAGACACCGTAAGTTATTTTAATTAAGACAGATACATATATTAAGTTGTTTTAAACAAAACCTTCTTTCCGAACAAATATGAAGATTTGGGATCTAATTTTGAAATATGAATATTTGAGGGTCTAATATAGAATTAACAAAAGTGTGGAGGTCTAATATTACAAAAATACAAAAATACAAAAAATACAATTAACTAAACAAAAGTAACCTGCACCTAGAGTTAAATACTTACTCTGGTTAGCGTAGGGTTAAAAAATACTTTAAAAGGGCAGGCTGGAGACCCCACTCGAATCGTTTCTCTTCATTCCTCACAAGGTGTAATTGGGTATTTGGAAAATTTGGGGGTTTTCTGAAAAATTTCCCAATTCTTTGAGGGGGGAAAAATTAAGAGCGAGGGTTTTCTAACGGCAGCTTTCCGATCCAAATTCCTCCGGCGTCTTGGAGTTTCTCCAAATGGGTAATCTCTCATTGTCTTCAAGTTCAGTTGCCCTTTCTTTTGAATCTAATTTTGTAACCGGCCGCTGATTAAATCTCGAGTTCCAAGAATCAAGGGTTTCTAGGGTTTTTCCCCTAATTGGAAATTTTCGAAGTTATTACAGTTTGATTACTATTGTTAATCTCCAATTCCATTGTTCAAAATCTTCCGCATGCTGTTGTGTTAGCTTTGTATGGGTTTTGAGTATGGAGTCCGTTACCTTCGTTTGCTTGCAATGTTGAAATCAATGGCGTTTCCTTTTGGAAAAGGTTAACATTTTGGGATTATCATTGATCTGATGGTAACCTATGTTTTCTGCTTGTTACAATTTAGTCATTAGCTTAACCATTAGTGTTGGAGTTCAGGCATTTGCTTTAGTTAGGATTGATGGGTAAAATTTTGTTATTTTCTGTTTCCTCTCTTTGTTCATGCATGATTTATTAGTTGATTAGTGAGAGTTATAATGATTTTGATTTATGGTTGACAGAAGACTGCTTTCAAATTGTTCTCCTTTGCTTAGCATTCTGGATTGAGTTTTGAGTTAAGTCATTACTGACGGATAGAAGCCGGCAATTTTAGATTACTCTTTCTATTTAAAAAGTTCCATTTTGTTCCTTGTTTGGAGGCATAGAATGATGCAAATAAATAAATAAATTACTGTTCTGCAGTGTATTCTTCAAGGTTAAATGGGTTTCAGAAACATCTCTTTGCTTCAGTTTACAAGGAATCATTTGACATTTTTGTAATTTATGGAACTTGTTCAGTTACTGAACTTATTCAGTTACTGCATCTACTTCATGTTGTATAGTCTTTACTTTTAACTTTTACTTTGATAAGGGTCCTAACTTCTAACTTTAGTTTTCTAAACTCTGGGCTGTTTTGTTAAAGAATCATTTAGTAAACCAGCAAACTATTCAGGATTGTTCCTGATGTACAGTACCTGGAATTGGAACTTTTACTTTTCCTTCTTCTACTTTTGAGGTTTTCTAACTTGAGTAGATTTCTTATATAGTTGTTGTCAATGAGAGAAAGGATAGATGATTATGGTTTGATCCGATGTCGAAGTTTGGGACTGCAAAAGCGTGTTAAAGGGCTCTATATTACTTTCTACATCCTAGGGCATTCTGGACGTAGTTTACTTGTAGTAGCTATGACAAGCCTGCCTAATTCTGTTAACAGTTCTAGAGGGGTTTGTTTTATGAATGTTTAGATCAGGGAGTTTCTTGAAAACATGATAAAGATGAAGGGGGTTTCTTGTAATTTATCCTTCTATTGTTTGGGGTCATTCTTTTGAAGTCGTGTTTTGGTTTTGTGATGTTCTTTTACATAATAACCACATTATACTTAGATGTCTTCTCCATCGGATGCAGGGTTTGGAGGAATTTGGAAGGAATGACTGGTTCACAATGTTTGAAGAATGTTTCGGGCGTTAAAGTTTTTTTTTCTGTTTCAAGGTAGTGTATAATTGAGAAAAAATCAGGCCTCTATAAACATTAGGCTAAAGTCTGGAGAATGGAGTGCAACAGAGATGAGGCTCTCAGGGCAAAAGAAATTGCTGAAAGGAAGTTCCAAGCAAATGATCTCGGGGGCGCCAAAAAGTTTGCATTGAAGGCCCAGACCCTATATCCACCTCTTGATGGTATCAACCAGATGATATCTACTCTAAACGTTCATCTCTCTTCAATTGCGAGATTTGACGGAGAAAAAGATTGGTACGCCATTCTCTCTATTAATACTTCAGCTGATGAGGAAACTGTGAGGAAACAGTACAGGAAGTTAGCCCTTCAGTTCCACCCAGACAAGAACAAATCCATTGGTGCTGAAGGTGCTTTCAAACTTATTTCTGAGGCTTGGACCGTGTTATCAGATAAGAGTAAGAGAACTTTATATGATCTCAAGAGATTTGGAAGATCATTCCAACAAAAAACTACTAGCACAGTGAAAAAAGATCATTCTGTCCCTAATAGTTCCAATGGCGTCCACACTCCTGCCAATAATGCTCCATCTAAAGTTCGAGTTCAAAAAACCAATATGGGGACAGCACCAACACCTATTATCTCAAAATCTCCTCCAACCCGGCCATCAAAACCTGGAACATTTTGGACTTCATGCCTTCACTGCAAGATGCAGTATGAGTACCTCAGAGTATACCTTAATCTCAATCTCCAGTGTCCTAGCTGCCAAAAACCATTTGTAGCTTCTGAGAACGTCGTTCCAGCTAAGGGGCCTAATGACTCTTCTCAGCCTTCTTCACAGCTGCCACAGCAGAATTCTGACAGTAAATCCTCAACGAAAAATAATCAAGGTGCCTCAGGATTTCAACCTGACTTTACTAGCAGTTCAAAGTTCCAATGGGGTCCATTTTCAAGAACAACAGGGACAGCGAGTGCTTCTGCCTCGACAACTGCTGCTGCTCAAGCTGCTAATGTTGTTCACCATACCTATGAGAAGGTGAGGAGAGAGCGAGAGCAAGCTCAAGCAGAAGCTAGAAGGGAAGAGGCTATAAGGAGTGAGTCAAAGAGGAATTTTTCCGGTGCTGCAAATCTCTATGCAGGAGTTGATGGCAATGGTAAGGTAGAAAAACCTGCAAAGAGGAAGAGAAGCATTCTTGATGATCCGATAATGAATTATGGAGTAGGGACAGGACATGCTGGCTTGTACTATGCAAACTTTTCTGCTGCTGGATTGAGAGAATTTAATTTGAGAAGGGGCTTTCCCCAGGCTCATGTGCTTACCAAATTGATGATTAAGTCAAAGAATGATCTCCATAAGGTAGTAGAAACATGGATTTCAGAAAAAGCACGCAAAGCTGCAGAAAAAGAAAGTGCAAAAAAGAAGCAAAAATTGAAGGAGATTGTCGATGAAAAAGTGAAGGAAGTGAATCATGAGAATGCTACTGGTCAAGATAGGGTAGATGTGCCTGTTAATAACAGTAAACAACCTGCTGGTCCTCCTATGAGTGACTCAGCCAAGACTCAGGATGCTGATTCTGACAAAGAAGTGGCAGAACCTGTAAATATTGACGTTCCAGATGCCGACTTCCATGATTTTGACAAAGATCGCACCGAAAAATCATTTAAAGCTGATGATATATGGGCTACTTATGATAATGAAGATGGTATGCCTCGTTACTATGCATTAATTCAAAAGGTTATCTCTTATGAGCCTTTTAAAGTTCGCATGAGCTTTCTCAATTCAAAGACCAACAGTGAATTTGGTCCACTAAATTGGGTTGCTTCTGGCTTCGCCAAAACATCTGGGGAGTTCCGTGTTGGTAGATATGAAGTCAATGATACACTTAATGTTTTCTCACACAGGGTTAAGTGGGAGAAAGGTTTGCGTGGAGTAATTAAGATTGTTCCGAGGCAAGGTGAAATTTGGGCCCTTTATAGAAATTGGTCTCCTGATTGGAATGAGCATACCCCTGATGAGGTAATGTACAAGTATGACATGGTGGAAGTTCTTGAAGACTACAGTGAGGAGCAAGGAGTTTGTGTTGCCCCCTTAGTGAAGGTTGCTGGATTTAAAACAGTTTTCCATCGGCATCCAGACCCAATGAAAGTTAAGAAGATTCCAAGAGAAGAGATGTTTAGATTATCGCATCAGGTTCCATCCTATGTTCTCACTGGTGACGAAGGTCAAGGTGCTCCAAAGGGTTGCTATGAACTAGACCCTGCAGCAACTCCCCTTGAGCTTCTTCAAGTAGTAAAGGAAACCAAGGGTGATGAGGTGATGCAGGTGTCTGAACTGCAACAAAAAACAAACAGTTAGTTGATTGCAGCTTATCTGCATTAACAGCTTTCGAGGTTTTTACATCAGTTCATTTCAAACATGCCCCCAATTACAGTTCATCTTCAAAGCTTTTGTACAGTTTTGTTGACTTTTTGCTGACAACCGGAGTATGATGATGAAAGCAGTAGTTTGCTACAGAATCATATTTCATAGTCATCATTCAAGTCCTCTAACAAGTATAACATAGGCTTAAAAGGTCATGGGAGTCGGCTTATGGAGATCGAACATTCTAGCAGCAGTGCTCATCATGGAATTTCCAGGGAGTCAGAGCTTTGTTTGATATTAAGGTTAGTTTTTACATCTATTTCATTATTTTTTTGAGCTATTTCATTAACCAACATCTAAGATGGTTAATTCCACGTGCATGCACTCATTCTTTTCTGAGGCAATGTAGCCTTACAAAAATATGTTATATCACGGTTCAATAATATAGACGTAGATGCTCCCCTAATTCAGTTTTTTTGGTTATATGAAGTTTTAGCACACTTATATCGTCTTCATTTTCCAGTCTTCTATTAGGTCCCTTATTGGTCATATGGCTGTTACTATAATCTCTTCCTGTCTTGTTTTTCTTTCCTTTATTTGCTACCAGTCATGTTTTTAAACTTACAAGTATGCACTTTAATATATTATTTGCATGTTAAATTCTCATACATTCCTGACATTTAGAACATATTACATCAAGTACCTCTGCTGTTGCTATCTAAATGTGGTTACTGTATATATTCCTTTTGAGATATAGTTGCAGTCACTCATTTAGATGAGTTATGAGGTGAGGATTTTGTGAGTCATCATTGTAGGAGCTAACAGTTCCCCACCAATTTATGTTGCTGTTGGTTCTGGGGCTTGAATTGTTGGCGAATTTTCCACTGAGAAGTTTTAGGTTATCTAAATGGTTTTAAAATGCAACCTGGGCGCGAGGATTGATTTGGCAAATTTTTTTAAAAAACAACTAAATGTTTAAAAACCAAACCCAATAACTCCCACTTTTTTTCAAATTCGCTGCAATTTTTATAACCTTTATGTATTTGTTATCATTTAATTTTAATCACAAATTCTATATTTAAAAAAAAAAAGCTTCTGGGCGCCTGGTCCAGCTCCCAACTTCTCTATCAATTCCATGACACACCTCACATCTTGAGATTCTATAACAAGGATAATCAATTTGAATACCTTACATATACTTTGCATAAAACACAATTTAGGTAGTTTTTTTCATTATTAGCTTGTAATCATGTGCCAACCTTACACGTTTTGTTTTGGTAATCCTGACTTTGAAATATACCAAACTACTATTGAACATAATGGAAAGAGAAACATGATAACCTTTGTGATGAACTCTGTTGAAATAGTTTATGCCATTTTACTTTCTATAATACCCTATCTTCCATATATTATTAAAGTTTACAACTTTACATATTGAAATTGATATGAGGTAGCAAATGTTCCTCCCAAAGTAAGGTATTATAAATAAAAGTAATTGAGATTGCTGTAGTATAGGAATTACCTTTGCAGCATCAACCAGTGATACGTGAAGGATTATATACCTCAATGCCCAGCCCTTATAATTTAGGATTTTTATGAGAACACAAGTGGCTGACTGAAGGAAGATAAAGGGAGATTGACATGGAAGAGGGGAAGATAATGAACATGTTTTATTGTCATATTATTGATTATTATGTTACCCATGTAAGGAAGAAAACAGGATCGACATCGATATACCTGACTGCTGAGCTCCAATGTGAACTTGGAGCCCAAAGGGACATCAGAATTCTATACCTAATTGAGGTGTCATTGTTTGTGCATAACTTGTTTTCTGCACCAACAAAGGAACAATGTATGCTATTATGAGTTAGATTGACATGCCAATGTCAGGCACATGTAGGTACTTCTGTTTAGAGTCAAAGAGTCAGATGGTTTATTTAATTTGTTTTTCAAGGTGCAGTCCACTAATTATGTATATTTAATTCAAATTTGAAACATTTGGGACATACATGTGAAAGGAGAGTTATTGTGGTACTCATATTTTATTTTCTTAAGCACAGGGAGTTGGTATGTGCCTCAAGATCTTCACAAATGTATGTATATTTTATCCGGTCAATGTAGCTGCTATGAAGTTGTATTGCTAAATATATCTTTTTTACTTGAGGTTGAAATTAATCATGGACTTCTTTACCAGCCCATAGATAGATGACTTCTTGTGATGTGCAACTAATGATAGAATATTATATCAATATAAGGAGCCAGCTTCGTTTAGTGCTAACAGTTTTTTTTTTTTTTTTGCATGTGATATGCACGTGAATGAAAATTTGTTATTGCATGTAAAGAGAAGTTTATGATTAAGTGATACTTTCGATTAAGTCTTTTTGCATGTGATATGCATCTGAATGAAAAGTTGTTATTGCACGTAAAGAAAAGTTTATGATTAAGTGATACTTTCTAATTAATGACATCTAACTTTGAAGGTGTAGCCATTAACGAGAATGATATATGTAAGCTGAGCTTCAGAGAATTTAAGTAAGATGCATATTTATTGCTCCTTTTGTCTTTATAAATGGATATCTAGAATCTAGATATGCAAGCGGGAAATAAAGGGCTTCATAGAAAAAAGAGCGACATGATTGAGGCGAATGTGTAACATTAAATTAAAGTCTAAGTGCATACCCGTTAGGGGTTTGCATAACAATAGTAGAGATGCTCACGTAGATGTAAGGCAACAATCATGACAATTTTGGCTATCTTATGCATTGCACATTTTATAACCTAGCAGGTGACTAATCTTTGTGCAAGAAAATTGAGTATGAAGCAGATAAATTAAATCGCAATCCTACCAATGGGTCAAATGTTGTCTTTCTAGAATAAGGATTAGACTTGCCTTTTTAAAATGATATCCCCTCATATTTTTCTTTTGGTTATGCCAAATTGAATGAGGACCGAGTGAACAAGGATTGTAAATTAATCACAGCTTTAAAATTACTAACTCAGAAAACTAGTAATCAAGATCATTTCATGTAAAATTATTGATATGCCAGATAATGGGCATTCATAATCGATATCCCCTTGTCTTGCGGTTTGATCGCCTAGTAGACACTGAATGAGAAAAAGGACGCAGGAAGTGAGAACTAATAAAGGAATATGAAGGAGGAAGATCAGAAAAAGGGACCGGGACATATGAAGATGAAGAAGTAGAAAGTAATAAACAAAATTATAAGGGAAAACATGAAAATGATAACTAGCTGATATTCAAATGAAATTAAACAATGAAGAAAAATAAGTACATTCGGTCAAATGAATTTCCATTTGTTTCTATGTTAGCCCTTCAAATCAATTCCTTATACTAGGAAACTATGGAAAGCAGTGTAGCATGAACTTGGACATGGGACATGGGCATCTAGATGTATGTCTGGTCAGCAACACAAATACATGGTTATATACGTAAATATATATGTATAGTTAAAATGTGTTCATATTTTACAAAATCACATGATCATGTAATTCGATTGTTTGAGAATGTTGATTTGGAATGGAACTTGACATGTTTGTGGCTTGATGCATTGATTTGATATTTTGTTGTCTTGTTCTCGGAGTGTCCTACAGTGTCTTAGTGTTATTTAATGTTAAAAAACTGAAATAGAGGTTCCTGGTAGCACCCGTCGGAAGAGCTTTCAACAAAAAAAAGCCTAACGGCTGGTAGTGAATACGAGGACTCGCCGATATTGCCTTTTTAAGCTCTCAGCTCATAAAAGGAGCATCCCTCTGAAATTCCTCAGACGAAACAGTTTAGACGAAGGTAAAAATGATGTGATATGCTGTAGAAAGTTGTATCTTTTAGGGCACCAATCCACACGGTAAAGAGCCAACTGAAAAAATAATGACTACATTATGATCATTTATTATATATATTATTTTAATTTCTATTTTAATCATATCCACCTACAATTGGTTAAGGTTTTTCCCCCTCTGTGTCTGTTTTTTCCCTTTCTGTGGACAGAAGGGCTTGGGACAATGCACACTTACTATTTATTCTTGGAAAATATAGAATAGGAAACCACATAGGAGAATAAATAATGATGCTACACTCGCATTTACCGGTATAAATATGATGGGCAATCTTTCTCGAATTGTAATATTATCACATTGAATGATTGAGAGAGGAAAATCTTAGAAATTTAATATTTAAGTGGATACAAAATATTCATAACTCTTAAATTTAGTCCCTCTAACCATTAGACCAAAACTCCGAAGTTATGGTGAGGATCGAGGATTATAGTTTTATTTTAATTCTAACATGCCCCCGCAGGTTGAATGCCCTTTTTTATGGGCTGAAATCAGGACTCACGCAGCGGTGTTAATTTTTAGAAAATCCGCTTAAAATTTGTGGCCGGTGGGATTTGAACCTGGGTTGCTCTGATACTATCTTAAATTTAGTCCTTCTAACCATTACGCCAAAGCTTCGAAGTTATGGTGAGGATCGATAATTATAGTTTTATTTTAATTCTAACAATAACCATTATGCACATAGTTGGAAAAGATTTGTATCGAATTAACAAAATTGATCTTAATAATATTCCATCTTAAGCATCTATGTATGAGAATTCATTTTGTAAACTTGATGATCATTTTTAGATATTGTAAATCAAAGTCAACAAAATGGTTTTATAGGGTGGTCTCGACTATGAATTGATCGGATTGGATGAGTTGGATCCATATGCAAACAATAATCCTTTAGTGTGCGCGTGAGCGTGTTACCATATCTTTTAGTTGGATTATATATATGAACATAGGTTCCTATCTCCATGTTGGGTTGCATGATTGAGTATCCACGTGGTCAAACGTGCTCTACATGTCAACAAAGAGAAGCAAAATACTACGATCCAATGTTCCGGAACGTTATATACACAAGCATCTGATTCTCTGGTGCATACCGCATAGAGTACAAATGGAGTCTACCAATTAAGGAGAAAGGAGGGAAAAAAGAAGAAGAAAGGAAGAAAAAAAATGGAAACAAGGTAATTGAGATTAAAAACCAGTATAAAGAACCACTTGAAGGAAATGAAGCAATAACAAATGTCTACTGAGTTAACACTAAGAACAAGAAAATGACCAAGTGTCTAGAACTTTTACACCTTACCTAACAGCACATATATACAGTCATAATGATATAGGGATCATGTACCACGTCAAAATTCAGACCTGATATTGTCACATAGTCAATATGCATTGTATGTGGACTAAGTTGCATGGAAACGGGTATGGGTACCGGTATGGGTGCGAGACACGGCAAATTTGTAAAATGTAGGGTATGGGGACACAGCTACGTATATATTAAAATTAATAATTCACATAAGATCATTATTGTTTTTCAATTCATGTGTTATTAGAATTAAACTTCCTATCATATTTTTAAGTTTCTATTATTATGTTGATTATTATAAATTGGAAACTACTCGTTTTTGAACTAGACACTAAAATGACAACATCATGGTTTTGAAATCGGGTATCAGCTAACGAACCGGAATCATGTCTAATGAGTTTGAAGAAATGGATGTGAAGTGTAGGATATACGTCCAAGAAGTGTATGACAAGTGTTTTAAATTAAAACACATATCATATAATTGAATACATGTCCGAATAAATGTATGCATATATCCAAGGAGTGTCCATGGAGTTTGGGTAGGGTACGGGAACATGTCGTTACGTGTCGGGTATGGCTTCTTGATAGTACCCGGGTAACATAGTATGTGGATAAACAAGCATTATGTAACCGCATAACTTTCTTATGTGGTTGCTGCTATTCTTTTCGTACATTTTCGAGTAGCGCAAGCAAGCGGATTTGATTTTCTTGTGCATATACATATCCTGCCATTTATGCATTTTTCTGAAAATTGCCTGATTTGGATGATGTACTTTTTAACGAGGATTATTATACAGTGTGGTTTGCAAACGTTACTCTATTACTATGATATAATTTATGTAAGGAGTAAATAATGCTGTGCAAAAAATAGCAATTATACAAAGCTTCCTAAATAATTACGTAGCTAACAAAAGGATGCCTATCACCATTTCCTACACACCATACAAATTTAAATAAGATTGACTGTATATGCTCTTGGCCTTTATTTGAGGGTTAATTTTAGAAAACCCCCCTCAACTATGGGGCTTGTCTCAGAAAACCCCTCTCAACTATTTAATCTTTAGAAAATCCCTCTCAAATTTGAGGGTGTTGTAGATAACCCCCCTCAACTTTCAAAATATGACTAAACCCCCCTTAACTATGGGCTGTATCACAAAACCCCATTTATCTTTCTACTTTTTTTTTCAAATAACCCCCTAACATTATTAGTTTGAAATATGCAATGACTAAAATACTCTTGGTTGAAAAAAATTCATGTGAGTTTAAAAACCCAGCCCAATCAAAATATTAGACTTCGGTTTGATGGGTTTTGATGAGGAAACTAATCTTCAAAAGAAATTTAAAAGTTTCAATTATTGTAAACATTACAAGCATAGATAAGTTGAAAATAAAAGAAGTTTCTTGTTTCAAAATAGAAAGAAAAAATTAAATTTGCACATAAACCTAGCAATGAAGATGGAGGAATAAGAGGAGGGGGAAATAAAATGGAAGTTATTTTTAACCAAAAAAAAGTTAAAAAGGACCAATATGGTAAAAAAAAATAACGTCTTAGGGATAGTATGGTCATTTTAAATCATTTGTTCATTTAGATTTAAATTATATTAGTTTAGGGGGTTAAGTGAGAAAAGTTGAGGGGGGATAAATTATATTTTAAAAGTGGAGGGGGTTATCTACAACAACTCCATAATTGAGGGGGGTTTTTTAGAGTTAAAATAGCTAAGGGGGGTTTTCTGAGATGACCCCCATAGTTGAGGGGGTTTTTTTAAAATTAACCCTTTATTTGATGCTTATTCTATATTTCAATTTGTTTAACGGTGTAAGCTGGACATCGGTATTTCCTCAGCCAGTGTTCTAAAAAACGGATTATGCGGCTGCACAATCGGTCACATATGTGGATGCGGACTGGATCGCATAAGAATGAGCAAAAAGGCTCCATTATGCGGTCAGCTACATAATTGACTCTCTCGAATATGTGCCCACGTAAAAAAAATTTATGTGGCTATTTATTCTCTTTAATTTCCAGGCAGAACACATTCGTTACCAAACTTGACCCGCTTAACTTAGTATAACAAGCGTCCTAACCCTAGTTTTTTCCCCAAAATCCGATATCTTTCTCTTTTTCTTATGAGCTAGACGTTCGCTGAACCACATCGACATTTGCTGACACCTGCCGAAGCTACACCTTCCCTCGCTGAGTTTGTCTACCCTCACCAAAGCTCTACCTTCCCCGAAGATGTTTGCTCGGGCTTCCGTCTAGAATGAGGAAGACTAGATGATTTGTTTTTAGTTTATGAACTTTTAGTTTCTAAGTGTTTAATTTGACAACTTTTATTTGAGTATCTAGTTAATTTTGATGTATGGATTGAATTTTTAATTAGTTAACTAGGTATTGATTGTTCAATTGCATGTTTGTTGATCTTTTGCTTAGTATAATTTCTATTTTTCATGAATTTTATATATTTTTGAATATGATAAATAATAAATGTATGTCAAAAAATTTAAAAATGTATAATTCCACATAATCCGACTAATCGATGCATAATTTGAATTTTGATTAGTCGTTAAGCACTCTTGAACTGCATGTATGGTAAAACCGTGTTTTCGTACATTGCCCTCAGCATTTATGCTTAGAATTTGTAATGTAGTAAGAAGCATCGCAACTATGTATCCGCGATTTTTGAATGAGAGGCATGCATATATGGATTGCACTAGAAACTTGCAAATGTTTGTAGGGATTACTCACACTGCTGATACCAACTTTGGGACCACTTAGCCATTGGTCAAGTTTATAGTGCCTTTATATGGATTGGTTTCTCAAAATAATTTCCAATTTGTTCCGGGCTCCAGCTAAAAAACATGAATGAATGATTGCTTCTTTCTAATTTTACTTTCAATATGAAAGCATGTTAGTGAAATAGGAGCGACTCCCTTTTATAGGAGTATATGGACCAGACAACTCCCCCCTCAGATATGCAAGAATCAACACGCTACAAGGAGGCCCCAGAAATAGAAATTTGTTTGCATGTATAATTATCTTCATTCCGAAAACAATATGCCTCTACATTCCTAGGCTGGTGATATCTTTAAGTGCAGAGTTCATGAACTTTTAAAAAGTGAAATGAATTGGCAACTAGTATGTTTAAGATCCTTTAGTTTTTACATCTTGAACTCCGCCACTATTCCCTGTGAGTCATGCTTTGATAACTGTAAACAGATCAGAACTTCTTAATATGGCCTGCATGAGTTCAAAACTTAGCATTCTTGAAAGAAATTTGGTCCTGGCTATCACAGCGCAATTATATAACTAAATGCATAGGGTGGTGAGTACAACCAAATAAAAGTGAACTGCTTGATGGGCATCTTAAATTCTTTGGCAGTAATTTATTTGGTTTAATTTGGCTTCTGAATTTGGTTTCCCTTTTCCTTGGCTTCTGAATTTTGTTTGCACTTCATTTTTTTTCAAAATATGTTCTCGTTCTTTTAGGTATTTCACAATATACCTTCAGTGTCCTGTCATCTGTTTCTTGCCAATATAAGCTACAATGTCAAAGCACCTGTCTGAAAGCAGTAGATGACTAATGTTCTCCTTGTGATAAGTTTGTTAAGGTCAGTGAGATATCTTCGGCAGTAATTTAAGAAGTTTGTTTGGTTTTAATTGCACTCTCCAAACCAAGATTGTAAGTCTTTCCTAAAGTAAAAGCTTGTGTTTAAGAATGTGAATAGTGATAGATGATGTTGGTCTTCGTTATAGGAAGGTTTTCTATTGACATTTAGTTGCATCCGTGGCTTTGGAGTTAAATGTAATCCCAGCAGCAAAACTGTCATCTATCCCTTTTCTTCTGAACTCAGTCTCGGAAGAAGTTTGAAAGTCTTGCTCCTTGACTCCATGAGCTTTAGCAGCATTACCATTAAGATAGGTTACGCGAGGAAAACCAAGCGTTGAAAACTCATGGTAAAATCTTTATTTTGGTCTTGCAGTGCAAAATTAATCCTCAAAATAGAAATGTATTTGAAGGCTGCATTATCTTCTCGAGTTGATTTTGATACAATTTTTCCAGTGAAGAGTTTATCAGGAATTTATTTGTGGTTTCTAGTGATCAATTTTTGTCTAGTGTCCTCAATAGGAAAATGTTCATATCACTTCCCATCTTCTCACTGGAGATATATTCATGTTCTATTCTTTATATGCAGAGAACTAGAATATCATCATATAGAAGCTTTATGGAAGTGCAAGCCTACCTATTGCCCTTCATTTCTATTTCATACCCGCTATGAACTTAAACTTTTAAAATTCTGTAATTACCTAGTAAAGCATAAGCATTTTTCCTCAATAATGTAGTATGCATTTATTTCAGTTGTATTGTTTATTATCTGCGGCATAGAGTGTTTGGAAATGGTTTCTGCATTTTCTTAGCGCATTGAAAGTGCCAACTTTTGGTGTCATATGCAGGTTAGCATAGTGATCAATCACTATAACATTTAGAATCATTGATAGTTTGGTACACATTTGAAGATATGATATTAAGCTTGCTGTTCAAGACGGGCACTATAGTAATATCAAATCCAGTTCCCTATTATTTAGTGGAGCAGCGCCCTTTGTTTGTCTAACAATAAGTGAGAAAAACATGCCAAATATGTGAAATGTTAAAAGGAAACTTATCATTTTGTGCCTGAGTGTCTTTTTTGTATTTATAAGGTAATGTGTGATTATATCTTAATTTTTGTGTCTGCAGCTACTTCGGAGTCTGAGGTGCAACTAGAGGAGCTTCAGGTTATTTTGAGATGTATGGTTTCCAGCCGCTTCAGAAAGTCAACAAAATTTGCAAAAGCTTTTGTTTTTGAGACCTATAAAGGAGCAAAGTTATATATAGACTGTTTGAGTTCATAAACTTTATTATACCTTTTGTTGCAGTTAATATAGTTAGTTATGGAAACAGGTTGAGAAACGGGTTGCCATCCTTGGGCATCAGAAGTTTCTCCCTGGAACTTAGAAAACTTAAAGATATTACAAAGTTTATATAGAACTGCAGTTGCTCTTTATATCTAAAATTTTTTCTATTATATTTTTGGAAATGAGTGTTAGTGCTGATGTATATCATCTGAGAAATGGGTTTTATTTGGTTGATGGAAGATGAAAAATTCAGTGGGAGGAAACTTTCCTCTCTGTTTTTTTGTTGGATGATGCGAAAGAGTAAAAGAAACCGATAATGCGACATTTTATTTCACTTTTATGCTTTACTATTTTGACAGGCAGTTTTACTATTTTGACAGGCAGTTTTTTGCAGTATCCCTGGTAATGGAGCTTTACCTATTTATAAGGTAATTTTTGAAAAGTTATGTGTTTTTGTCATGCTTATATTTATCATGCTATATTTATGGTTCACGCTAGATACAGGTTATGTGCTCATCATCACAATTTAGGATGATATGTGGTTTATATCTGTGTCGTTTTCTTGCTTACCACGTGATGAAATGATATAATGGATGATATTTGGTTGATATAATGGATGATATTTGGTTTACATATAGTTTTCGGAAAGTGTAGTTGAGCTCGTCTTGTATGGAACTACGATGTATAACGCTTGATTTTACTGTGTTTTTGAAATATTGCTTTAAGGTAGTGTTTTTACAATATTTTGACCTCATATGTACCACTTTTGTTATATTCATTTCTCATCACAACATATTCCTATCTGTATATTCTCTTTAGAATCAGAGAGACTGAGTGTGATTGACTGCTCACGCTGGATTATTTAATTTGTTTTCCACATTTAATGAAGCTCATGTATATCACTAATAAAATGAGTTGCCTGTGATTTTTATAGATGATACTCACACTTGTAACATTCGTACTGGGTATGTTTGCAAATATCTGTTAGTGTTTCTAGTTGTCACAAATAAGTATACGGATAATGACGACTGAAATTATTTTCTTTTATTTTAGTATATGTATATTTGTGGACTTTGATTCCATAGATTTTGTGGTAGCTAGATATCTCATCATACGATCCACACAGTTTCTAATCTTGCTCATTTCCTTTATAACCAAAAAAATATGTCCGTGAAATGTTTTTCTAACGCTGATTTATCTGTATCCATGTTTGGTTCTAATAGATATTAAATATGAGTTTTTCCTATCGAAACATATCCATATCTATATATTTGATTTTGATTAGAGAATAAATATGGATATAGTAAATATCATATCGTATCCGTCCTTCATAGTGCACCCAGGAAATGGGAATCTATGGAAGGAGTTCGAAATTTTTTAATTAGCTACTAGTAAAACTATGAGCTTCAGCCTCGCTTGTAAGAGTTCATCGTCCAGTTACTGATCCATATCAGATGACCATTACAGAGATCAGCCATTTCAAAGGGAACAAAATCTTACGGTCTATGCATCTTATATATAACTCGAATTCCCCTGCATAATCGCAACAGTCGTGAGGTCATAACACACAAGAAAGATGTATCATATGCACCAAAAGTTATTGACTAAGCTGAGGTATAGAAAAACTGCAGCCCCTTGACAAACATGAATTTCAGATAGCATCCCTTAATCAAGTTTAAGTAAACATGGTCGAAAAGTTATACATTTAAAAACGCCTGCCATTACTCCACCCATAAAACAGCTAATGAGATCTTGTATCCAGATTAGCATCGTCATGCACCTTCTGCAAGAGTCCTCTTTGAAGTACTGATGTAGAGAACTGTAAAAACAAGCATATTACAAAATAAAATAAAATAAAATAAAAACACAAACTTATTTGAAAGAAAACATACAAAATCAAGCAGGAAAAAAAAAAGAAATAAAGAAAGCAAAACTGATGTTAAATGGGATACAAATATACAATTATGAAAAACATTGAATATATTACCGTTATTGCCTCTGATGAACGCATCACCATACTTGTTCTTCAGCTGACCGTTGACGTACTCTTCTGTTTGTTCCATTGCAATGTTCATGTACCCATCCAGACAAGCTAGAATACCTGCAACAAAGTTTTACAGGTTTAAGCATGGAGCAATGAGAAAGCAAAGATTT
Organism: Asparagus setaceus; assembly: GCA_012295165.1. Classification (NCBI taxonomy): domain Eukaryota; kingdom Viridiplantae; phylum Streptophyta; class Magnoliopsida; order Asparagales; family Asparagaceae; genus Asparagus; species Asparagus setaceus. The sequence goes on from CM022701.1 coordinate 26,315,341, forward strand.
GGCAAGATCATGATCCAACCAACAGGTATCCAATATTTAATTCATGGTCATTGTATATTAAATTTAGTAAGAGCCTAAGACCAATTCGATCAGACATGTGCCTGATAAAATTGGATTCTGCCTAATAAAATATAAGTTGAACTAATTTTCACGTAAGAAATACCTGCTCAATGATCAGTACCACGAGCAAAACACTTCCAAGCTTAACATAAATCACTAGTAGCCATACAGACTGTCGGTTGGTTTTTTAAATTCAAATAGGTTAGATTTTGGAAATTTGAGGTGGCTAAGATGATAGCAGATTACAAATGGAGCAAATATAAGCCGCTGCAACCACAAAATAACTGCAAAACGTCATGGATGTTTGCATGTGATTTTTATGTAATTACACTTCTCCAGCACACGTCATGTTTCTCAACAGAAAGTGCATGGAAAACACTTACAATATAGAGGCCCTATATTTAATAAGATCCCAAGAAAAAGGAATGTCAATAAATTAGTGCCTCAGTAGAAAGCTATACAGTAGTTATTTGACTCAAAAGAACTCATAGGAGTCAAGAGTTAACAGATAGAAAACAATGTAATAAGATTAAGTTCTTAACTATAAGCTCAGTACAAGTTGAGAAAATGAGAAAGATGACATTTAAACCAGTATATAACAAGAGTCCCACAATTTACAGGTCACCTACTCTACTAAAAGCTGACATGTCCAAGAGAAACTCTTTTTCTCCATGCCTGAGTCAGATACATTAATCATTAGCTTTTATCAATGAAATTTCTACAATTTTTTGGGTGTAATGGTATAATCTCCTTTTGTTTTCTGCATAACTTTGTAAGTACTTCATGTTTTTATACTTACAGGACCAAGCCTCAAATAAAGAAGAGTCATTTTCGTAGCTGGAATCCAGTTTGATGTCAATGCGAGAATGCCGAATTGAATGAGCAATAAGCAGAATAAGCTAAAAGAACAGGACACAAAGCATAACTTCAACGGTGGGTATTGAGGCAAAAACACTTAAGATAGTTTGGACGTTCATATTGGAAACTGGTGTTTGACTATGATTGAAGGAACCACTAGGGCTAGGAGTTAGCTGAAACAAACACGAAGCATGGCAATTGAAACAAGCACAAAGTATGGCAATCAAAACATGTATATGTAAAGCTAATGTAGGTAATCCTTAATAGAGCTGAAAAAAGAAAAAAAAAATCCATATATGTCCAAATGCCACAAGTATGAAATAGAGGCTTTGTTGTGGTGGTGCTGATGGTTGTACTAAATGATTAAAGGTTTATCTGCATGCAAATACACATTCAAATGGCATTCATGTAAATGTTGAACGGATGTAAGTTTATTATTCACAAACAAATAAACATATAGTTAGTTGGAAACGCATTAGCCTACAGTTACAAATGAAAATTGAGGCATAATGGACAGTATTGATAAAAGCAACTATTGCTTCAGCTAAATACTGATAAAGCCAACTAATCACACGAGCAAAGGGTATGCCTCAGGCTCAAGCAATTAGATGTTGATAAATACAAGAACTTTTAATAATTGGGTAAATTAGGCTGCCCTGAAAGGGTATTATATTAGAATGTTAACAGCACAACTATTGCAATACTGATAGTAGCTAGTTATGCAGATTCACTCCTTGGTACCAAATAAAGGAGCTGTAGAAAAAGCACCCCGAGGCCAAAGAAACAATAATATCAAACATCCTGATAGGGAGGGGGAAAAAACATGTGTTGCCCAACAGGACGTATGGAATGCACATTATCCAAAGTGCAGCATATGACAGCAGCATGTTAATCATACACCATAGTATATGCATAACAGCATAATAAGGTAACATAAACATTTAGTTGGAGAGGGCGACGAAGGAGGATTAAATAAGTTATTCTCTTTTTAAAAAAATTGAGATAATAGATTTTCCTCGTGAATGGCCACATAATTCTTAGAAGGAAATGCAGCCATTACAGTGTTAAAAGCCATAGAAATTCTGAAAATATCACTATGGAGGTTAACAATGTACTTTGTTACATAAGTCCCTAGCAAAGATTTCTAAAGTCTGAGTTGACAATAACTTCATAATAAAAAGAAATCAGTGAGAGGTTCCTTCACCTCCGCTATCAAAACATGTACCTTGTTTAAAAACACAAATAATATGCGCTAGATTTTCTAAGAAAGCATCGTTCCTTGAACTAAAAAAAATCAGATCAAAAAAAAAAAAAAAAGGGGGTTTAGGGTTTTACTTCCCAGCGTCTTTAACAATCTAGGATCCACTTGAAGCATCGCAGTAACCGCTCAATTTACAACTGCCTACCAATTTTCGCCACAGAATATCGTCTAACGAGTAAAATCAGGCTTTTTACCCAAAATAAAAAAAAATTAGGGTTCCAGTTAGGGTTTCTATTAAACCCTTGTCTAAAACGAACACTTTATGCATGATTTTTAAGACTAACTGAGTTAATCTAACCTTAACAGGCGAAATAAAAGAAACCCTAGAAATTAAAGAATGGATTATTATTATTATTTTATACCTCTGTAATCGACACCAGAGTTGAGCTTGACGACGACAGGACGGCCTCTGATCGATTTAAGGAAATCCGCCGGTGTCTTTACTGACCCTCCGCCGCTCCCGCCCTTTTCTCCGCCGCTGCTCATCTCTCTCTCTCGAGTTCTCTTCCCTGTTTCTCTTCCACTCTCTTTGGGAGTTCACGAAGTAAAGGAACGGAAAGTTAAGTAACGGAAAGGAAAGGTAGGGAATTGAAGTGAAAAGATAAAATGTTGTTTGGGAGTTTAGTAAGGGGAACGGAAGTAAATTTGTTTTATCTTGTTTGGGAGTTTTAATAAAGAGGTTGAAAGTAAAGTGAATATATGCAAAGTTATATAAATATTCTTATATATTATTAAGATATTTTGTTAACTATTAAATGATAAAAAAGATATAGTTATTGTTAATATTGTTATTTTAATACAAGAATGCTTTCTAACGATGTAGCATATTAATCATAATTTCAACCTAATAATCTAAGAAATCAAATTTAATTATTCAATTATTCAACTACATGTAATAATAAAGAAATTCCGGATGTTATTCAACGAAAAGTTTTGGAATTGCTATTTGATATTTTTACAAGCTAATTAATTTATGAAATTTCAGATTTAATTAAAATTTCAAATTTAATACTATTTGATATTTTTACAAGCTAATTAATTTATAGAATTTCAGATTTAATAAAAATTTCAGATTTAATCTAAATTTCAGTTTAGAAGTTCTAATGTGATTATAAATTACAAGACCCTAGAGATGTAATCAGTTTAGAACTTTATTGTCTAGACTTTATTGTGGAGGATTACCATTATGCCAACATGAACCTTCTTGCTTATTGTCAACTGCTTCAACATGTGTTTTACCACACGATCATTACAAATTTTCATTCACACACTCCACTTGCTACAAATTTCAGTTTAGAAGCTCATGTATAAATAAATATAAATATAGAGAAATACATCAATGATGGGGAAGATGACCGGAAAAAGAAAGAGGCGTTGATAAAGTCCAAGAGAGTGACATCAGAGCTCAATATGAAAAAACTTAAGCAAAAAAAAGTTAATTAACCTAAAAAATTAATCGCACTTGAGTCGTGGATGGCGTACAGGAGTTGATAAAGTCCACGAAGAGGCCGACGATGGGTAAGATGACCGGAAAAAGAAAGAGGCGGAATGAGGGGGGGGGAGAGAGAGAGGCGGAGAATATTAGGCGGATGAGAGAAAGACGCAGAAAAAATTAGGTTTTGATAGAAGGTGAGGCCAAATCAGAGCCCTTGATTCCATTGGACGAGAGTGTATCTCAGCCATTGATTTGAGTGTGGGAGGGGTATAATTGTCTTTTTACATTAAAAAATTTAACATCCATTCCCATTACACCGGTTACCTCCCAAATCGGAGGTTAAGAAAAGTGGCCCAAATTTTACACCCCCTTCCATCCTCTAACCCCCAAAAAAACTCCCAAACGAAGTAAAATTGAAATTTTACATTCCCTTCCATCCATTTACCTCCATCCAAACAGGGTGTTCGGTTAAGGGGAGGTAAAGTTACCGGTCGCGCAATTTGTTTGGTTACCCTTGGACACACTATTTGGGAATTTTTTTTATGAGTTTAAAGGGTTAATTGTGTATAGACCCTGTGCTATCCCCCAACTGCCGATAGACTGCATGTTGTTCTAATTGTGCGGATAGATCTTCTATAGTATTTGTCAAAGTGCCGATAGATCGTACACTTTATTTTGACTTTTTTTAATAGTTAAAAAAATTAGTAATTGAGGGTCTACCGACACGGATAGAACTATAGAAGGTATCCGCCTCTATAAAAAAATTTTGTATAATATTTTTAAGTGTAAAAGAATCGGTCAGAGGGTAAATCCATGTTATTATCATGGGTGATTTCAAAATTATACATGTAGATCCACAGATTTAAATTATGCCAGACGTCACAGTTTCGGAATGTAACTAATCCTAAAATATATTAAAATTCTACCAAGTTATCAAATCATGACTTGATAGTTTTAATATTTTGATTTGGAAAACATGCCTTATAATTTTTTTTGGGTGGGGTGTTTTTTTTTTTTTTGTTTGTTTGTTTTATAGTAATCTGTGATTGGGTTAATCACATTTGTGTTCTATACAAATTTTATCAAAACAACTAGCATCCTCAGGGTCTCTGAAGGATAGGATCGAGGATAGTTTTGATATTTTAATTGCCTCATATGATTTGTTGTTACGTATTCTTTAGGGATAGAGCTCATCTCCATCCTTATTGTAGAGAACCTCTAAAACTTACCAATTACACTGAAGATGGGGTAGGGAGCACGTGATGATAATCAAGGAAAACACAAGCTTTAATTGCACTTAAATAAACTATAGTTTTCCATGTTAAGCACTTGTATATCCTCACTTGTTTTTTTAAGCACTTATATAACATAAAGTTTTTACAATTTGTACTTTAATTACCTTATTTATACAACCATGAGAGTTCCCTCCGAAAAATTCTCATCTGAGATTATGCGACACTCACATGCTAATTAGTTTTAGAGCATTTTTTAGTACTTACAGACAATTTTAGAATATTTTAACTCTTAATATTGGGTGAACTTACTATTAACTAAAGTTCTATTTTAAAATAGAATTATTATAGATTTAAAATAGCAAATTTAACAAAAATAAGGGTTAAATAGTTTTAAAATTAGCGTGTGAATGTTGCATGAGAGTCCTGGGACAAATTTTTCAAGTTTAGATAACTGAATATATTTAAGTGCAAATTTTAAAAACTTTAGGATATAAAAGTGCCACCAAAACAAGTGAGGGGTTAGTAGGAAAAACTATAGGGCATTTGAGTGAAATTAAGAATAAAAATAGTGTTTTCAAACAGAAGGAAGGGAATTGTGGTTGCAACTAAAAATTCAATAAAGAAAAGGATATTCCTACTGGATTCTCTAAAAGCTAGATTGTGAGATAAAATGAAGAGAAGAAAAAAATTGAAAAATAAATCAACAATTAATATTACATGGTGGAAAATTTAAAACATTTCTAAGTTGGAGAGCATACATATATATACTCTGAAATATGTGGTCACAAAGTAGCTTAAAAAACTAAGAAACAAGAACTAATTTTTTTATTTTACAAAAAGTTATTGCACTTTAAAAAGCAGAATAGCATATGCATGCTTTATTGCAGTTCTTTGAAATACGAAACAAAACAAGAAGAAAAACTTTATTACATTCTTTCCACTCCTACGATTCTTTCTCCTCCCTACAACAATTTCAAACATTCGAACTCCTCTGCACCAAATCCAGTACGCACGAAGAAAAGAATAGAAAAAAAGAAAAGAAAACCAATATTAACCATAAATTTCCAACAACAAAATTCTGAAAAACAATTAGAAAACCAAGCTAGTAGTATCAAGCAAAAGCCGAACAAACTCTCCTGATCCCCCCTTGATTCCCCGTCTTCACTCCCGTCCTCCCAAGCCTCACCATGGCCGCCGCAAACGCCTGCGCAAAACTCTTCGGATTATTCGCAAACGCGTTCACCGCCCCCCTCGTCATCGCACTGCTAAACAGCGTCTGGTCCGAAGTAAACAACCCTTGACCCTTCACAAGGTTCTTGAAATACTCGTTATCGAATCGATTCGGAGTAGTCGGTTCCATACTCACCGCGATCCTCGGGTCCACATTCCTCGGACAAGCCTGCATCAGTTGTCGTGCATATGTTGGGTTGAGAGATGGGTCGGTCTTGGATTGGGAGCTGAAGGAGTAGAGGCGGTTGGAGAAGCGGTTGCAGTGGGAGAAGCCTACGGTGTGGGCCCCGGAAAGGGCGATCATGTCGGTGGTGGAGAGGTTGTTCTTGCGGAAGAGCCAGCTGAGGAGGTTGGCGTTCAAGGTTGGCGGTGGGAGGTTGCCGGGGACGCGGGATTTGGAGGAGATGCGGCCGTCGCGGCGGCCGAGTTCCACGTTGAACCAGGGACCTCCGGACTGTAGAATAAAAAAGTACAAATCATTCACAACTTTAATCATAGGATCAGATCGGCAACTCCGCAAAATTGGATTAGGTTTGAATTGAATCTCGTCCGATTTTAGAGTGTTTATGTGATTGGCAGAGTGTTTATGTGATTGGCAAAACTTAGGCTGGTTTAATTGAGGATAAGGGAGAGTCGGTCCACAACTAAACTAGTTCTTGCCAAAACCAGTTTAAGAGAATCAAGTGCGGCCCAATTTTAATGAGTTGCCTAATACACCCATAGACAAAATCTTTGTAAAGATTACATTACAGGATCAAAGATTTATACGTTATAGACGAAATTCTAGACATCTTAGAATCAGTAATGGAAAAGATTTGTTGCAAAATTTGGCAAAATGTGCAAGGATTGTTTTGAGAGTATCGCGTACCAGTACAACGACATCTCTGGCAGCCAATGCTAGAATATCGGCACAGGAGACGACTCCAGGGCATTGAGCCTCGACCGCTTGTTTGGCTTTGTCGACGGTGTCGAAACCGTCGCCGGCGAGGGAGAGGTTGTCGGCTGCGTCTCTCTCAGCGTCTCCTCTTGGGGATGAGATCAGGACCGACGCATCGCATCCCTGTATTTTGAGAGATTTTATGTTAGTCATGGATATGTCTTGAATTTACCTACGTCTTCGTTTTTGCAGGTAACTTGGTTTTGTTACTTGAGTGATTCTGATTTTTATGGAACATTAAAATATATGATAACATGCATAATCAAGAAAACTAATAGCTGAATAGATTATCACAAATATTATAAGATTCTATAAGGACAGTATAGTTACTTTTAATGTTGACGGTGGCTTTATCCTTTTCCTTACCAGGATCCCAATTCTAGTAACACGTACTTTCCTGAAAATGCCTAGCTAGTTACCTACTTTCCTGAAAGACCTTTAATAATGTATTTAGGCGATCTCGAGAGTCTACTCTTTGATTCATAGTTCTATTACTTCCTAGTTGATCAGTTATAAATTATAGTTAGTTTCTTATAAATTATCTTGAATGAAAAATGATAAAGATTGTAAAGTAGGCAGTACAATGATAAGGATTAGATTAAAATAACCACAACCGATGTAAATATATACCAATTTAGACTATTCTACATGAGTAACCTTGAAGTTCCTGATTATAGTTACAAAGATAACCCTAAAAGTTGCTGGTCATCTAGGCGCCAGGGTTACCCTTGTAGTTACAATTTGTAATCTCAGGTTACTCGTGCACATACGTAGGCTTTGGGTTACCCATGTAATTACATTATAATTCAGGGTACCCCACTGTAATTAATCTTTTAAAAATTGTACTCTATTGCCACTACATGTAAAAATATATACAACAGTTTTATATCTCCTCTCTTATTATAATTTGCTTGTGTTGCATACTCCACATATTACTAGAACTTTTAACTCACAAAAAAAAAAAAACTTCAAAAACTAAACTAAAAGATTACCTCAACAAAGCAATCATGGAAGAAGAGCCTCAACGTCGCCGGGACAGTAACAAACGTCTGCCTGATCTTCTTCATCACCGCCTGCCTCACGATCAACTCAACATTCGGGCACATCGTCTGATAAAAATTCGGTCTCAGCTGTGCCTCTCCTTCTCCAAAGATCATCAACACCATTAATCCGACAAGCAAAGCTCTCTTTAAGTTCTCCATCTCTCTCTCTCTCTCTCTCTCTCTCTCTCTCTCTCTCTCTGTGCTTCTAAGTGTTTGATGTCACTTAGTTAGAGATTACAGGTGACTATATGTATATAGGAGGAAAAGTATGGTGATGGGAGAGGGGGTTAATAATTGGTTTTTAATATTAAAAGGAGGGAGGGACCGGAGACGTGAGCCTTTTCTTGGCAAGTTCTTCCTGTTTATGGCTAAGGCTCGTCTTAGGATAAAGACTAAAATGTTTTACTTTTATATCTACTAGTGGGATTTTTTTTTCAATTTTTTGATAATTATCTACTAGTGGAAATAATGAGTTGGTTTTTATTTTGTTTAGAGGACTATATAAGTTTGTTGGGCATTGCTTTGATGCACGATGGATAAGACTTACTATATGATTAGATATAACTATGAATAGCATATATAATGTATATATGCATATATAGATAGTATTAACTCCGTCAATTTCATAACGCCACAGTTCCCTCCTTGTCTCTTTAAATTATGTGATGAGGTAACCTACTTGATGTCTTATTCAACTCAACTCAACTCAACTTCTGATGTACGTGGCTTCCATGTGGTAGGAATGCTAGAGTCATAACTTATATGCATTAATGCTATATTGAATTGCAATTTCATGAGCATAATGAACCAATTTACCTATGTTTAGGCCCTCCTAACAATTCAAAGTTTGAATATATATATATATATATATATATATATATATATATATATATATATACTCCAATTTGCTATCTACATTTTGTGCAAGTTTTGCAACAATATAAATCTTAATATTTAAAATCATGAAGCCCGCCGGGATTAGTGTTGGAACGCAAGGTCACACTCAGATCTCGTAATAGAGTAAGACAATCTGGATTATGAACTATGATTGATGAAAAATCAACTTTCACATAAAAAATTAAGACGAGCAACCGATGAATTGAATTGCATCATCTGATTTATATAATGGGCAAATAATTTCGTTAAAAAACAACGTGAAAAGTGAATACTTAAACAAGAATAGGCAGTAAATTTTAGAGAACAATCACAGGCAAAGAGAAAACACAGACCGAAGACTAGAGCATTTCCTCTTTTTTACTACATGAACTTGCCTGTCAAAGTTGTCTAAAATCTTTCTTTCCTGGAAAAGATGACAATCTACAGAGATTTTATGGGGAAAAAAAAGGATAAAAAATTGAGAGGGCATGGGAATCAAAATTTACTACTTGATTGAATTATTTGAAGACTACTCAAAAAACAAAGGCTAAAGATTTGATATTATAATGGGCAGATGACTTTTAAAATTGTGTGATTGGGTTCTTATTATCTCTTTTCTATCATTTATACAAAAGAAAGTAGGGATCAATTCCAAGTGCTTGTTTTGATATTATGAGCTGTCACATGCCTTACCAACTATTTTGTAGCAGGAAGAATATTCTCTAGTGTTGGCTGTTCACTAATGAAGAAAGCGTCCCCATAAATAAAACTAGTCGTCTGCCAATTTTCCTTCAACTTCTCTTCGCCATATGAAAATTTGTTTATATAGTGTTCTATAAATAAGATGCGTATACAAAAGCCACAGCTTGTGAGATTTTTTTCCTCAGTTCTCTGTAATCAACTTTTTTTTTTTTTTTTAATGTAGCAGTTGTGTCCTTATCCAAAGGACTACCTTGATTGAGTTATTATGTTAAAATTTTACTTAGGTAGACTTGCTTCCAACTAACCTTTCTGCATTGATGCTTAATAGCTGTCCTCCTCAAAGTTGACAGCCTATTATATATTACCCACATTTAAATGATACTAATGAAAACCATATAAATGATTATGAGAGATACCATAGAATCAAGGAATCCAACACAAGCAATTCATGATCATGTCAGATTGACCCCCCTTCTTCATGAAACTCTATTAACAAGAAACCTAAAGAGTCAGGAATGTACAGGCCTAGGATCAAATTCTGACTACTAGCTTAAGGTTGAAAGAAAGAAAGAAAGAGCACGCCGAGGTTTTTTGTTTTTTGTTTTTTGTTTTTGTTTTTTTTTTTTTTTTTTGGGTGAGGTGGTGGGGGGCATGATTTATTATTCCTAATAGTTTTGAATTAATGCCACATTATCTCATTTGTAAATAACAGATATAGATGCTTGTGAAAGATGCCACAGAATCAAGCAACTAACAAATGATAGGGTTACTCAAAAATATATAAAAATTCTAACCACAGTATTTGCTCTTCGGCACTCTGGTTGGGTTCACAAGTAAATAAGTTCACAGTTTCAGATATATCTCAAATTTAACCACACAACATTTGCATCTATATTTATAAAGCCATAAACAGACTCGGACTGATGAATGCTAGCCAGTATCATGCTCTGAACTTTTTCCACGTTAAGATAAGAAAAATACACGAAAGCAGATTAGGTACATTAGTGGTGGCAGTTGATAACAGAGCTTTTAACAAAAAGAAAAAGTTGATATTAGTAAGCACTAACATCATCTGTTGAGGATAATTAGGAAGTGTAACCATCACTAATGAGAAAACAGAGAGGATGACCAAAATGACAAGAAATGGAGATGGCGTGGCAATTGCAAAAGCCAAAAATAGATTCAAAAGTGACAAACTAGCAGTAGTTAACCGCCAAGTAAGTAATCTACCATTGGTCCACATCAGGAATCACGACTATGGTTTTAAGTATCCACTAGATCCGTTGGATGCGAGGCGTTCGAAGAAATGGAAATCCTTGGATCAATGCCAAACATGAAAGCTTTGAAATAAGTGTATCGATCCAAGCATTTTTTTTATATTTTTAATTTTTTATTTACAACACAGGTGCAATGAACTCGGTCCATGTCCATTAGACACGTGGTCCTCCACTCCAATGGATGAAAATCTTGAATCGGTACAAAACAGAAAGGTTTGAATAAGTATGTTGATTAAAGGGTTGTTCAAAACACCACATATACAGTAGAACCAAATCATCAAATCTATTGGAAAAATTTCTATTTACTGAATAGTGCCCACCAAATCTTATTCAACACTCAAAAGTCTCAAGAATGTATATCGAACCATAAAAATAATAATGGTTGGAAAAAAAATAATCCCAAGGACTAAATTATTAACCCGTTATATAAGTTATATTTTAGCCATTATGATCATTTTAGTGTTTGGCAATAACAAGAATTTTAATTATTTTCTTTATAATTAGAGCTGTTAACTCTTAATCTTTCTAAATAGGAGTATTAGTAAACCCTTCATTTTGAGGAGTTAGCTCATTTTAATCCCTTTAGAGGGGTTAGCTTAACACTTCTGCATTTTTTACGTTTAGCAAATTATAGAGGATTAACTCACTTAAACCATTGTATAGATTTTTTTTGTGTTTAGCGGATTAAAAAGGGGTTAAGTTTCCTTAACCCCTCACTTAACCCTTTACCAAAGGGCACTTATATGCCTAACCTCCTGCATACGGTACAAAGCACTTACGACTACTTGTAGCAGCCACAAAAATTGTAAGCTAACGGTGATAAAAGACAGTTAACGAAATTTATCAGAGGATAGACAGTTAACGAAATTTATCAGAGGATAGTGACACCTACAAAATTTAGTTTAGCCCCTCCATGAGGCTAATCATAGTCAAAATTTGAATGGCATTTTGGCCGAAAATCAAAATCAAACTATGGGTACAGTAACAGAATTTGAGCATAATAACAATAGCCTCCCAAACATGGGTAAGTTAAGAGAGTTGCAAAGAGAACAACAAATAGCTCAAAATACAAAAGAAAAGGGGTAATGAATGTCGACTATGCCATAGAAAAGTACAAATAAAATTTGAAAATACAACTGTATTTGACACAACGAACATGGTTCTCTAGTAGTACCTCTTGGCAATCATAAAGTTTGTTCTCTTGTTCAAGCCTTTCTGAAATCCTCCATGATTTACCTTCTACAGCTCCTCATTCCCGAAAGAGAAATTGATCATCTACTAACAAATGTGCATCAAATGGAATATTAGCAGTCTGCAAGTATCTGGAACAAAAATCATGAATCAGGTTATCTTGTAAGACGAAAGAAAACATTAGAAGGAATTAAGATACAAGAATATGCACTCTAAAATAAGAAACTAGCAGAACACAACATCATAAATCAGAAAGGTAACTGGTAAACAGAGGAAAGTATATTAACCACATTCACTACACTTACCTCAATGAGAGAGTATTTCGTGAATACAAACCAGCTAACAAGCTCTAAGATTGTTTTGGTTAGAAAGAAATGTTTATGTTTTATATAAATAAAGGAAATAATGAAATTTTACGCCTAAATCTTCAAGCTTCAGGTGTTAAAGGCTAATTATACAGGAATTGCATTTTGATGGGCAAGAAAAGACAATGCTTTGATGTGTTTCAGCTTTTTTGCCTTTGTACAAGAGTTTCATATCTGCCATGTCCTTCTATTTCATTATGTGCCAGTGGTCAATACATTGATCAAAAATTTAGATAGTCATTTATCAGTAAGTAAGCATTTAGAAATACAGCACCCTACCCATGCAATATAGCTACAACAATCAGAGTGGTAAAGCGGACTTAAAGTCATCGTCTATCAACACATCGACATTTCAAATTCTAGAAACTACTAAGATGGAGGCACATGGCAATACCTTTTAGAATACACAAAATCATAAATGCAAAAAGTAATTTGACAATGAACATGCAAATATAGCAGAAGGTTAATTAGAACCAGAATCTTCAAGGTTTTAGTACTCAAAAGACAAATCATAATAGTATTATAAGACTTCTTAACAGAAGGAAGAAAATGTCAGTGAATTATACCTTTCCCAAGAGGTGAGAGAGTGTTTTCAAGCAAAAGCAGCAGGACACGGATGGAATGCTGTACCACATGCAATCGACTGCCTTCTCCTACCACGAGGAAGCGTGCAGTCTGGCACCTTTGCCACTCCCTCTTCTTCACATCATAAGTGACCAGTCGGTTCATCCTCTTTGACCTCAATGAAAGCATAAGCAACCCTGGTTGCCCAAGCAAGTCATCCTGATGTGCTTCCCATAAAACTCCAAGCACCACACATTTGGCATTCTGTCAACCTCCTTCCACAAAAGAGTCATCCTCTGCAACTCCCACACACATACGCATGTGGCAGCATTTTTGGACAGCAGTCCCAGCAGCATAAGCTTCCCTGAACACTCTGCAAGAGTATGGTCAGTCAGATGAACTGGTGATGGTATAACAAACTGCTTCCAAATTCCAGTGGCAACATCATAGGACAGGATTCCATCTGGGTTTGCTCTCATAAAGTAAAGTGTGCTACCAATGGCCACAGTTTGAGACCTGAAATTCAAACTTAGTGGAAGCTTAATGCCAGGTGGTAAACTTCCAGGACGAGCCCAGCTGTTCTTTACTGAATCATAGATCTCATGATTCCCATTGCATCCTAACCACACTATTTTGTAGCCACTGCTAAGAGTGTTTCCGTTAAGAACCATCCCTACTGCTACACGTGACCAAACCTGCATGGACCTCGGAGGGAGTTCTTTGAATGAGTTGGTCAGAGGATTGCAGGCATAGAAATTCCTGTTGCCAATGTCCATGAAACAAACGAGACCTCCAGCTGAGGCCACGGAAGAATGATCATCTTTGGTGGCAAGAAAGAAATGGAGGGGTGGTGCCATTTTCTAGAAGAAGGATCATACATGGCTCCACTGTTAATATTCTCATGGGTAACTGTATAGAACCAAGGATGTGATTGCCCAATCTGTGAATAATACCGGGAGAAACTGCTTGAAGTGAGCGAAGAGTTCCACTTTTTACATACTGAACGAAACCGGAAAATTGTGGCTGCAGGAAGTCTCGCAATTACAGCTTCAAGAAGATCTTCAGGTAACTCCTTCCAAATTAGTTGTTCCATTGTCTCGGTTGAACTTGAAGCAGTAAGAAACTTCCCATTATTCTTCTCCCTCCGAGATTTCTTGGCTGGAGGAGGCTTGTTGACTTCAACCACAGTTAGGATCTCAGATTTCCCTTTCATCATTAAACCACAGCAATCATCCTCCACAGAGCTACGGGCAAGATCAAGTAAACACCATCTGCGTAACAGAGGGCAGAACAACAAAATGTTAACTCAAGACTTTTTCATTTCAGATTGTCACAGTACAAAATTTGAGGAAATCAGAAGGAAGACACATACTATAAAACATTATACACATGAAGCTCAATATGTTTTAAATTGTTCATTTCAAATGAAATTTGCCAGGTTTCTGTTTGTTAAATATGGAAAGAATTAAAAACGGAAGTTTACTTAACTAGATGGAACATGCACTGCTCCCGGTCATAAAAGATGATGTATTGGATGCAATCAATTGAAAGATTACAGTATAACAATAATGTACAAATTCCAACTGCATGTGTACTTATATTATGAAATCATACCTGACAAACTGATACCCATGTTGCACTGATGGACACTCTTTAGGTACATGTCATCACTTTTTCAAACATCTAACCAATTATATAGTACATATTTGAATTTAGAACACTTGGACATTTCTTGGACGTCCCTTTTCACACAAATCTTCGTTCATATTATATGTTTGAGATACCTATCAACTTTGACTTAAACAAGACAGGAAAGCAGAGCTCCGCGTTCATTAGATCTTAATGCGATATGGTAGGCCGCAGTCTGAGTTGTCAAAATTAAAAATTTACTGCTTTAAAACTCAGAAAAAACCTAGAAAAGAGGAAGAATCACTAAGACAAGAGCTTGATCAACAGGAGTTTTCCCAGCTCCAGGGAAATTTCTTTTTAAATGATCCCAAGTGCTAGCCGAAAGGCACGCCCCCGCTGTGAGAACAGTTGTCACTGGAAACAACACCCTCGCTCTATTGGCAAAACGCTTTGAAAGAAGAATGTATCACCAAGGCCCAACCGACCCGCCAAATAGTATTGAAAAATATAAAACTACCAGGAGACAAAGGAGGGATTGATTCTTCGAGAGAGGGGGGATGCTCCAATTCCCGGACATAATATCTTAAGATCAGGATTCTACAAGATCAGGCCAATAGTATGAAATGATGTCAGAAGGCAATAGCTTTAACTTTCCAGTGTTTGAAATAGGGCAGTTATGTTATTCCTATATTTGCACAACCATAGTAATTTAAAAAATGAAAGTGTATTTTCATATTTGGAAATTTCTTAAGTCCTCTGATTCCATATTTCACAAAAACAAATGCTTATTTTGGAGAATGACTGAAACAGGATGCCACGACAATAAGAATTCAGCATGTGTATTTGCACGGACTAGCGTGTGAAGCACAAATTGATATGTATTAATTTGGTGCTGTTGAAACACACAGATGGATATGCATTAACTTCTTGTAAGCTAGGATTCTAAAATAGGATATTATAATGATGGAAATTCCCACAACCTTCAATCTTTAACTCAAGACCCAACAGAAAACTACTTGCTTGTGTGATAGCAGTATCAAAAAGCTAAGGCGGCAAAACCCATACTCAGAATTCTAAATCACCTGACATAGGTACCCTTGGATGCTTATTTCTGGTGAACACGCATAGGCACTCAGATGGTTGATGTGAATGGCTTCTGCTGCCTACTGCTAAATAATGATGCTTGAAAATCTGATTAAAATATAATTAAATTTCTGACAATCTGACTAGAATATCTAAATATCCGTGTTTAACATGAAAAGGAGGAAGATTTCTTAATTTTATTAAACTAAATAAAATGTAACACTTACTATAATAATGTAACCAAAATTTATCAAAACATTGCTCTAGTGCATATTCATAAACAATGGGATTTTATCATGAAAGTGGGGGAAACACATCCAGATGAGTGAGCTCGATCAAAGATGTGCTTCTTAGTTGTCAAGATGTTCTCTTGAAGCAGCAAGGTATGGCCTAATTTTGAACTGTATTCTAAAGCCCATAACACTCGATAAGTATACCTATCAAATGTCCAGCTATCCAGGATGTTTGATGCAAAGACGAACTCATAATGGAAATGTTACTGCCTAAGTTGCATGGATAGGGTGCGGGTATGGGTACAGGACACGGAAAATTTGTAACAGGCATGGTACGGGGACACAGCTGGAATTATGGGCTTTAATCTTACTTCTGAGCTAGATATGCAAAGGACCCTTTGAAATTGTACTTCTTAAGGCTGAAACAAACTCGACCCTTGTCCAACAAGTTCAAGAAATGGATGTGAAGTGTAGGATATCTGTCCAAGAAGTGTATGACGAGTGTTTTAAATTAAAACATGTAGTGTACAATTGAGTACACATCTATGTGTAAGGAGTGTTCATGAAGTGTCAGGTACAGGTACGGGTATGACACTTTTTGGGTACGGATACGGCTTCATGATAGAAATTTTCAAGTAACATAGGTCACTGCTAACTCACGACGGATAAAAAATTTCCTTAGATGATATAATGTAGAAAAGCCACATTTGAGAAATTTTATCATTTGTCATTGGGCCTATATGTCCTTATTTCCCCCCAAAACAGCTGATGTATTGGAATACAACAGCTATCAAGTCAAGTTGAGCATACTTGGATCCCTACTAACCCACCCTATATTGCATAGAAATTTCAATAAAAGGAGCAACTACTCTTCTATCCTTGGCCACCAACAATATTTTGAGTTGTTGCTATCAGCTGAAAGATTTGAAGGATATAGATATATTTTTCTAGACATCGAAGGAGATTTATGTTTTCAGATATGATACATTAGAAGTAGTTTCAAACAAGAAAGCGGGGTGGAAACTACAGGGACACGCTAATCATATACACTGGCTAAGCCAAAGATTTGGATTAACAAGCATCGGAACGAATTTTTGTCCAGACATGAGGTTGATTGTTGGTGTTTCCCAATTAACAACTAGTCTTAACTCAAGCTTCAATTTCCCTATTTCCTTATCAACATATGAGCAGTCAGCGTAGACGGTAGGAAATAATTGTTCCCAAACTTATTTTTGTTTACTCTTGCAACTTAAACCAAGAAAAACAGAACTATATGGAGCTACAGCAAAGGTACACACGCTATCTAAGTGTTAACATTGCATACTGTAGAATTTTCCTATATAATATGCTACTACTAGCTCTGGAAAAAAGATTGCAAAACTGGTGCTAATTGCTCTAGATGACTTGCCATATTAAGCTCTCTGAACAAGATAGTATCAGCCACTGCAACAGTAAATAATAGCATTCTTTTACCCAAAAATTAAGAAAATAGAAACATGATAAATAATGAAAATAGTATTAAGCAAAAAAGGAATTCATCTGGAAGAGGGCCTATACTATCAGAAGCAAACAAAATAGAACTACAACCTCCACATAAATACATTTTAAGCGGAAAAAAAATGCATAGCCAATCGATAAACCAGACTCCAGGATTTCACTTATAAAATAAAAGGCATATTGCGATATTTACTTAATTTGGAACAGAGAATGAGTTAGAGAACATGCTATCATAGCCCATAAAACTTATCTTGGCTGTGAAGAAATTTCAACAGGACACATAGTACAAGCCATATGGACTTGCATGTGCATCCAATTGATTACCATCATCGCTTTTCTCATTATCGTGCGCAGTTTATTTCTCTCAAAGACAACAACAGAAATAAGTTTCCACTAGGGCTGACATTCCAACTTAGAGAAAAATTAATCTTCAAGAGTATGTGTGAACTATTTCCGAAATTTTTATTTAGGAATAGGATGCTTGATTTCTGATTAAATGATGATGACAACAATTTAAGAAAGCAGTTATGTAAAAACAAAGTCAACTAAACGACTAATTCTTAGGTGCTCCATGAGCACCAAGATGGCATACACCAGCTGAATAGGATGAGGGCCTGTGATGCAAACCACATACAAATGAGATGGTGATGGGATAGTTTGTGCCACTGCACATGGCCTCCTCCTATTGGGGTGGTTGTGCCACGTTGGTGCTCATGAAACACCTAAGAATTTCTCCAATTAAACCGAAAGGAGAAGAATCAACTGATACAGTTTTAACATTAATCTATGTGGAATTGTGGCAACCATATTATTTCCTATTCTATTACACGATAAAAGGGGAAAAAAAAAAAGGAATACTTTCTGCTTTATTTTACAGTTTTACCTAAAAGTGTCTGGGAATCTACAAAGAAGAAATATGAAAGGATAGAATTACCAAATTTCAAAAGTTGGCAATAAAGAACAACTCCCGAATTTTCTCAAAGGATTTAAGACTAACTTCCAACTTGATTAAGGGACTCAAGTCATCTTCTCTTATGCATTCACAACTAAAAATCATCATAGTCCGAGAAAATCTGCTCATGGGAAAAAGAGCAGCGACTCTTGACTACTGTCTTCTTTGAAACACTCAATGTTGTCACAACTGAATCAAATATCGAACCAAAAAAATAGTCGGCTCATCCTTTTGTGGTTCAACTGCCGACTTAATCAACTTTATATGTGACATAATCTTTAGTAATGAATGCTAACTTATATAAATTAATATGTTTAAATTTGTCAATATCAGTGAGAATAACTCTTTCTTAGTGTATTCAGCTAAAGGTTTTTTTTTCCCCATATGGTACATGTTCAAATTCCATTTATTTTTATTAACTTAAAAAATGTTAAAACCAAGCATTCTATGAAAAAGTGGTACGGTCCGATTCAATAAAACTGGTTGATTCGACCACTCCTAGCCAAACTGACACCAGCTCAAGTGACTCTTTCATTGTTGGATGCTTTAATGAACCTGACTGGTTAAGTTGCTTGAAGTAGAACCTAGTTCAATCAGACAGTCACCGGACTGGTTTTGAGAATATCGAGATCACTAGGTTTTTCAGGGTTTACACAAAAGAGAAACAAAAATGAAAAATAATAACATATTAAACAATAAAAGAAGAACTAGCATTCACAGCCTAATAATAACAGTCTGATTTTTGGTAAATCCAATTTCACTCTAACTGAATACTAGCATTCACTGCCTAATTTAAAATGACCCAAGACCTATGTTACTGAAATATTGTAAGCTAGTTATAATACTGGACATTACTTTGCTAAGAAGAACAAGGATTACCAAGCACATAACTAATTATAAAAGCCCTTGAGTTGTAAAAGACCAGCTACACTTGTTTTGATCAAATTTAAGAAAGGTTCCTTGTCCAATCCAGATGAGCATAGTCAAGCATGATCTGATGATCACAAAATTCTCCATGCAACTTCAGCATACAACCAGTACATACGCGAAAATAAAATATGAACAAAGAGTGTTACCTAATGGATATAAAGTAAACCCAATTTCAAACCATAGAAGACAAAATGAAGAAGAATCTTGCTAGTAAACCAAAACAATCATGCTGGTTAAACCAAATTGTGTTTCAAGATACCCAAATACAACGTAATCAGTTTATACCTGTTTCTTAAAATCATCAGTCAGGTATCACCAGTGATGATATAGAGTACAAACTACAAATATCTCTTTAAAGTTTCCAATCAATTGATGAGTTACATTGTAAAGACAATGTTTGAGGGTTCATGAACCACTGCCACCATCGATATAATATATTTAGGTGTCATACCGCACACTCATTCGGTATAGAACTGCCATCAATTTTCATGCTTCCTGATCTATATACTGAATAGACACTTATCCCAATTCAAACATCCAAACACACAAAATTTCACCAAAAAAATAAAAAGAATTAAAAGAACCTCTCGCACCCAATGATTGCATTTCCTGAAACACCAACATAAACAATGCAAAATGCTCATGAAGAACAAAGAGGCATGAGGATACGCACAGTAAGCAACTCTTCATCCACACATAATCGCCCTTTTGGTGTTAGGTGATCACTTACCAATTTCTACATCAGTTTCCACATCAAAATTAAGACTGAACTAATTCTCCCAACATTTTGGTAACAAGATAAAATTAGCAAAATATACAATCACTTTATTCTGCCTACAAGAATCAGAAACCTAAAATATCACCATCGCATTTGTTCCAAAAAAAAAATTAAAAATTAAAAATTCTCCCATTGCGTTCACCAAAATCCTAAGACAGTCGAAGGTGACCCCAAACAAATACCAGATTAATTCAAAATTGTAATAAAGAAGAATTATTTTTGCGATTCCCAGTAACACCAGATGCAGTGTACGTTAATAAGCCAAAAAATTATTCTCTTACCCAATCAGCGAAAAAAATCTCGCCAAAGGTCCAAAAACAATCAATACAACAAAATCTCATATTGTGAATGTTCTCGAGAGAACCAAACAGAATGATGTGAGCAAAAGCAGAGAAACCCCCAAGAAAATCACCGAAACTAAAATCTCACCATAAACAAAGAAAACTGAAGAATCGGAATAAAAACTAGAGAGAGAAAGAGAGAGAGAGAGAGAGAGAGAGAGAGTGCCTTTGATGTAGGGCGTTGGAAGAGCCGTAGAGGTCCCAGAGCTCTTGGATCTGGCCCACAAGCTGCCGGAGCGCCGCCGCAGCTTCCATTCTCCCGCCAAAATTGCTCCTACTCTCTCGCCGGAGCTCCGCCGCTTCCAACGCCCTTTTCCGCCATCGCTAGCTTCCTCTTCCCCTCTCTCTCTCTCACTTTCTCTCTATATACAGCCCTGAGGTTCTTCCTCCCCTTTCGAGCCCACGTCAGCAGATTTACATATTGAGCCCGCGTTTTCTTACTTATTTACCGATCAGTGCCACATAAATAAAGGGTAAATTACACTAAACCCCGTGAACTTTTAGCCTTTTGCACTAAACCCCAACGAACTTTCAAAATCACACTAAACCCCCATGAACTTTCAGCTTTTTGCACTAAACCCCAATGAACAGTGTTAAGTCTAGGGGTTTAGTGCAAAATTTCGTTGGGGTTTAGTGCAAAAAGCTAAAAGTTCATGGGGGTTTAGTGTGATTTTGAAAGTTTGTTGGGGTTTAGTGCAAAAGGCTAAAAGTTCATGGGGGTTTAGTGTAATTTACCCATAAATAGGGTTAAACTAGATAGGATTTTCTTTTTTGGAAACCATTTATTTCAAGGGGTTTTGCATATAGTCCCCTCAAATCTTCAATATTTGTAACCTTTTCCCTCAAATCTTCAATATTTGTAGCCTTGTCCCTCAAATCTTGATATTTACAAAATTACGCCCAATTCTCTCTCATTACGTTTTTCTAACCCTCCAACTTAACAATATTGATTTCTAAATATGGCAATATGAAAAAATTTCAATAATTTCCAATAGGCGTGCAATATTTTGCCATTTAGAAACTAAAATTGTTAAGTGGGAGGGGCAGAAAAACTCAATGTGAGAGAATTGGGGGCTAATTTTATAAATACCAACATTTTGAGGCTAATTTTGCAAATATGAAAGATTTGATGGACATATATATGCAAAAACCCTTATTTCAATATACATTATTGTATACTAAAACAATAGCCAGTGGGTTCATCACAAATTAAAAATGACAATTGTATTCTAATTACTATTACGTATTACAGTTATAGTATTATTATCATTTTTACACACCCGGGATTTACTTTGTAGGGATCCAGATCGAACTCGGGTTTTGATCTGGGAATCCTCGTGCCTTGCCAAGATTTTCATCGTATTCTTAAAAAAAGAAATCATCAACTATCAATATGGGTCCTTTTTAGCTTCTTTGTGCTATACTACTATATTAAAAGTCATTAATTAGTGACCACGTCAATTGAATCATTGATATGTCATTTAACATTTCGCTTTCTTCCTTCTCCTTTTACAATTCCATGGCCACCTAGTCATTGTCTGCTAAAGTCTACGCATTACAAACTAGCACCTTATTGTAACTCCCTTATAGAAGTGAGATTGTTTGAACTACAAAAGAAGTGTTATGATGCAAACGGTTCACTATTCTCTTTCAAAACATCCTATTTGTTTGTGACGCTCTAATAAAATTCATACTATACTCACACGCATGTATTTTCCCTATTAATGGCTATCCAAGTTTAGTGTCGTACATAAGTTACTTATTAGTGAAATTCAAACTCATGTTAGTATTTATTTCATCCTTATCTCATAGTATTTATTTCATCCTTATCTCAACGTATAAACGGACTCTCTATTAATTAGTGACCACGTCACGAAGATGTATAACTAACAAATGTAATTTCCTCCGTAAATACATCCAAGCAACTCCATTGACGTAAGCAAATAAAATAAACCACAAGTCTCCAAAATTCATTCCCAAACAAAAAATGGTTGAAACAAACAATTGATTGCCCAAAATCTTGTTGGGGAGAAAATGGCAAATGATGTAAAAAATTGTGTCTAGTTGTTCATGATGATTAATTCAAGGAAAGAGAAAGAAAAAGAAGGTAGGAAAAAAAATGATGCCAAACATTCTTGTTGGTGATTTGATCCCATACAATGACTTGTCTACTCAAACTTGCCCTTTGAGTCCTAACCGTATTGCTTTTGGATTCAAACACCAAAGCCCAAAATGTCTTTTTATTATTATTATTTTTTATTTAATAATATATTGGTGCATCGCATTTTATGGTTTCAGATAAGAGAAGCAATCATCCCATGTGGAATTCTTGGCGAGGATTGATATTTTGCCCATTTCTTCACATGAAATTATTAATCATTGTAGGCCACCAAACTACCTTAATTTTGTTATCAAACTTGTTTTATTACTAATCTCAAGTGTTAATTGTAGATCAAGAAGAAGGAAAGGTCATCTTTGCGATTTTTGTGTGATAGACTCAAAAGTTACACCAAACAATTTGCCGTGAAGCATAGATTTGTACCTACTATATATATCATGATGTTCAAGTTAAGTCTTTGGCTTGAGATTAAAATACATCAAATGGTAAAAAAAATTGGCATTTGCTTGAAGCTTGGTTTTTAGCTGAAAGGCTTGCTTCATGAACCTATTTTTGCCTTAATTACATTTCATTTTCCCTTCTCCTTCCCAATAACTTCATCTAAGTATTACTTGTTACCTAATGCTAAAACATAGATCACCAAATAATCTTACAAAATATACATCACTATTACATTAAGACTTCGGAAAGAGATGTGAATTCTTCTACATACATACATTCATATTGTACGAAGAAAAGTATCTATTAGCCGCGAAAAATATCGAAATTATATTTTGAGATGATATACTGATGTTAAAACTATATTATAAAGACATCAACAGAGTTTTTCTTCCCCCTCCTACTATCAAGAGTCTGTAAAGCAGCCAAACCCATTTTGCCTCAAAATGTTTTAAAGGTATGGATGCTCTAAAATATTGAACATTTATTTAGGAAGCGTGATGTTTCTTTTGAACTGGGCATCATTCAATTTGATAGTACTATGAATGATATAAACCAAACTTTTTTCTTAAAAAAAAGATATAAACCAAACATAAAACTAACTATGAGATAACATTTTACAATAAGAGGTTTTCATGCAATAAATATGCAAGTAGAAAAGGATAGAATTAAGTTATATACACAACAAGATATGCAGTGAGATAAATTTGGAATCAAATATCTAATATTTTTGTAATACTATGGTGTTGGTTTATATTTTCTCACACTATTATAATGTCGCAAGTGCAATTCGGTTCAATGCAGCCGCATTTGGACCCAACATACACACAAAACTTAGAACTATTGTCTGGTAAATATCACGATTGATCTCTAAACATTAGGATATGAAATAGACTCATCACCACAAGTACGAACCTGACCCGAATCTGTTCGAACCCAATTGTTTGGTAAACAAATCGGATTCGGGTCAACCGAATCCAACCCCTAAGTGGCATTTTTGTAAATTAGTGACATCTATGTGCCTTTTTCGCTGTACATTGATTCGGTTCGTTCTCTTTGGAATAAAGTACAGGGGAAGCTGTATCAGTTGCACGGCGCACGTGTGACTGGCAAGTAGGAACCGTACTAACAGAATCAACGGTTGGGATGCGATATCTAGGTCGCTTTCGGATCGGACTCCGAATCCACCGTCCAGTACCAAAAAAATCTAATAAGATGCTAAGGATCATAATGTTTATAACTAGAATGCTATTTTCTTTCTTTTTTTCTTTTTCTTTTTTTTTTGGCAAGGGAACCTCACTGTCGTTCAGACTATGAGTATCAAACCCCAGACATGGCTAAAGGACACCCTCAAAACATTGAACTTGAGACTTTAGAGTACTACTGATAAGCAGCTTATCAATTCACCTAGATTTTTTTTTGTAGAATGCTATTTTCATGAATGCTCCTCTTTCACTGCAATTTCATTTTTTCCATTGTGGTTACTTATACTTTCAACATTGTTGTTGACATAATTTCAACATACTTCTAGTAAAAAGAAGAACACATAATTTGGCCTCCTTGCTACGTTAAATTTGTTATGTATTATGTTTATCTTTAAAATGCATGTGACTCATTTGATATTCAGAAAAATAAAGAGAGAAGGAAATCTATTGGTAGTTAAATTTTGACCGAACACTACCGCAATAGAAAGAGAACAAAATTTTATGTTTTCTTGCATTTTGAATTTCTCTCAACCCTAACCAATTTAAGCATTAATCATCTTTAATGTGGTTTTCCTTTAAAAAAAAAAATTCATGTGGGGATGGGCACGGGTGAAATAAGCACAAAAACAAGGGTCGTCCTCAGTGATGCTAACTAATGTTACTGAGGGCAAAGAAAAAGAAGGGAGAAGAATGATTAAGTTTGGCCAAAAACCCAAGAAGATATGAAGGAGAGCAATGATGACAAATATAGGGAGG
The DNA here is from genome assembly GCA_012295165.1 of Asparagus setaceus. Lineage (NCBI taxonomy): Eukaryota > Viridiplantae > Streptophyta > Magnoliopsida > Asparagales > Asparagaceae > Asparagus > Asparagus setaceus. The sequence continues at coordinate 26,340,336 of CM022701.1, forward strand.
TGGGCTTCATGAGTATCTTCTCTTTTTTACTTTGAAACCACAGTACGCTTCAGAGTTTTCACTCGTGTTATAATGACTCATCATCCTTTGGAATTTTCTTGGAGTGGGAGCACTCAATGGCTATTATGACGAGAGCCCAAAGTAATGGGTAAGTAATTGAAATGATTCGAGTCCATTTGTGTTGGGTTAGTTTTCTTGTCCGAAATGGATTTGGGCGTTGAATTGAATTGTGGTGATGGGTTTTGGTGACTCACTTGATCATCATAGCTTATGAGTGTATGGAAAGAATAAAGGCCATTATTGTAGCAATGGTAAGCCCATTGTGTTGTTTTTTACCCTTTTTTTTTTTTTTTTTTGATCTTTCTCATTTTCGAGTGTTTCTTCCCTCTGATTCTACCCCCATGTAGAAGATAAAATACATGTTTTTGGAGGAAAAAAAATTAGACATACAAATGGTGATGAGGCTCACTAAATCAGACCAAAAATTGAAATATAATGATTTGCATATTAATTTGAAAAATATATAGCCGCTACATATGAGTAGATTTGACCCTGAAATCACCAAATGAAAGACAATAGTGATATCAATAGAAGTCACCAACGGGTGAATAAAAACTTTAGAAAGATGTTTTTCTTTTCACACTTGAACAATCAACTTGAAAGGCAACACATTTGTCTTTTCCTTTTTCTTTTTTCTTACTCTTTCTCGAATGTTTCTTCCATCTCCATCAGAAGATACATTTTACGAAAAAAAAAAGAAAAAAACACACACACGGTAAGCCTTATGTAAATCAATCAAAAAAACTTGATTTATGATGAATTTCTTATTAACTTGAAAAACATTTAGCCTCTGTTTGCCAACTACAAAAGAAAACTTGGCTAGATCTAGCTTTCCTTAAACTAGGCCGAAGTTGGTCTAAAAGCTTATTTGGATTGGGGGTAACGAGGGGTAGGGAAAGTTATGAGACTTTTTCTCCTTGTTTAGGAATTAAGTTGTGCTAGGTAATGGGGGAGAATGTAAGATAAAAGAGGGGAGAAAACCCAAGTTTTTGTTCCCCCACAGTTTGGGGCGTAACTAGGGTGAAGGGAACTTCTAAAAAAATAATAATTATGAAAAGACCATTTTACCCTCTATCATAAAATGACTTAATAACATGTAATGTTATTTATGTAATTTTGCATATATTCCATCATTCATTTTATTAAACTTTCCAAACGGGGTTAAATAAGTTTCATTTGGTTCTCCTTACTAATTTTTCAAATAAGTTTTACATGTTCTCTTATCTTCCCTTAACTTAACTTATTCTATGTTCCCTTAACTTCCCTTCACTAGTTGCAAATCCAAACAAGCCCTAAGTAGAGGTTTATCCAAAAGAGAACTCGTTTAAAGGTTAGAATTTGAATTAAAGAAAACTAGTTCAACTTTGGCCCAACTATTGTCAAACTAAAAAGTAACTTTTTCATGATAAATAAAAAGGTAGTAACTTTTTGTCTAAGATTGTATCCACTAAAACTAGTTTTGTAAAGTTGCCAAACACATCAGTAACCAATAAACATAAGTAGATTTGAACCTGAGAACTTCCACAACGGAGGGGGTTATCCGAACTAAGTCATGGATGAGGGAATGGAGGGAAACATGTATTTTTTTCACTATCAACTAGTCAACTTTGAAATAACACATTAATTTAAATTTCTAGATAGGAGAATGTATTATTTATTTTATGACATAGCCATTCTGTTGGATAATGTATTAGTTTTTAAATTTTTTATGACATAGCCATTCTATTGGATAAGGAATTGAAATGATTCAAACCCATTTGGGTTGGATTTGTTTCTTCACCAAATTAGATTCCGGTGTTGAAAATTTGAGTTGTATTGATGGGTTTTGATGACTCTGATCATCATTGCTGTGCAAAGAATAAGGCCATGTCTCTAACAATGGTAAGCTCATTATGACACTTTCCTTTTTTTCCCTTTTCTTTCTTCTCTTTTTGGTTGTTTCTTCCATCTCCGCCCTACAGAGAAAATTCATATTCAGGGGGGAGGGAAAAAAAACCCAGACCTTCACACACTGATGAAGATAGCCTCTATACATCTATTGAAAGAAGTTGGGCTAAATTACATTAAAATATCATAGTGTTTACCTAATGTTGCATTTAAATGAGTAGAAATCATATTAGAATGGCTCGCGCTTTGCAGATCGTTTTGAGCTACATAAAAAAGTTTTTATTCAGAGTATTTTGATGATGTTCAATTAGGTAATACAATGGGTATTTATAGCTTCACCCTTAATGTGGTTATCTATTAAGTAGGAACTAATTGAAGACTTAATTTAAAATAATTCAAATCAGCAACTAATTGAAGACTTATTCAAATTAGCTGACTTGGTGGAGGAGGTTGAGATTTGTTCAGTGTTGGACCGGTCCTTTACAGGCCCCCTCAAGATGAAGGATTCATCGGAGAGTCCTATCTTGGATCGAAGGTATTGAAAACACTGTTTGGATGAAGCCTTGGTCATAGCATTAGCAAGTTGATCATGAGTGGAGATGTAGAAAACAGCGAGTTTGCCGGCTTGGACCTATTGTCGAACAAAGTGGTAATCAAGAACAAGATGCTTCATTCTTGAGTGAAAAACATGATTGACACTAAGATAAATGGCTCCGACATTGTCGCAATGGACCAACGGAGGATGAGATAAGGAGATACCAAATTTATGCAGCAAACTTTGTACCCAGTTGATTTCAACAGAAGTATACGCGAGTGTCATATACTCAGCCTTTGTGGACGACCGTGCGACAGTTTTCTATTTGGACGACTTCTAAGAGATAATGATGGAGCCCATATAAATAGCATATGCAGTCATCGATGACCTGTTGTCTAGATTACCACCCCAATCTGCATTACTAATTGTAGTTAGGTGCAGAGGAGAACTTTTCTTCAAGGATAACCCATGAAATATCGTGCCTTTTAAGTAAAGAACCACCCGTTTGAGTGTCTGCCAATGAACTGTGCTAGGTTTGTGCATATATTGAGGGAGTCGGTTGACAGTGAAGGAGATATCTAGATGGGTTAGGGATAAGTATTGAAGTGCCCCAACTAATTGGCGATACAAGGTGGCATCAGTCAACGGAGTGCCATCATGCAACTTGAGAGAAGTTGTTGTAGAAAGTAAAGTGCAACTTCTTTGGCACCATCAAGCTTGAATTTAGTTAAAATATCACGAATATATCTTTGTTGCGACAAGAAGCAGCCATTAATTACCTCAACACCCAAAAAATAATTCTGTGGTCCAAGATCTTTTAGGGAAAACCAAGTAGAACGTTTTGCAAGAAAGGTTCTCAGAAATTCATTGTTATTGCCTGCGATGATTATCTCATTACATACACAAGCTTATAAACTTGAATACTGGCCTTGTTGTAGATAAAGAGAGATGAATCAAACATCGCACTAGTGAATCCAGAATCAAGGAGAAAGTAGCTAAGCTCGCGGTACCATGCCCTTGGTGCTTGTTTAAGACCATTTATCATCACATTTTACTACACTTTTGTATCCTCATTATCTATATTTTTAAATAAATATATCATGAATAACGTGTTTTTCTCTTAATTTGTAGGAAATAAAGAATTATTGAATAAGAGCCCAAAGAATCAAATTCTCTCATTTTTCTACCAGCTATTGAAGCCTAATATTAAGCTAAGAGGAGGCACACAAAAGCCCAAAGAATCAAGAAAAAATCGGGTCAACAAGTCAATAAAAGAATCAATTTTGTTAGGAACCAATCGATTGACCAACCAAGAGGCTAACCGATTGGCTAATCGATTAGTTCATAACAAAAATAGTAAATGATTGAGATTTATTTTTTGGAGTCCAATGCTAATCTAAGGGCTCTTGTTGCTCGTTGTATGCTATAAATAGGGGTAGAGGGTGAGGGGTTTGAGTGTGAAAAATTTTATAAACTCCTTTTTGGAGAGAATGACCTTTAATTAGGTCTTTCAATTTGTAAACTTTTTAAATTTAAAATTTTTTTCTCCTTTTTCAATTTTATTTCTTTTTCTTTGTTGATTAAGATGAAGATTTGTTTTCAAGGGACCAACCCCTTGCAAGATAAGTTTTATTTTTTCTCTTATTTTCTTATTTTAAAATTCATGTTCATAATTTTATTTTCTTTTTATGTTGGTAGATTAGATTTATTTCATGCATTGTAGTGTAGATTTACTTTCATGCGCTTTTATTTTTGTTATTTATTTTTATGCTTTGTAGAATTTATTTTCTTGCATTTTTCTTTTATAGTATAGATTTACTTTAAGCTCTTTTATTTTTGTTAGTTAGATCTCCTTTATGCTCATAGATTAGATCTTTATTTTCTTGTTCTTGTTTTTATTTTTGTAGTTAGTTTTATTTTAGATCTCCTTCTTTTATGCTCTCTAGTCTAGATTTTATTTCTTTATTTTTATTTTCTAAAATATGCAACTAAATCTTATAGGAATTCTAAAATTGTATAAAACTAGTTTAATTTTTTATGATTTGTGGATTGCTCTCTTTGTGCTCAAAATGATAATGCTTAGGATAATCAACTAGAGAACTAATTGGTAGAAGAAGAATTTGATAATCTATAATTATCTTAAGTGGTTTGATAGATTATGCTTATGAATTCTAGAATTATTATCTAGTTATTTATTCTTTTCATGAATGAAAATTTTACTTGGATGATAATTTGATAGGTTATGCTTTCCTTAAGTGGTTTGATAGTCACGCTTAGTAAATCTAAAGTAAAATATGATAAAAGAGAGTAGTTCATAAATCCTAAATGAAATTAACTAGTGAATTCAATTCTAGATTCCTATCTTCCTACTGATTGCCTCCATATTTTACTTGTTTTGATTTTTCTCTTTTGATTATTTTTTCTAGTCTTGATTTTGTTCTTTTTATTTTTTTCATTTCTCCTCCTTGTTTATTCTTTATTTTCTTTTATTTGTTCACTCTCTTTCTCCCCTCTTCTTCTAGTTTTCTTTTATGTGTAAATAATCACACACTCTATATCTCTTTACTTTTACTCCTCTTTGTTTACACACATTCTTAGGATCCAATTTAGAATTTTTCCTACACACATTCCTTGTGGGTTTGACAGTGTACTATACTATAACTTAATTGTGCACTTATAATTTTGATACTATTTTCACAACACATCAACCATAGAGTGCCCTCTTGAGTTTGCAAATATGATGAGAAAATTGGTTGTCAACAAAACCTGGAGGTTGGGTCATGGAAACTTCTTCCTCCAACGTGTCTTGCAAAACGACATTGTTTACATCTAGCTGTTTGAGAGGCCATCCATTTATGATTGCAATACAGAGAACTACCCGAATGGTAGTAGGCTTCACGACAGGGCTGAATGTTTCTATAAAATCAATCCCGGGCCGCTAATGAAAACCCTTAGCAATAAGTATGGCTTTGTATATGTCAATGGAGCCATCAGGGGTGTCTTTTGATTCTAAACACCCATTTGCATCCAACAAGAAATTTAGTGCCATTATCTGGACAAGTTCCCAGGTGCCATTAAGCAAAAGAGCGTCAAATTCACTGGTCATCGCTTCTCACCAATGAGTTTCCTTCATAGTTTGATTCGCAGTGGTGGGTTCAAGTGATGGGGAAATGCGATATTTGCAAGAAATATAAGAAAAGGAGTGTTTTGGTTTGAAATATTATTTTGGGACCGGGTGACAAGTCTGTAGGATGGAATAGGGAGTGTAGGGGAGGGCGACATGGTATTTGGAGGAGCATCACTCTAGTTGGAGGCGAGTTTAGGCACTTGAGTTGCTGCCAAAGGAGGAGAGGTAGATGATGTCTGTTGCACAACCAGATTAGAGACCAAAGATGAAAAAGGGATTCGCAAGACAGAAGGCATATCGGTTCCAGAAGTATGCGAAAACTAAATATTTAGTGACTGATTTTTAAGAGAAGATGAGGTATTAATCTTAGCAAATGGAAAATATGCTCTACAAATTGAACATGTCGTGAATGATAGATGCTACCAGTGTTGACATCAAGACACTTGAAATCCCTCTGAGTAGCAGAGTAACCTAAGAAAACACAAGGAAGATATCTGTGATGAAGTTTGGTTGCTGCATAACAGCGAAGCCATGGGTAACATAAGCAACCAAACACTCGCAACTTGGAGTAATTTGGTTTGTGCTAAAATAAACATGCATATGGAGTTTGATGTTGCAATACTTGAGTTGGTAGCCTGTTAATTAAATATGCAATAGTAATAAAAGCATAAGACCAATAGCAATGTGGCATTTGAGCATGATTCGTGAGAGCTAAACTAGTTTCAACAATATGTCTGTGTTTACGCTTAGAAGTGCCATTGTGCTCTGGTGTATGTGGAGGTGTAGTAAAATAAGAAACACCATGTTGAGATAAAAAGGAATAAAGCTTTAGATATTCATCCCTATTATCAATGTATATGGAAATTAGAGAGTTTTTGACCAAAGATTTAAATTTTGGAAATATCAAAGAAACATCATGTCACGCCCCGCTTCCCAAAATACCCGGAAGCAGTACGTGAACAAGCCCGCGACGTATTAGATTGAGGAGAAATACGAATAATAAAAAAATATTTCTTCTCAATCTAATATGCCAAGCGTCAAGTAATCATAAAAATACATCACAGTCACAGATCCCAATCACAACCGCTAAGAATAAAATAATAATCCAGAACAGGAAGTACATATCACCAAATAAAATAATATCCAAGACTATAAAATAGTCCACATGTCTGAAACAATACATGTAGCTAAGACTAGAGAATCATAAAATAAATTTCAACTGAGCTAAAACGAAAATACAGAAAGAAGTCTAAGGTTCATCAACTACTGAAAACAAAAGGGAACTAAGCTTCAGCTCGATCTACTCCGTCGTCTGGAAGGTCCTCCTGCTGAGAAAATTCCGGCTCTAGCGCATCTCCACACTGAACCTGTCCGTCATCTATATCTGACGTACACCAAGAGAATGGAGTACGTCAGCGTGTATAACACACGGCAAGATCCCACAGGCAATGGCAGTATAATAATAATGCAAATAAATACGATGTCGAGAAAATGCGAACGAATATAATAGGGTGAAGTGATGCATGCATACAGCTAGAGCTGACCATATAAACAACCGGAAAACTCTGGCATTCCAAACAACAGTAACGGGTAACTAACCATTCTGTCATAGTCTCAGATCCACATCTCATTTAAAGTCAATGTTCATATTAATTGGATAACTGACGGTTCATTATCCTCTACGCGCATCCAATATCGCGGAACAACGAACGGTCAGAGGACTACACGCAATCGTTCCGCTTGTCCGGTTTCGCGAGACTTCGGTGAATACAAAAGTACACTGGCCACATGCGAAATGATTCACGGGCCCAACAAACCAGCCCCAAGTGTTGGAAACAAGGTCACTTGGCACGGGTCTGGAAGATACATAAACGGCCACATCCGAATACATGAACCAAGACTTTCCCATCCCACGGTCTCAGGTAAATCAAGTCAACGATGCCAATATCAAACACGGGTTCACCTCCTAAGCATGGTCAACACACACATGTCACTAGGTCATGTTCATGACAACCAAATCCCTAAGTCATGAACTACTACGGTTCTGGACACAACAAGACTATGTATAACTGCAATTAACATGTCATATGTGCAATTACTCTATAGGTTATTAAGCTCATGAACAGCGTGAGTAACTATCAATAACGATACAATATGAAAATGTGAAATAAGAAAAGTTAATCACATGAAATGGCGGTTTTCAACATAAATTCCCATAGAAATCCTTTGAACTAATTCCGACTTAATTATACAAATTTTCAATTAAAATATACTTTTTCTCTTTAATATTATTTATGAGCGATAACTATTTTCTTTTTCATAAAACACCTCTATTTCTTTTCTTTTTTCAAAACCTCTTAAAATATTTCAAAAATCCTTTTTCTCCCAAATAATTCCTTTAAATCATAACAATTACTTAAAAATACTTTTTATTCAAAGTAAATTATTTTCACCAAACAATTTCCTTAAAAATATTTTCATAATTATAATAAATACTAGAAATATCCTAAAATACATTCTTGCTTCCAAATAGCACGAAATTAAGCATGGATCAATTGACCTATCCAATCATCACGGATAATTTTATACTCACAATATTCATCGAAAATGTAGCGGTTAAGCTGCAATGATATCAAACCGGTACGAATCGAACTATACATATACAAAATAATTCATAAATAATCTAAAAATATAAAATCGAGTCAGCGAATGTCGGGATCTTGCCTCTGGTCGCGGGACGCGGCGGCAATGCTGGCTTTCTTATCCATTATTCGTGCGTTGTTACCTGGCGGATCGGCCGAGCTAATTCGTGGGCTGAATGGCGGCGGCGGATGACGGCGTGGGTTGGGGTTGCCGTAGGGGCATGGCGTCGAGGAGATGAACGAGGCTGTCATACTGCAACAATGAACACCGGCGGCAACGGTGAATGAACTACGGCGAAAACCTGACGGCTGACTAACGTGCACGGGACTGCACGACACTCGAGGAGGCTTCACAACGACACGGCAGCGTCGACGACGACGACGATGGCTAGGCGACTGTTGGGTTTGTGGTGAGGCACGGCGATGGGGGTTGCGGGTTGAGGAGTAGGGGCTGGTGACGGGGAGGCTGAACGGCGGCGGTCGTGGCGGTGCGTCGGGCAGTGGCGGTGAGAGGAAGAGAGGGTACGGGAGAGAGAAGGAGAGGAGAGAGAGTACGGGTTTTGGTTTAAAAACAAAATATAATATATATATATATATATATATATATATATATATATATATATATATATATATATATATATAGGGTTAAATGGTTCTAAGGTGGCTCCTTAGGGAGTCCCTAAGGATGCACAATCCCATCCGTTCGTTTCACAAAGCTCAGAACAATCTGAGCCGTTCATTCAAAATCATATACCCCTAAAATATCCCATCCATTTTCCCCCCTTTTCATTACATCGCCGCCTAAAAATTTCAGCCCCAACCCGTTGTTGATCCCCTCGCCGTCCCGACCTCCGCCGCCTCATTCGCCCACCCGCCCTCCTTCCACCCCTCCGCCACCCGGCCACCCCATCCCCCCATCCATCCACTTCCTCCTCCATCTCCGCCCGCCCCCCTCCCTGCCTCCCCCCCCTCCGCCTCTCCTCCCCGCTCCTCCATCTCCGCCCGCCCCCCTCCCACCCCTCCCCCTCCTTTCCTCCGCCCCCCTCGCTGCCATGATCCCCCTCACTCCTCCTCAAAGCTTCGTCGCCTCGCCTCTCTTGCTTGAACAAAATGAAGGGTCGACATCCATAATTTCTTCAAAATCAAAATCGGCCTCCTCAAAGCTTCATTAGCCTCGCACTCTCTTGCTTGAACAAAATGAAGGGTCGACATCCATAATTTCTTCAAAATCAAAATCGTCCTCTAAATGCAAGCGTCCTCCATCTTAGTAAGTAAATTGAGAAAACCTCTAAGCGTTAAATCTTGTTCTCTATCGGCACATGATGTGGGTAGAGTGTTTATGATTTGCCAAAATGGTCTAGTATTATATCTTGGATGAAAACCTAAATTAGAATGTTCTTTTAGAAAGTTAAAGAAAATATTATAGAATTTACAATTTTTATTAATTTTAGAAAATGATGTAAAATTTTCCATTTGCTAAATGATCCTTTTGAGTCATTAATGCGTACTTATATGCTTTTCCATGGCATCGACAAGTGATATAAACAATGACCGGCTTCTTTTCTATATTTGGGAAATCTTTTGCTAGTTAAATCAGATGCAGTTGTATAGTGATCCATACTCTCAATTCTTAACTACTAACCACGATATTTGTTTGGACTCAATGGTATATAAAAATATTTATATCTTAACATCATATATATTTTTGTTAATGCTCAAGTTAAAGTTAATTAGACCTTCTTGAAATATTTAACTTATCGAGGTATCTTCCTTAGGATAAACACATGATGCTCGTTAGTGTTGCCAAGGAACCTAGTCACACCAAAGGCATAATAAACGTCTGAGACTTAGGTTGTATTTATGATCAAAACTAAATTTTAGGCTTTCTTCTTGCTAAAATAGTTGATGATCCAAATAAATGAAAGAAAACTCTCTTTTGTTTAAGTATTTGGCTTTTAAAATATATATGATGTCTATATCGTGTTTATTTCCTATTTTGCACTTTTAACTTTCCTAATGTAAAATCTTTGGTGATTTTTGTTATGTCAGTATTTATTTTAGGTGTAATGTTAGTGTTTATATTCATGTTATTTGGCATGTAATATATCCTTAGCTTTTCTTAATTTGCCCAATAATGTTTACTTTTTAACCTTCTACACTTTAATTCTCTTGTAGGGCTATGATAACACATTTAAGAATTCCATCCAATCTTTGTTATTTTCGAGATTTAATTGATAAGCGTATAGTATTGGATGAAAGGCATATGAAAGAACTCGAGAATACACCTTTCCACAACTTCCTCAGGATACCCACATCCTTGAGCAATCGTGAGATAGCACTTGATTGCTTGATTCAAAATTTTAATGCGGTAAATGCTCATTTACGATTGGTAATAAAGATTGTGTGTTTGGTATAGATGATGTTTATCGCATTCTTGGTTTGCCAAAGGAGGGTATTCCAATCAAAATGAGTGGAGCGGCCTAATACAATCTACACCCAAATTGTACGTAATTATAAGACATCCAATGAGAAGAAGGGTAGTAGGGTAAAGGCAAGAAGAAAGTCGTTGAGGAAAAGAAGGTGGTGATTTGGGGAAGCGTGATAGGATGGTGATTTGATTGTAGATATGGTGATAAAGACCCTATAACCCGTGTAAAACTTATTGTGGCTTTCATTATTGGCTTTATATTATGCCCATGGACATGTAGGGCGTGCCTTGTGGGCATTTAGATATCTGAGCAGTTATCCACTGAAGAATTTCAATTGGTGTCGCGGTGTATACTCTTCTTTGCAAAGAGATGAGTAAGGCAAAGAAGTCCATTACGGCTGACTAACGTGCACGGACTGCACGACACCGAGAGGCTTCACCACGACACGGGCAGCGTCGACGACGACGACGATGGCTAAGCGGCTGTTGGGTTTGTGGTGAGGCACAGCGATGGGGTTCGCGGGTTGAGGAGTAGGGGCTGGTGACGGGGAGGCTGAACGGCGGCAGTCGTGGCGGTGCGTCGGGCAGTGGCGGTGAAAGTCAAAGAGATGGCAGCAAATCAAACAAAGGTGGCAAAACGCTCGAAAGAACAGTCAAAGGAAAGACAAAACAAAAGGAACAATCAACTGAAATCGAGGCTCTTGATGTCTCGGCGAAAGAAGTGGCAGTGGGTCTTAGCGGAGGTAACGGCGTGGAGGAGTTCAGGGGCGCAGGCGAAACAGAGTGGTGGAGAGGTCGGAAGGCGGGGAAAGGCGGCGGTGGGGAGGTGCGGCGAACGGGCACAAGAGGGGGAGGCGGGGGCGTTGGGTTTGGCTGGAAACGGAAGAGAGAGAGGAAGAGAGAGAGGGTACGGGAGAGAGAAGGAGAGGAGAGAGAGAGTACGGGTTTTGGTTTAAAAACAAAATATAATATATATATATATATATATATATATATATATATATATATATATATATATATATATATATATAGGGTTAAATGGTTCTAAGGTGGCTCCTTAGGGAGTCCCTAAGGATGCACAATCCCATCCGTTCGTTTCACAAAGCTCAGAACAATCTGAGCCGTTCATTCAAAATCATATACCCCTAAAATATCCCATCCATTTTCCCCCCTTTTCATTACATCCTTTAAAAATTTATTTTGGGTTGTTGATCCTTGATCCAGACCTCCATGCCACGCCCTCGCCTTGCGACCTCCGCGCCTCCTTCCACAACCTTCCCTCGACTCCTCGCCATTCCCCTCCATCCATCCTCTCCATCTCCCGCCACGCCCCCATGCCCCCCTCCTTCACCCTCCCCTCCTTCCTTGGCTTCCCGAGCCCCCTTCCATCCCCCCTCGCCTCTCCTCCCCGGCTCCTCTCCATCTCCGCCGCCCCCCTCCCTGCCTCCCCCCACAGCCTCGCCGGCACCCAGAGCCCCTCATGCCATAATCCCCCTCCACTCCTCCTCAAAGCTTCGTCGCCTCGCACTCTCTTGCTTGAACAAAATGAAGGGTCGACATCCATAATTTCTTCAAAATCAAAATCGGCCTCCTCAAAGCTTCGTCGCCTCGCACTCTCTTGCTTGAACAAAATGAAGGGTCGACATCCATAATTTCTTCAAAATCAAAATCGTCCTCTAAATGCAAGCGTCCTCCATCTTCGTAAGTAAATTGAGAAAACCTCTAAACGTTAAATCTTGTTCTCTATCGGCACATGATGTGGGTAGAGTGTTTATGATTTGCCAAAATGGTCTAGTATTATATCTTGGATGAAAACCTAAATTAGAATGTTCTTTTTAGAAAGTTAAAGAAAATATTATAGAATTTACAATTTTTTATTAATTTTAGAGAAAATGATGTAAAATTTTCCATTTGCTAAATGATCCTTTTTGAGTCATTAATGCGTACTTATATGCTTTTCCATGGCATCTGACAAGTGATATAAACAATGACCGGCTTCTTTTCTATATTTGGGAAATCTTTTGCTAGTTAAATCCGATGACAGTTGTATAGTGATCCATACTCTCAATTCTTAACTACTAACCACGATATTTGTTTGGACTCAATGGTATATAAAAATATTTATATCTTAACATCATATATATTTTGTTAATGCTCAAGTTAAAGTTAATTAGACCTTCTTGAAATATTTAACTTATCGAGGTATCTTCCTTAGGATAAACACATGATGCTCGAGTTAGTGTTGCCAAGGAACCTAGTCACACCAAAGGCATAATAAAGCGTCTGAGACTTAGGTTGTATTTATGATCAAAACTAAATTTTAGGCTTTCTTCTTGCTAAAATAGTTGATGATCCAAATAAATGAAAGAAAACTCTCTTTTGTTTAAGTATTTGGCTTTTAAAATATATATGATGTAATCGTTTGAATAAATAGCAAGATCCTAAATTAGTTTAGAGGTGTTCTCGGTGATTTCTTCTATGTATTTTCATGTATATATGTTTACAAAATATATATGATGTCTATATGCGTGTTTATTTCCTATTTTGCACTTTTAACTTTCCTAATGTAAAATCTTTGGTGATTTTTGTTATGTCGAGTATTTATTTTAGGTGTAATGTTAGTGTTTATATTCATGTTATTTGGCATGTAATATATCCTTAGCTTTTCTTAATTTGCCCAATAATGTTTACTTTTTAACCTTCTACACTTTAATTCTCTTGTAGGGCTATGATAACACATTTAAGAATTCCATCCAATCTTTGTTATTTTCGAGATTTAATTGATAAGCGTATAGTATTGGATGAAAGGCATATGAAAGAACTCGAGAATACACCTTTCCACAACTTCCTCCGGATACCCACATCCTTGAGCAATCGTGAGATAGCACTTGATTGCTTGATTCAAAATTTTAATGCGGTAAATGCTCATTTACGATTGGTAATAAAGATTGTGTGTTTGGTATAGATGATGTTTATCGCATTCTTGGTTTGCCAAAGGAGGGTATTCCAATCAAAATGAGTGGAGCGGCCTAATACAATCTACACCCAAATTGTACGTAATTATAAGACATCCAATGAGAAGAAGGGTAGTAGGGTAAAGGCAAGAAGAAAGTCGTTGAGGAAAAGAAGGTGGTGATTTGGGGAAGCGTGATAGGATGGTCGATTTGATTGTAGATATGGTCGATAAAGACCCTATAACCTGTGTAAAACTTATTGTGGCTTTCATTATTGGCTTTATATTATGCCCGGACATGTAGGGCGTGCCTTGTGGGCATTTAGATATGCAGAGCTTATCCACTCAAGAATTTCAATTGGTGTCGCGGTGTATACTCTTCTTTGCAAAGAGATGAGTAAGGCAAAGAAGTCCATTAGTATGAGGGATTAGGGGATCGTGGCGTGCGGTTACATGGGTGGTTTTCCTCCGTATTCTTGGTGAGTTACATAAGAATTACTTTGTATAATTTTTCTTTTGACAATGATTAATTTTTATGCACATATTAATGTATAGTTTTCTTTGTAGGTTTGGTTTTATGAATTAGTGGGGGAATTAGAGTATACATCAGATATTGAACGGCTACCACCGCTCTTTTGTGTTAAGAATACCGGAAAGTGGAGGAGGACTACCATGAAGAAATTACATAGAGATCCGAAGTTTCTTACGGATATTGGCCACGAGAATAATCCTCCTATTCATATGGCATCACCGTAGTATATGTATATATCTTTGCTCTAATAGTTCATTATTTTATGTCCCTTTCTTTTTTAGTATCTTTATTTGCCACTATATAATGAGTACTAATACTTGTATATTTTTTTGTGTTATAGGAATCAAGGAAAGCTGAGTTGATTGCAGTAATTGCAAAGAAGACATACGAGTTGAATGAGCTCACTACCGAATTGCGAGAATTAGAAGCGTGGCGTGATGCTAGAGGCATAAATAAAACAAGGAGAAAGAGGATGAGGGAAATAAAATGAGGATGAGGGAAATAAAATGAGGATGAGGAGGGAAATAAAATGAGGATGAGGGAAATAAAATTTTGGATGAGGTGGGAAATAAAATGAGGATGAGGAGGGAAATAAAATGAGGATGAGGGAAATAAAATGAGGATGAGGGAAATAAAATGAGGATGAGGGAAATAAAATGAGGATGAGGGAAATAAAATGAGGATGAGGGAAATAAAATTTTGGATGAGGTGGGAAATAAAATGAGGATGAGGGAAATAAAATGAGGATGAGGGAAATAAAATGAGGATGAGGGAAATAAAATGAGGATGAGGGAAATAAAATGAGGATGAGGGAAATAAAATTTTGGATGAGGTGGGAAATAAAATGAGGATGAGGGAAATAAAATTTTGGATGAGGTGGGAAATAAAATGAGGATGAGGGAAATAAAATTTTGGATGAGGTGGGAAATAAAATGAGGATGAGGGAAATAAAATTTTGGATGAGGTGGGAAATAAAATGAGGATGAGGGAAATAAAATGAGGATGAGGGAAATAAAATGAGGATGAGGGAAATAAAATGAGGATGAGGGAAATAAAATGAGGATGAGGGAAATAAAATGAGGATGAGGGAAATAAAATGAGGATGAGGGAAATAAAATGAGGATGAGGGAAATAAAATGAGGATGAGGGAAATAAAATGAGGATGAGGGAAATAAAATTTTGGATGAGGTGGGAAATAAAATGAGGATGAGGGAAATAAAATGAGGATGAGGGAAATAAAATTTTGGATGAGGTGGGAAATAAAATGAGGATGAGGGAAATAAAATGAGGATGAGGGAAATAAAATTTTGGATGAGGTGGGAAATAAAATGAGGATGAGGGAAATAAAATGAGGATGAGGGAAATAAAATGAGGATGAGGGAAATAAAATTTTGGATGAGGTGGGAAATAAAATGAGGATGAGGGAAATAAAATGAGGATGAGGGAAATAAAATTTTGGATGAGGTGGGAAATAAAATGAGGATGAGGGAAATAAAATGAGGATGAGGGAAATAAAATGAGGATGAGGGAAATAAAATTTTGGATGAGGTGGGAAATAAAATGAGGATGAGGGAAATAAAATTTTGGATGAGGTGGGAAATAAAATGAGGATGAGGGAAATAAAATTTTGGATGAGGTGGGAAATAAAATGAGGATGAGGGAAATAAAATGAGGATGAGGGAAATAAAATTTTGGATGAGGTGGGAAATAAAATGAGGATGAGGGAAATAAAATGAGGATGAGGGAAATAAAATTTTGGATGAGGTGGGAAATAAAATGAGGATGAGGGAAATAAAATGAGGATGAGGGAAATAAAATGAGGATGAGGGAAATAAAATTTTGGATGAGGTGGGAAATAAAATGAGGATGAGGGAAATAAAATTTTGGATGAGGTGGGAAATAAAATGAGGATGAGGGAAATAAAATGAGGATGAGGGAAATAAAATGAGGATGAGGGAAATAAAATGAGGATGAGGGAAATAAAATGAGGATGAGGGAAATAAAATTTTGGATGAGGTGGGAAATAAAATGAGGATGAGGGAAATAAAATTTTGGATGAGGTGGGAAATAAAATGAGGATGAGGGAAATAAAATGAGGATGAGGGAAATAAAATTTTGGATGAGGTGGGAAATAAAATGAGGATGAGGGAAATAAAATTTTGGATGAGGTGGGAAATAAAATGAGGATGAGGGAAATAAAATGAGGATGAGGGAAATAAAATTTTGGATGAGGTGGGAAATAAAATGAGGATGAGGGAAATAAAATTTTGGATGAGGTGGGAAATAAAATGAGGATGAGGGAAATAAAATGAGGATGAGGGAAATAAAATGAGGATGAGGGAAATAAAATTTTGGATGAGGTGGGAAATAAAATGAGGATGAGGGAAATAAAATTTTGGATGAGGTGGGAAATAAAATGAGGATGAGGGAAATAAAATGAGGATGAGGGAAATAAAATTTTGGATGAGGTGGGAAATAAAATGAGGATGAGGGAAATAAAATTTTGGATGAGGTGGGAAATAAAATGAGGATGAGGGAAATAAAATGAGGATGAGGGAAATAAAATGAGGATGAGGGAAATAAAATTTTGGATGAGGTGGGAAATAAAATGAGGATGAGGGAAATAAAATTTTGGATGAGGTGGGAAATAAAATGAGGATGAGGGAAATAAAATTTTGGATGAGGTGGGAAATAAAATGAGGATGAGGGAAATAAAATTTTGGATGAGGTGGGAAATAAAATGAGGATGAGGGAAATAAAATTTTGGATGAGGTGGGAAATAAAATGAGGATGAGGGAAATAAAATGAGGATGAGGGAAATAAAATGAGGATGAGGGAAATAAAATGAGGATGAGGGAAATAAATTGGTCGATGATTATGAGGACAAATTAATAGACAACTTTCTACAATTAAAATGACCGGTAATTCTTAATGACTTATTCTAATACTAAATGATAAAATTTTCTTAATTTTAGCCTCATTTTTCTCACCACGTGCTTTCACATAGTGATACATTCATTTGGAAGTGTGCCGAAGCAAGTGTGTCTCGCTTAGATGCTTATAAACTTTTAGCGGAGGTGAACTTCGGTGTGATGTAGGTGCTACATTGTTTTATGGTTTGGTTGATGTTTTATATATTTAGCTTATATTAAATATACTATTCATTCATGGAATATTTTTGTAGGTGGTTGATGCATTTGTTATTCGACTTTGTTATAAGATTAAGACAACTAATAGTTATGATCGAAGTATACATGTTACGAGACCCTGGCTTGCAGTAAGTAAA
Organism: Asparagus setaceus; assembly: GCA_012295165.1. Lineage (NCBI taxonomy): Eukaryota > Viridiplantae > Streptophyta > Magnoliopsida > Asparagales > Asparagaceae > Asparagus > Asparagus setaceus. The sequence goes on from CM022701.1 coordinate 26,357,786, forward strand.
TACATGTTTTTTTATTGGTTGGTTGTACTTATTTTAGGTTTACCCTACATTAATCACATTGATGCATCTTTTCAGCAAGCATTTCTTGAAGGAAATCTTGAATTGATGGCAAAACAAATGAAGGAAAATGTTTCTGAGCAGAAGTTCTTAGAGTGTGAAAGAATTTGATCCCAATTGTTAGCTCCGGACATTGGCACATGGTAGAGTTAGTGAGAGAGGAGAAAAAACTCTATCACTACTCCTCAATCAAATCTCCCATTTATACCGCCGATGCTGCAAAATTGAGAAATAACTTTATGAGTTTCATAGAGAGTAATTGGACATTGGGGAAATTAGAGCACCATGAAATTGTGCCAGTTGCCGCTCCTCAACAAGGATCGTATGTCATTCGTGCATTTCTTTCCTAATTCTCATTTTTTAACTACATGATTTTCCATATCATAATTATTTTTTCCTATATGCAACCTTGGACTGTGGGATTTTTATGATTGAATTCATTAGAAGCATTGTTGAAAAGAGATCGATAACAATCACACAAGCCGATTGTCCAAAGTCTGAGCAAAGTTTTGTGCAGCTCTCTTGTATGCATGCGATTCACCATATTTGTGACGATTGTAAACACGCAGTTCAGACTATGTAATTCACCTATTTTTTGAAGTCATATCTCTTTTTGTAACTACATTCATTCAGATGTTATATCTCTTTTTGTGTATGTACGAAGATACAGTTGACTTGTAGCTTGATTCGAAATCACTTGATTTGTAGCTCGATAGCATTTCTTTCCTGGTTTTGTAATTCCTTATTCAATTGTGGTGATTTTGATATTGATGGTGCAATGATGATTGTGATGAAACTTGCAGAACAAAATTGTGGAGTTCAATGATGAGTGTGATGAAATTTGTACCCAGTTATTGGAGTTTGACAGTTCTTTAAAAAATATTTTGTATCCACTTTTGTAACTACTTAGCCCCGTTTTGTATCCAGTTAGTGGTATTTTGTAGCTCAAAATTCTGGAAAAATTTTGGTTGAAACATTTTGTAACTACTTAGCCCAGTTTTGTACCCAGTTAGTGGAGTTTTGTAGCTCAAAGATCTGGAAAAATTTTGGTTCATACATTTTGTAACTACTTACTAATGTTTTGTAACTACTTAGATTAGTTTTGTAACCAGTTAGTGGAGTTTTGTAGCTCAAAGGTCTGGAAAAATTTTGGTTCATACATTTTGTAACTACTTACTAATGTTTTGTAACTACTTAGATTAGTTTTGTAACCAGTTAGTGGACTTTTGTAGCTCAAAGGTCTGGAAAAATTTTGGTTAAAAAATTTTGTAACTACTTACTAATGTTTTGTAACTACTTAGCCCCGTTTTGTATCCAGTTAGTGGTATTTTGTAGCTCAAAATTCTGGAAAAATTTTGGTTGAAACATTTTGTAACTACTTACTAATGTTTTGTAACTACTTAGCCCAGTTTTGTAACCAGTTAGTGGAGTTTTGTAGCTCAAAGTTCTGGAAAAAATTTTGGTTCATACATTTTGTAACTACTTACTAATGTTTTGTAACTACTTAGCCCGTTTTGTATCCAGTTAGTGGTATTTTGTAGCTCAAAGTTCGGAAAAATTTTGGTTGAAACATTTTGTAACTACTTACTAATGTTTTGTAACTACTTAGCCCGTTTTGTATCCAGTTAGTGGTATTTTGTAGCTCAAAGTTCGGAAAAATTTTGGTTCATACATTTTGTAACTACTTACTAATGTTTTGTAACTACTTAGCCAGTTTGTAACCAGTTAGTGGAGTTTTGTAGCTCAAAGTTCGGAAAAATTTTGGTTCATACATTTTGTAACTACTTACTAATGTTTTGTAACTACTTAGATTAGTTTTGTAACCAGTTAGTGGAGTTTTGTAGCTCAAAGTTCGAAAAATTTTGGTTCATACATTTTGTAACTACTTACTAATGTTTTGTAACTACTTAGCCCCGTTTTGTATCCAGTTAGTGGTATTTTGTAGCTCAAAGTTCTGGAAAAATTTTGGTTGAAACATTTTGTAACTACTTACTAATGTTTTGTAACTACTTAGCCCAGTTTTGTAACCAGTTAGTGGAGTTTTGTAGCTCAAAGTTCTGGAAAAAATTTTGGTTCATACATTTTGTAACTACTTACTAATGTTTTGTAACTACTTAGCCCAGTTTTGTAACCAGTTAGTGGAGTTTTGTAGCTCAAAGTTCTGGAAAAAATTTTGGTTCATACATTTTGTAACTACTTACTAATGTTTTGTAACTACTTAGCCCAGTTTTGTACCCAGTTAGTGGAGTTTTGTAGCTCAAAGTTCGGAAAAATTTTGGTTCATACATTTTGTAACTACTTACTCATGTTTTGTAACTACTTAGATTAGTTTTGTAACCGTTAGTGGAGTTTTGTAGCTCAAAGTTTTTGTAACTACTTACTCATATATTGTAACTACTTACTCATGTTTTGTAACTAGTTACTCATATTTTGTAACTACTTATAATATTTTGTGACTACTTACTCATATTATGTAACTACTTACTCAAAATTTTGTAACTACTTACTCATATTATATAACTACTTACTCCTATTTTGTTTTGTAACTACTTACAAAATTTTTGAAACAATATTTTTTCAGAACTTTGAGCTACAAAACTCCACTAACTGGGTACAAAACTGGGATAAGTAGTTACAAAACATTAGTAAGTAGTTACAATATTTTTTAACCAAGAATTTTCCAGGACTTTGAGCTACAAAACTCCACTAACTGGGTACAAAACTGGGATAAGTAGTTACAAAATATTAATAAGTAGTTATAAAATTTTACCAGCACACATGCTTACTCCATACAACCACATCATCAAATTGCAAAGTTAAGGTACATATAACCATACGGCTCAAAGAACACATACTTGCGTCCATACATATATGACTTCAATTCAAATTATCACATTCACACATGATTAATCCATACAACAACATATAGCTTTATCGCAAAGTTAAGGTACATATAACCACACGGCTCAAATAACACATACTTGCATCCATACATAACTTTACTTACCATTATCACATTATACCAAGACACATGATTAATTTTGGCACTCAATGAAAAGGGCTTCCATATAGCTTTGTTTGACCCTCCATTAACTTTCGAGCTCCACAGTAACATTTTTCATCTACAAAAAAAATTACAGCTTTATCATGACAAATGCATCAATATGAAAAAATCATAAAATTATGATTAAAGATAATACCTTAGCTAAAGGACAACTCGTTATATAATGTCCTTTTCCCTTACAAAATCCACAAAATCTTTGTTTTTTTATACTCTTTTCTTGTGCTATCTCCATTCCGGACTTAATTCTACTAGCCTGTGTTGGTCGTCCCTTTGTGGCAATGAGTTTATCTGGATCACGAATAGTGATTTGAGTCGCTTCCTCTATAGAGATTGGTATGGATGAAGTAGGCATCTTATTGCTGGCATTGCTCTCATTTCCATTATCGTTAAGTTCCTTCTCTTTCTTGTAATTCTCAACTTCTTCACAAAATAAGTCTAAAAGACCACTAAACTTATCATGCAGTGTACTTGAAATCAATGTATCTTCTAGTGCCTTGTTACATCTACTCCTAAGGGCCCAATGTTTAATGATAGAAAGTTGGTCTTCACTATTTGTAATGCAATTTCTAACAACTCCGCAACCAACATGTCTTGCATTAATTGTCCATCGGTGCATAATATATCTTGATGGAATCGCTAATACTTGTTTTTTTACTAAAATATGCAAGCTGTGTTTGCATAATATACCTTCCATTTCAAATCTCGCGGAGAGCAATTAATTCTTTTTCTTTGGATGCATCGAAGACAACATGATGCTTTACTATCTTCCCGCCACCTCCTATCTATATTCCAAGCGGCATAGGTAGCACTTGCGCCATCCTTCGACAACTTTTCATGAAGCATGGAGTAACTATCCTTGAATTCTTTCTGAAAGATAGTAAATATATTCTTTGTATAATTATCCCGAGCTTGTTTTTCAATTGGATGTTCAATTATCAATGTAGGAGTTGAGTTTGTGGACTTAAAATCTTGCTCAAGTTCTGCGGCTCGTCGAGATCCGATAGCATTATCATATTGCTTAACAAAATCATGTAACTCGGTATTGGCATTCACAAAACGATCAAAAAAAGCATTAATTCCCTCACTCATTTGAGTAGATGTCATACCTGCAGTAAAAGTATCTTTAAGATACACAGGAGCCCAATGATCTCGATGATTGTATAGATTTACTAACCAACTCCTTTTGTCTACACCATATTTGTCCTTCATTTCTTCCCAACGCTTTTCAAATTTTTCTTCTGTTTTACTCCAATACCATTTGTTATACTTCATAGAAACTTCCTCACCATAATCACTATGCATTGATTGAAGATTTTGTAAGGCATTCCTATGAAGGTGCCAAGAACAAAAGCGGTGGCGAGTTTGAGGAAAAACTTTGTGAATTGCACCACACATAGCTTTATCTTGATCAGTGATGATTGTTAATGGTGCTATACCCGACATACATTTTAGCCATTGGCTAAATAACCATATAAAGGTCTCCTCCGTTTAAATTACCAATAGTGCACACCCAAATAGAGTAGATTGTCGATGATGATTAACACAGTAAATGGTGCAAGCGGCAATTTTAAATTATTTGTTCTATATGTAACATCAAAACAAACAACATCTCCAAATTGCAAGTAAGAAGTCCTCGCCCTACCATCCATCCAAAAAACACTTCTCATCGTTCCATCATTTTCTAAATCTAGTGCAAAGTAAAATTGTGGATCAGATATCTTTTTCTCTTGAAATTGGCGAACTATGTTCACGCACTCACCACCGACATTGTTTCTTCATTTAATTCTAAGATGATCTTGGCATTCTTGTCGAGTGAGAGAGCCTTGTTCACTTCCATGAGCAACGTCTACAACCTTACAAATAGTCGAAGGCAACCTTGGTCGTCAAGAGTATCTATCAATCTTTTTGTCGATTGAGATCGATGAAGCGTCCGATGTGAGTAGTGCTTCTTTACCCGATTTGGGGTGGTTAATAGATGACCATTATGATTAATGATAAAATTTCGGACCACCCATTTTTCGGTGCTTCTAACAAGTCCAATAACCATCTTTGCTTTGCATCCACATCTTGTATCGAACTTTGAATTACGTTCTTACCATCTTCTCTTTTATCTTTTAAAATTTAAAGCCTTCTTTGTCACATACAAATGTTCTAGATATGATTGCATCTTTCGTTCTCGACCAAGATGTATGACCCTTCTTGAATACCAAATCCCTTAAGTCCGCATATGCATTGTAGAAATTATAACCTTCCTCATGAGTAGAGAACTCCATTCGATACATGGATCAACAACGGGATTACCTTCAACATTTTCAACACCAATAGGCTCATCAACATTTTCCTCATGCTCGGATGCCTATAAAAATAGAGAAACAAAACTAATAAAAAGACTCAATTCATGCTTAAAGACAACTAATTTGGTATATGTCATTAGTTAGTAGTACACTATAATCAATGAGATATTATCACCGAGAAAAAACTTGTCGTAGATAATAGATCACGGTCCTCGCCTTCAAGGTCAATAAGTTTGTTTTCATCTCCATCCATTGTTGTATCACGTGAAAGAATTGTTGGAGTGTCCATACAAGCTATCAAATTACAACATATAAGAAGTTTAAAATCAAAATCGCCATCAAGTTGATCCTTCAATTTGACTAAACAATTTCATTATCCAATCTCAAAACTAAAATCAATCCCAATGAATAATAGCCCATATTGTACCAAATTCAAGATATAAGTTCGACTCTCAATTGAAATAAATTTACAATAGTTCAAACCAAATTTAAAGTTCATATCTAATTTAACAATAAATTCATGCCAAAACCTAAACTGAAATATAATTCCCACTATTATACATTTCTTCAAAAGGTCATATTAATAATTCATATCCCAATATAAACAAGAATTACAAGAAAAAATTCCCTATTTAACTTACTACGAGCTCGAGGGAATGTCGACGGCGGCGCGAGGGCTCTATGGAGTAATGAATAATGGCTCATATTGTACCAAATTCAAGATATAAGTTCGACTCTCAATTGAAATAAATTTACAATAGTTCAAACCAAATTTAACATTCATATCCAATTTAACAATAAATTCATGCCAAAATCTAAACTGAAATATAATTCCCACTATTATACATTTCTTCAAAAGACATTTTCATAATTCATATCCAAATATCAACAAGAATTATAAGAAAAAATTCCCTATTTAACTTACTACGAGCTCGAGGGAATGTCGGACTGGCCGAGGGCTCGAGCTTTGAGGAGGGCGGCAAGGCCGAGGGGAGCCTACAAGGACGCAATAAGGTGGAAGAACTGAGCAGGAGGCGGAGGGGCGACGAGGGGCGGGCAGAAAGGGGGCATGGAAGGAAATGGAGGGATGGAGGAAGAAGGGTGGGGGGTGGATGGAGGGGAGCTGGGAGGTGGATCAGCAGGAAGGGTGGCTCCGGGGAGGCTGCGAGGCGAAGGGAGGGCTACAGGTCGCTGGCGAGCCGGGCCGTGAGGCTGCGAGGCCGGACTAAAGCGAGGGGATCAACAACGGTGGGTCAAATTTTAGCACATACAATGAAAAGGGAAACATGGGATATTTTAGGGTATATGATTTTGAATGAACGGCGAGGATTGTTCGGGAAAGCTTTGTGAAACGAACGGATGGGATTGTGCATCCTTAGGGACTCCCTAAGGAGCCACCTTAGAACCATTTAACCCTATATATATATATATATATATATATATATATATATATATATATATATATATATATATATATATAGGGTTAGGGTTAGATTGAGGGGTATAGTACAACACATCAAATAGGGATTTATTATTATGATGATAATTAAACAAAATTGACATTCATAAAATTATTACACACACACACACACACACACACACACACACACACACACACACACACATATATATATATATATATATATATATATATATATATATATATATATATATATATATATATATATATATATATATATATATATATATATATATATATATATATTTCTACGCACCAAATTCCAAGCTCAGGTTTACAAAATCATGAATAATATCAATAATCAAAATTATGATGGAACTATTCACTGAAATTATTAAATTTATAATTTAGTTAAATCATAAAAAGAATGTAAAACTATATTTTGAATTAAGTAGAGAATCTGAAAATTTGAGAAAATATTAATAATACTTTTAGAAAATAATATTTAATTTTTAAATACTAAAAATAATATTTAATATTTAAATACCAGAAAAATAACATTTAATATTTAAACACTAGAAAAATACTATTCAACTTTTAAACGCTAGAAAATAATATTTAATATTAGAAAAGCAATATTAGAAGATAATGATCGAAAAATATTAGGAAAATAATACTAGAAAAATACTATTCAACTTTTAAACGCTAGAAAATAATATTTAATATTAGAAAAGCAATATTAGAAGATAATGATCGAAAATTCACGGGTGTTACACATCAGATTTACGTTTCATAGGATAATACCGAATGTATTTGGTCCGCTGATCAATAAATATTAAGTAGTAGCAAAAATCATGAATTGAAATTACGGGAGCAGGACCCCAAACATTTGAGTACAAAAGCTGCAAAGGCTTTTAACTTGTCAATGTGTTCTTTGAAAATGGCAACTTTGTACTTTTATTACAAAAGCAAGATTCACAATGAAAAGAAGTAGAGTTTTTAATAGAAGACAATAGGTTATTAGAATTCAATATATAACGAAGAGTGCGACAGTTGGGATGGCCAACCCGCTTGTGCTAAACATCAAGCAGTGTGTTTTATTCCTATAAAGGCACAAGAAGAAGAGGACGATGAAAAGTGTGCAATTTGAGGTAGCATGTAGACATCATTTTAATTCTTCCCTCATAGCAGAATTGCTCCCATTCGTAAGTCCTTCACCAACAAACGATGAGGGAGAAATTCAACAGACACATTATTAGTTTTGCAAGATTTTAAAACTGATAATAAATTTTGTTTAATGGAAGGTACATAGAGAACATTATCAAGTTTCAAAGATCGAGTAGAAGAGGATATAGAAGTAGAACCAATTTTGAAAATTTTCAAACTTGAACCATCACCTAGCTGCAACTCATCTAGTCCCATGTAGTCAGTGTAGAGAGACAAATTATTGGAGATAGATGTGACATGATGGGAAGCGCCAGAGTTAACGAGCCAAGGTTTCCCATTTTTGCCGAGCAATGTATGTAATATTTGCTTGAGGTTTGGTACTCTCAACATATTTTGCTAGATGCTAACAATCCTTTGCCAAATGACCCTTCTTGTCATATATTTGACATGAGACCTAAAACTTATCACCTTGCGGAAGCTTCCTAGAACTACCAGAACCCAAGCCTGAGTGAGTGAAACCACTAGATTTGATGGTTTTTGAACCATTGGATTGAAAACGCGACATAGAGGCATGAAAATTATTTGATTTTCAGGTGAGGTTAGCTGCGGCGAGATTAATTTGGGCTAAAAGCTTCTTCTCGTTTTTGTATATCTTCTTGCTCAGTGAGAAGATCATAAAGTTCCTCGTAGGAGATCAGTGTGGAGCTAGCACGAAGAGTAATGGTTAAAGTCTTGTATTCAATATTTAACACTGAGAAAAATGTGTAAAACCAAATCATCCTCAGAGATTGGATTATTAGCAAGAGAGAGATCATCAGAAATGGATTTCATAGTTTGGAGAGACTCACTCATGGGCTTGTTGTCTCACTGAGTGAGAGTCAATCTTTCCTTTAAAGACATGACTCGAGCCCTTATTTTTCCAGCATATAGGCATTCTAGTTTTTGCCACGCCTCTGCAATAGTGGTCGCAAAGCTGACTTGTGTCATAGCTTTAGATGAACTAGACGCCATGATCGCATTTTGTAGGAGTTGGTCTTGCCGCTCCCAAAAAGCGAAAGCCAGCTTGGGTGTCTCATCTTCGAGCAATTGAGATGGACACAGGGTAGTTCCATCAAGATAACTGGTTAGACCATGACCCTTCACAGCAGTGAGACAATGTTTTCACTATACAGGGTAGTTGGTGGATGTGAGTTTTAGTAGGAGTTGAGCAGCGACATTGATGGAGATAAGAAATTGGGAATTAGGATTAATGATGTAGAAGGTTTGATCAGAGGCTATGGAGGATCGAATGCTATAAGGCTAGATAAGCTCTGATACCATAAAAAGGTTTTTTTTCAGAGTATTTTTTATGATGTTCAATCAGGTCATACAATGGGTGTTTATATAGCTACACCCTTGAAGTGGTTATCTATTAAGTAGGAACTAATTGAAGACTTAATTCAAAATAATTCAAATAAGCAACTAATTGAAGATTTATTCAAATTAGCTGATTTGGTGGAGGAGGTTGAGATTTGTTGATGTTGGACATGTCCTTTACAATATTATGGTTGGGAGGGGGTAGTTTGATAATTAATTACCCCCTGTTTGGCACAAATGAACCCCGCACGCCGTGCGGGGTTCTGATAGAAAATGCACTCCACTTAAATACCATAAAGTTTCAAAATGTTTCACATTGTTACCATCGAATATGCAAACGTGAGAACTTTACCAAGAAAAGTCTCATGCAACACTCACATACTATTGCTAGGACATTTTAACCCTTTATTATTTTTTGTTAAATCTATTGTTAAACATATTAAAATCCTATTTTAACTCTATCCTCGATCTATCTTAAAATAAAATTTAGATAGGTTTAGCAATAAAATTAACAGATGGTAAGCATTACAATATTCTAAAATTAGTAGATGAGCATCACATGAGAATTTTTGAAATTAACTTCTCACGTTTGCATAACTGAGGGTACTAAAGTGCAAATTTTAGAAACTTTAGGATATTTCACTAAAGTCATTTACAACTGATGGTATTTATATGCAATACTGGATTAAAAATAGGGTATTCAATTGTAATTTACTCAAGAACTTGAATTACCATGATTATGTTTATTACCTTGAAAATATCCATTTCACCTACTTGTTTCGCGCCATGGTAGTCTTAAAGATGTTAGTTTTCGAGAAATGTGAGAAAAATTCAGAAGAGCTAAATCAAAATTTCAAAGTTTATGAGTGTTATCTACCGCAGCCACAAACTTGAGGAAAGTTTTTCAAATTAAAATGGTTGGGAGAGGGGCCTCAAAAAAATAACCCAAATAAAAACGGATCCATAGCCTTAAGCGGATATTCAATACCCGACCATAATCCAACCCGTTATCACCGTGTCGGACGGACAATCCCCGCACCTTATCCTTTTCCGTTATCTTCTTCTCCCTCTTTCCCTCCAACTAAAAAATCATTTCCAGACCCCAAAACCCTAACCCTAATGGCCACCGTCGGCTTCAGCCTAATCTCATCCTTCAAAGGCCTCACTCTCTCCTCTCCATCCTCCTCCTCCTCGTACCTCAGCGGCGAGCTCGGCCGGGTCCAAATCGGCCAACCGGCGTCGATCTCGTTTCCTCTGGAGTTGCCTCTTACGATCGAATCTGCTCACAAGAAAGGAGCGGGGAGCACGAAGAACGGTCGAGATTCGAGGGGGAAGAGGCTCGGAGTGAAGATCTACGGCGATCAAGCCGCTCAGCCTGGCGCTATCATTGTCAGACAGCGGGGTACCAAGGTAAAATTGCCTCTCCCTTCAAACCCTAGTTGATGAATTTCATACTGTAGTTATTTTTGTTTGGTTGAATTGTTGGGATAATTGTGGTAGAGGATTGATCATTTTGATTGGCCCACTCGATGAAAGAACACTACCATAGGACGATGAGAGTTCACAAGAGAGTTACTTGGAATTCGTCCCTCAAGCCCGCTATGTTTTTGCTTCCAATTTCATTTCTTCACCCAGAAAACTTATGTAAATAGCGACATGTATGCTTACGGTAACAATTAAGATTTTACATGCATAGTTATAGGTGTTAATTTCATATTATGATATGAATTGTCTTTAGATTACATTGTATAGAAGTTACGTTGGTGATCGGTTACTTACAAGGAGATCTGATTTTCTATTTATTTGTGATCTAAGTATGTTCACGGCCTATTAGGACAACTTGCTTATGGTTGCCACATGTCGTACTACTACATGTGATAGAGTGGTGTGTCTCAACCACTGGAGTAGAGACTCTTAGAAACATGTGGATATTTGTGGACACAAATATTGAGTTGGACCAATTTTGGAATACGTTTAGACCTATCACTATCATAGAAAAGAGTTATTCTAAACACAATATGTAGAAACAAGGTTACAGAAAGCGCTAGGCGGCCTAGGCATTTTCCTATTTTTAGCTTTTTATTACAATTACTAATGGCAAATGCCAATTTTATAGAAAGCTTATGCGCTGGACTGACACCTAAGTAGATTTGTTAAGTGGTTGTAGAGGAGGTTTTGCTGAAGGTCGGGAGAGGTAGAGGTTCTAGAGCCTGCAATGGAGGAAATCACGATCAATGCCTAAAGACTGCAGTCCATGTAGGCAGATCACACTCCCCTAAGAGCTTCCAAAACCTAGGTGCGCAATCTAGGTACCGCCTAGACGCTAGGTAGGCGGCCAAGGTACCGCCTAGGCCTAGGCGTACACCTAGGCGGGCTAGGCGGAGGTTTTTTAAAACATTGTGTAGAAAATACTTTGATTTGAGAATGTTATTAAGTCTTATATGTAAATTATATGGTTTTGATAGTGTCAATCAGTGATGCCTAATTGGAGGCTATACATGGACATATTGGGGCATGTAATGAGTGCATGAAGCTGTGTAGTCATTCAATAAGAATCAGCACTTCTAAAGTGGAAGAGAATATTCTCAATTGTAACATTGTAACTTTTATATATTGAATTAAACTAGTCAATTTACAAATGTATTATATATATATATATATATATATATATATATATATATATATATATATATATATATATATATATATATATATATATATATATATATATGGGAAATATGTACCTAAGGAGCCACCTTAGATTGCATCTAAGGATGCACCTTCAAAATTACATTATATGCAATCAATTTACTTGATCCACTCCGTTCATTTTGATTTATATGTTTTGGATGGTGTATAAATAAAAATTAGGTATATTGGGTTGTAGTTACTCATGCATCAAGTGATTGTAAAATTAACAGTTTTACGACAATACAACTAAAGTGACAATGAAAAATGTGTTAGAAGTATTGAAACATCATGATTTTTTATAGATGTTTTAAGATATTTAGATCATGATGAATGGAGTGGATCGTCCATTGGAATTGCCCAATCCACGATCGAGAGGCATCCTTAGATTCAATCTAAGGTGGCTCCTTAGGTACATATTTCCCTATATATATATATATATATATATATATATATATATATATATATATATATATATATATATATATATATATATTAAAAAGAGATGTTTTGTCCAATTATATTGAAGAGATACACATCTAAGTTCTGAGATTGACTATGACTGTGAAGGCTAATGCAATAAACTTATATGAAATATTATTTGACAGAAAGATTAATATGTAGATTATTGTGATATAGGGATCTCAAAATTAAATCTCTATCTTATGTGTGAAAGTTGTAGTTTGTCAATGGATATGATTACAACTAAATTAGTACGGAGTAATTTACAAAGGAGAGAGGTCCCAAATAAGTCTTATGCCACATGCTCTAATTAAATCTTAGTTATTGAAAAGGTTAATTGGAATAAGTAAAGTCATTACTTTTGATTAGCTGGTATCAATTAATCCATGGATTACATTTGTCATTAATAAAAGTATCAAGTCATAAGGCAAAGGTCATGAGTATGTGAATGATCATGGCTTCTCTATATAAAGGTTTGAGAAACCTATACTAAGCATCCCAAAAAGAAAACAAAAGGAGTATCAAAATAGCAAATTTATTTGGAGTAAAAGCATCACTTTTCTAAAGACTAAAAGTTGAATTGGATTCATCAAGAGCATTGTGTGTGAAGCTTTGGAGGATTTTGCATTTGTGAAATCTTTGTGAGATAACCTTATCTCATTTATCATATTCATGTATGCCCTATGTTTGATCATGTCTCAAATTATTTTTTAATGAAAATAATAATTTATACCTAATATGATTAAGATAACTTGCAAACTTTCACAAACATTTTGTCAACACTCGTAGTAAACCTTGGACTGATCCCTAAAAGCCAACAATTAGAGGGAAGGAACCCAAATCACTTATCAACCCACTATTAACTTCCTATTTATTCAATGAGTAATTTATTCAATGACTAAATGAACCCTCACGTACCACCATGCTTCTGCAGCCTAGCACTCACATAGACTGACTTTTGAACATAGTCATAAGATGTTGCAATGCAGCATCAGCTCTTTACCTTTCATTAGACTAGTCTTGAAAGAACACTGCAATATTGGTGTTATCTTTCTTGCCGCTCGCTTACAATTGGAAAAGTGGAATCGACTCTAATATCATTTGTAAGTAACCTAGGAGGATTCACCCCAAAAATTAAGTTGACTAGCTGTTAGATGGGGAGAGCTCAAACCCTTTATAAACCCATTATTAACTCCTCTTTTAGTTAATGTAGGAATGGACCCTAACAACAGTGAATAATGACCTTTCTGTTTAGCAAAAACGCCGATCGGTCTGAAACTTACCCCAAACAATGTTGGAAAAAGCGAAAACATAAAATAAAAATTCTTGATTTTTAACTAGAGAAAATCACAAGCTTCAAAGTTTCAAATCTTTAAAGAATAAGCGGATTCTTCATATTACACTTACCTTACACTTTATATAAGATTATTAAATATAAAGTATAAACAATTTAAAATCAGTATATATGTAATTCACACGATAAAACAGGTAAACTTTGAGTTTCGCAGAAGAATTAATGTTGTGATGGCGTTTCTAGTGGTTGAAGCAACAGGAACTAACCGAAGCTTTAGTGTGAAGTTATAAACCATACAAGTAAAAATCATAAGGAAATGAAGTTACCAACAGGCCTAACAGTCGGTGGTTCCATAGGTGGTTGCAATTGTTTGAGATCCTTATATGATATTTGGAGGTAGAGATTAGAAAAAGATAAGGATATGTGCTAAGGAGTAGGGAGATCATTGGCTGAAGCCTAAGCGTCAATATGTTAAGACAAAATTATAACCTACGTTACACGGACACTTCATTTGGGCTCCTATATCAGTGTCCGACACTTCCCGTATTTGTGTCTGTGCTCGACACTCCTTGAACACTTCTTGAATATATACATGCATTTATTCAGATGTGTACTCAATTATATAATATATATTTTAGTTTAAAACACTTGTGATACACTTCTTGGACATATAACTTACACTTCACCTCAATTTTCTGCAGTTCATTGGACTCGGGTCAGATTCGTTTCAGTCCATAAATATGATTTTAAAGGGTCATTTGAGTATCTAGTTAAAAAATGAGCGGTTTTTCAATTTATAATCCACTGAATAAAAGAAACATAAGAATGTTATAGGGATTTTAGTTGTCATAACTTGTGAATGAGAAAAAATAATACTAACAATCTCATAAATTATTAATTTCGATATGTATATATAGCCGTGTCCTTGTATCCTATTTTTTACAAGTTTACCGCGTCATGTATCCACACCCGTGTCCGTGTCCACACCCATACCCATACCCATGCATAAACTTACCTTAAAATAGCATAAGCATCATAGCTTAGACCTTATATGAATAAACTTGATGAGGTTGAAATAGGCATGTGACATATGATAGGGAGATCATAAGTTCAAAGCATACTATAATCATAAGCTCAAATGCCACTTGATACTTTTCAACAAACATTTTCTCCACTTCTGGAAATTCATTCTTGTAGCCAAGAAAATGTGCAAGATACCTTATGGCTGCGTTTGGGATATGAGATTTGGATTTGAGAGGTAGATTCCAAATTAAGGAATTTTAAATCCAGGATTTGAAATCCTTGATTTGATAAATCCCTTGTTTGGATGTCTTTATTAAATGAAAGGATTTGAAATCTTCTAATGCTTTGGGTACACTTTATTATATATAAATTTAGATCTCTCTCAACCCCCTCCCGCCCCTCCCCAAAAAAACCATTGTCTTATTAAAATAAAATAAAATAGATGATCAATTACAAATACTATCATTCAACATTTATCTCATTGGATTTAATATTTGGACCTGCATGTACGCGCTTAAGAAACTGCCAGTAGTTAGAGGTTAGACTTGATATTAACCTTAACAATAGGGAGAGAACACTAAAGATGATTTTTTAGAATAGCATTGAGTGAGCAAGATCTTTTACAGGGTACATATTCAACAAATAAAAGGCATTTAAACTCTGTCAGAGTTGCAAATGACAAGAGGGCACATATCCAAGGCAAGTTGCTTCATAAAAATGAGTAAATTTGAACTTCTGCATCTTAGAAAGTGTGCAAGAAAATGCTCAATTAATCAATACAATAAATGATTTGTGTTAACAAAAAAGTGGTGATTACTCTCATTTTGGTGCACACTCAAAAAATAATGTGACCATAGAGAAAAAAATACACTAGTAGATCACAAAGACATTCAAATTAAAGACAAGCAAAAAAGCTTGTCCATATGAAAGCTCTTCGTTTCTGCATTTCTGAAAGTGATCAATCTGAATCTAAGGCACAATGATTAAAATAACTGACTATTTAAAATACATAAAGCAGTATCAAATACAAAAGCATACATTTATAGAGAATGAAGTATAAAGCCAGTTTAGTAGTTGGCAATGTATCAGATCTGCAACCATAAATCAATGCTGAAGCATTGAGGCATCCTCTACTTCAAAAAAACTGAACTTCAAGGAGAGTTTATTTTCTCTCTAGACCAAGTTATATGCATCAATCTCCTCTTCACTCTTCAAGGAGAGTAAGAAAACAAGCATATCATCACAAACCTGCGTTATCATACAGCAAACACATGATTAATGCATATAATAAAGTAAGCCAATGACATCAAATGCAAATGGCATACAAGTTTTATGAGCATAACATCTCGCACATAAAGTTACTAAATCACGACTTTAGAAAAACATATATTTATTTGGTCCCAGCTTCTGAGGATTGTTGCAATCATTTGCAGAGAACTATTGAAGTGTGTCAACTTGAGTTTGCAATTAGAGATGATTGAGTAGATAATTTGGTAAATATCCGAAGTTTTGAAACAATACTTCATCTTTATATTAGCAGCAGCAGTAGATTACGAAGACCAATAATACATAGCCATGATATAAATTTCAAAATGAAAACTGACATTAATCACAAAAACTAGAGAGATTTCATTCAGATAATATGTCCATTCACCAAGAGTACATCAACACCATATAAAACAAAATACCATGCCTTCACCACTTTCAGTTGCATAAATTCTACATTATAAGTCTCTTTATTGTATTGATCAGCGTGTAAGCATCACAAACCATATATGCATTGAAAAAGTCAGTTTTGTTTGAAGTTTACCTAGTGTTACTGAAAAGATCATATACAGATCTTTTTATGATTTTTTCTTCCTAATTTCCATTCTGAAAAAAGGTACCTTGTTACTATTAGTACAACAATGTTCTAGAAACTAGCAAAATTTCAGTACTCATAGTAGGGTGAAACGTGTTAGGCATATAAGCATATAAAACTTATTTTCAAACCTAAAATTGCCATTAAGGAACTAAAAGCAACGACTGCTGTGTAGACCTGCACAAGTATTTAAATTCAGGACAGGAACTAAAAATTATTTATCATTAAATATAATTTCTGTCCTCTAATGCACATGATTATGTATGCAAATCTCACATGCAAACTTAATCTTTATGGTAGGAATAAGATTACTCCATAGAAAATGGATATGATGGTGACATGGGCACGTATGTAGAGATTTATGAATAAAGGCACAACTTTGTAGCTTATTCAGAAGGATTATTATGAACCTGAGTTCAACCTGATCTAATCTAATCAAATTTGCTACATTATAATATATACAGTAACCTTACGGGATCGATTAAATGTAAGCTATCTCAAAATGTTGCTTCCAACCCATGTTAGTTGATTACTGATGATGTCAATTTTGTTGTGGTTTCATTGATCAAATTGCTAGTTCTGTGATACTTTCCTCCTCCAATTTGATATATGCAGCTTCCATTTTAGCCATTGCACTAGATGTAGCTACTTGCTACTAATTTATTATATATAACTTGAAGTAGGTCAGATTTATAGAACCCTATAGGATTGGCATATATTGAAGGTGAGACTTTAATCTACTTTACTAATTAAACTTTAGTGTCAAACAATAAATATAATTTTTGGAAAAACACAAGTAAACAAAATTGGCAGTACCAGATGAAAGTAAACAACAATTAGAGAAATAGAAAACAATTGAGAATCTGGTTCATGGGTTTATTGTGTGAATGCAAGTCCAATCCTTTTTATTTGGTTTTGTACTTCTTTTTGTATGTATGTTTGCTAAATTGAGATTCTACATTTTTTAAATTATTGAAGGTTTTTCGGTTTTACATGACACCTTTGTGATTCTTTTCTGCATGGTTAACTATAAATAACATCCTTGAACTATAGAGGGGATGTCAGGTTACTGAGTAACCAATCGCAAGTTAAAGAATCCTAATAATCTGCCGTTACATGTAAATTCTAGCAATGAACAAAGTTTCTACCAATAAACAAGTACATCACAATTATCACCAATAAACAAGTTCTGCCAACGTTTATACTATTATATAGCCACTTGCATTGTCTATAGTTAACTACACTTCAAAAGCCTCTGATGCACTGCATCTCTAGGAAACTGATTTTAAATTTTCTGTGCATCCGAACTTTGCTAGCTGTTTATTTTGTTGATTTCTAGCGTGCAATGATTCAAATCATCTATATAATATCAAGTCGAGAGGTTGATGTAGGATCCTATGTACCGAAAAGCTTGAGAAAAAGCATGAAAAACCTATTGACTTCAGGAAAAATTGTATCTTTATTCATTTATACAATTCCCCTTAGCTTTAGGCTTTGAACAAAATTTTGATACTTAATGTGCTCTAATTTGTGATCTATCTCAATAACAAGTATCATTTTCAAAGATTATTTTTACCTTAACCTCTGCATCAGTAGGCATAGCCTGCTTCGAGAAATCCCTCAAACTCTACAAAAGATAGCCATCATATTAATCAACATTATGCTAATAGAACAACAAAAGGCAAGAGAGATAAGGTTTCCAGTTAACCTCAGGGCTAGGTTTTCTGAAGGTGCTAACCTTGAGGCTAGAGGCTAGGGTTTCTGGAGGTGCTAACCTCAAGGCTAGGGTTTCTGAAGGTGTGATTGCTCGCACAGATCGTGGATTTGGTCCTCAGGATCCTCTGAGACTAGACTGGAAGCACGAACTGATCGCCATCGCAAACCCTAGGTTCTAGTAGAGAGACTGCTTTCTAAGGGTGGAGATGATCGCGATGTCTAAGGGCGGAGACGACGAAGAGTCGAGGATTTCAGAAATAACAGGGGTTGGGTGGGAATTTGAAATCGTCAGTTTTTGGGCTTTACCATGGTGTGAAATAAGCTGATTTGAAATCTAAGCCCAAAAGCGATCCCAAACATAGAATTTGGATTTGGAATCCTCAGATTTGAAATCCAAGGCCCAAATCCTAATTTCCAAGCGGAGCCTAAGTTCTTTCTTGTTTCATGCCAACAGTTATATGTCTACGTCATTTGGAACGGAGTTCCTTTCCTTTTGTTTACATCAATGGCAACTTACAGCAACTTGTTCCTAAAAAGAAGGTTCAATTTTCTGAAATTTCAGTTCCATCCTGGAAATAATGTTGGGCTGGGCAAGGACCACACTATCTTCTCACTGATTGATGGTCTGGTGAAGTTTGAGAAGTACGGACCAGATAGGAAAAAGGTGAGTAACCCATGATTAATATATTATTATTGGATCTTATTATGAATTCCCTGAGTTGACAGCTTGAAGTTGTTGATTTTGCAACAGATTAGTGTTTACCCTCGTGTTGAACAGCCGGAGAACCCCAACAGTTTCAAAGCCAGGAGAAGGGAATACTTCCGGCTTCAGCGCGAGCGCAAGAAAGCAAGGCAGGAAGGCACTCTCCCTCCTCTGCTAGTATTGGCTTCTGCCGAGGGCGATTCAGAAGCCAATCCTGCTTGCTGATTGATTGTCATTGTAAATTTTTCATTGCAAGGTACTACAGGCTTCTTTCTATTGTATGTTATTCCTTTGCCAAAGTCAGAAAATGCAATGTCATTATGAGCAGGTTCCTTATTCTGCTAGTGTTGGTTTCATGCCTCTTTTTCACCACTGAACTTCATATAGCATTTTGTATAGAATTAATTAAGTATAACAAATGAATCAACAGGGAATGGTTATGTGTTTCTTTTATGGGTTAACTGTAAAAAAAAAGATCTTAAAAGTCTTTGATCATGCAATAAGAGGCTGGCATCCATTAAAAAAGGTGAAGCTTTGACACTGCTGCATCTTTCCCTTTGCTAACTGCTGCTTTTGTTCTGCAAATTTCCTTTCTGCATCTAGATTCTTATCATCTGCTTTGAACCGAATTAGACTGGTAAAGAATAATAAGCAACTTGCTAGCTGACTGTAGGCATGTTTTACCAGTATACAAACAGATTGTCAGACCTTTATTTTTCCCATCTACTGTGGCAAAAATAAGTCATGAAAATAGTCAGCAACTGTACTCTTTAGGTTTCCCCCCTCAATCCACGTCATGCATTTAAAAGGCAACCAAATTCGCAATAAAAAAGAAACTTTGATTCAAGTTATTGAAACTCACAAAAACTAAGCTCTCAACAATGTCTTCATCTTACACAAAACATTAATTATAACACATGGAGAAGATTTAACTGAAAACAAATACAACATTGGCTACTAATTCAAGCTTCTATTTAGAAAATGGCAGAGCAGAGAGCAGAGATCATGGTCGCTGCAAAGATGCCTGCAAAGTTGATCTTATTCATGATGCCACCAGAACTGCTGCCACTGCCGCTACCAGTGGAAGATCCTGAAGGTGCTGCTGGTGTGGTAGCAGCTGCGACGAAAATTTCAGAATGAGAATTTATTAGGTAATAGGAGCTTTAAGTGCTCATTATTTATCAGGGGTTATAAGTTTTGGCTTAACCTTTTGTGGCATTGGTGAAGATACCATAGTCTGGTGAACTTGGCGATAAGTTGAGAAGCTCTGTCATCAAATAGAGTCAGCAGGGATGGAAAAGCGAACAGAAAGTAACGAATTAGCATGTATGTCATAGAGTGCCTGATACTAGTTCATTGATATGGTTTAGGATATTTGCGTAGTAGCGATAAATTTTTTGGGGAAATCTCCATTTTATAGTTTCAAGATGACGCAAGAGAATATGACCCATATCTATGGTAGGCTAGGAGCATTTGGATCCTACCTTTAAGATCTATAGCTACCTATAAATTACATGATTTGCAATTAAATTGTCAACCCCTTGAAGTTCATTTTGGTTCGAAAGTGTCGTATTCGAAACATCATGTACTTTGAGCTCTCATGCATCAAGTTATTTTTTTTAAATAAAGAGCTCCCATGATACACGAGTTATCTGAAATTCAATTATAGTTTCTTTAATACATGTAGATGTGAATGCAATTGATTGTAAATTTGCACAATATAACTCATAAAATTGCGAGGTATATGTTTAGATTATAGACGTGAGAATATTGCGATGGTCTCGTGAAAATATTGCGATGGTCTTGTGGGTATACACTAAAAGATAGGATAAGAAATGAGTGCATCCGTTAAATTAGAAGTTGCTCCTATTGAGGATAAAATGAGAGAGAATCGACTAAGATAATTTGGTCACGTAAAACGGAGACTTCTTTGTGCACCGGTTAGGAAAAGTGATAGTATTATAGTTAATGGGGGTATGAGACCTAGAGGTGGAGTTAAAAGAACTTGATTGGAAGTAATTAAGAATGATATTATTATGTTTAATTTAACGGAGGAGATATCTCATAGTAGAATGGAATGGAAGAATAGGATTCATGTAGCCGACTCCAAACATTTGGGATAAAGGCGTTGATGTTGTTGTTGTTGCTGCATGTTTAGATTGTAGACCAAACATGAGTTGGAAAAGGCAATGCGAATTTTTCATAAGAATGTAAAATGTGAATACTACTACTACTATATAACACAATATTATTGATTACCAATTTTCGGCATAATTTTAAGCTGACCAAAAACAGAAGTGCTCGACGGCTTTTTAATGGCTTTGGCATGTTTGACCGTAAATTTTCAACAATGAGCACGTTTCTTATTGAAATATTTCCTTTATATGCAAATTTGAATAAATGATGATGTTGAACATTAAACCATGATTGTTCTAATGAGCTGTATATATAATAAGTGGTAAATTTCACAAATCTCCCAAAACTTTACGCGTTTACCACAAAACCCCCAGAACTATTGTTTTTCCCACTAGACCACAAAAATTATTCCCACAAAATCTCCAACACTCCAAAGAGCCTGAACTAACCCCCGAAAACTTCCAAAGTTTCCCACAAGACCTCTCGAAAAGGTGTCTCTTGCAATTGGACGGCTTTTTAATGGCTTTGGCATATTTGACGGTAAATTTTCAACAATGAACACATTTCTTATTGCAATATTTCCTTTATATACAAATTTGAATAAATGACGATGTTGAACATTAAACCATGATTGTTCTAATGAGTTGTATATATAATAAGTCGTAAATTTCACAAAACCCCCCCAAAAATTTATGCGTTTACCACAAAACCCCCAGAACTATTGTTTTTCCCACTAGACCCCAAAAATTATTCCCACAAAATCTCCAATACTCCAGCCTGGACTAACCCCCGGAAACTTCCAAAGTTTCCCACAAGACCTCGAGAAAAGGTGTCTCTTGCAATTGGAGGACCTTATTATGTAATCAATAAAGATCTATTCTTTGGAGTTTTGGGAATTTAGTGGAAAAAACAAAGTTCATGGGGGGATTTTGTGGGAAAAACAAAATTCATGGGATTTTAGTGGGAGACTCCCCAAGGTTTTTCAACATGCCTTTGAGTAGAGGGTGGGAGGAAGGGAAAATCCAAATCTCATGCTTTAGAAGAACGTTTATCTATATTTATTCTTCTTGCAAACTCTTAAAGACTGACATGCAAGCTGTTAAGTTTAGTGTTTATTTATGAAAGAATAAACAAAATAATGCAGGCAATAATAACAGGTCACTAATTATGGAGATTTCTAGGTCAGATATGTACCAAATGCCAAACATTCTAGTTATCAGAGTAAGATGCCCATTTTCCCTATTGGGTAAAATGAATCTAAGAAGTAAAACATGGTGTGTTTGACAAACTACACAAAACTGGGCCAGAACCAATCCTGGCCCAGTTTTGTGCTAAACCAGTTTTCTTTTAGACCAGCCCCCGGTCCAAAATAAAACTGGTTTAAGGCCATATTTTGGCCATGAAAATAGGGCCAGATCTGGCCCTGTTGTTTGCCAAACAAAAACTCATTCAAAACCAGGTTTGAACCTGGCCCAGTTTTAAAAGATTGTCAAACACACCCTAAAGTTTAGAGGTTATGGAATTGCTCTGTTACTTATTACGGTAAATAACCAACACATTAGTCAAAGATGTTTTGTATAGAATTGTAACCCCAATCTTCGTCGCAACATCTGAAGTTTGATGCAGCGAAAAGGTCTTTAATATATAATACCAGCAACTCTGATTCACATCCCACTTATTTCGTATTTAAGTCATATTAAAACAGAAACTACCACAGACCAAGTCCAGTTTTTAGCCCGTGAAATAGAGTGCTCTCAACTTGCGGAAAAGTCTCTACTATGAGTAATATGAAGGCAAAATACATATAGCAGATCAAGAACTCACTTGGGCATTCGCTGATATTGACGCTGGTAAGCTTGCATGCAGCGGGGAGCTTGATGAGCCTATCCATCTGCAGCCCCAGGCTCGTGGCCGATGAACCCCCAGAATGAGCCTGCTGGATTATGTAGCAGAGGCACACCGGATCCTTCTGCTTGATGTCACTCACAGAGGCACAACAAGCACTAGAGGGCGTGTCAGTCTTTGCAGCTGCATAGCTCAAGCACTCCCCTAGCTTTGTGAACTCTGGGGAGCACTTGTTTTGCAAAGACGAAGAAGGGGAGTCGCAAGAAACGAGAGAGAAGGAGAGGAAGAGAGAGAGGATGACACTTGCACAAATCTTCATGATTCTGGTTTGATGAAGAGGATGAAGATGAGGGAAGTTGAGTAAGGGGAGTTTATAGATGGAGAAAATATACAGACTCTTTAGTGGATAGGGACCGCTGGATAGTTTTTTGAGGAAACGAGAAAAGAGAGCATTGAATTGAAGAGATGGGGGGTGTCTGTTTTGGGGGGTTGTACTTAATGAGGAATTAATGGGAGTAGGTAGGGAGGTTTATGGGCATTGGATGAGGGGGTGGTGCAAGTTGCACCTCTTGGCAATGCAGATGCGTCCAATGTCCAGTTTGCACTTTTTTTGAAACTTTCTGCAACTGAATTTGTAGTTTGCCTAAATTTTTGTATTGGTCTGGATTTGGTTTATTGACGAGTGTATGGGGTGCGTGAGATTGGTATTCTGGGGTCGGTTGGGTCAGATCTGATTTCATGTATTTGTATTTGTATCCGTATGTACTGATGATGAAAACCCGATTCGCATAGTTGATTGGTTTAGCGGGTTAACATGTGTAATTGTTGGAATTCAGATTGGATTCGGATTCTAAGCAACCATTGATTGAGCGTATAATTGTAGAAAATAACTAAATTCTCGCTTTATATATCGACAAGCATATTGCTATTTTATTTAGCTTTCTATCCTGATTTGAGTGTGTAGTAATCCCAGCATTAATTTATGATTTTCCAGCGTTGTAATTCTCAGGGTTGTCATTTATCAATCTACTTCAGCTGAGTAATATGGTAATGAAAGTCATCAGAAGGTGTCTGCATAATTAATTAATACTGTGATGCTTCATACATGCTGTGTATAAACTATTTTCGGAACTTAAGTTCAACATAACTTTCAGGTCATTTTTTGAAAGCTAAAGCTATAAATGTCTTAAGTGATTGGATCAGACCATCAGATTCTCGGATGCCTTTCATGTTTAGATATGGTAATCAAATTGAATCATGAATTGCTCTTGATAATTCTCTTGATCATTTATACTTTAGCTGATGTTTTGGGGGGCAATTGGTTAAATATAACAACATTCATTCAATGAACCTAAATTATACAGCAATCAGAGCTTCTCCCTTTTGAGTTGGAGCCTTAAATGCTCAACAACTTTTCTTCTGATTTATTAGGGAACATGTTTTAGCATTGCACATAATGTATCAAAACCTTATAACGTGGAGATTGTACCCATTTGGTACTATTTGCATCGGTTTAGCATTTTGCTTGTCACTGACATTTCTAAGTACTGTTTCCATAACGTTTTAGCGATGTAAATGTTGGTCAGCTAAAAACATAGGTGCCAAAAATTAGTGTAAAATAAATTAGAATGTTATGATGAACAAGTGAATTAAACTAAAAGTTGAGATAAGAAACGTGCCTTCTTAAATGTTAAGAGGTTTATTTCTATTGAGAAAAAAAAAATGATGGAAGCATTTGTGATGGTTTGGTCATGTGTAACAGAATATTAAATGCACGTAAAAGAAGCAATAAACGTATAATTAATGAAGAAAGAGGACTAGAGATAGACCTAAAATGACCTCGTTAGAAACTATTAAGAGAAGTATATGTTAATGACCAACTTAGTGAAGGAGTCATGAAATCACCCTCAACAGAACTCGGTAAAAGAGCATGATTCATTTAGCCGGCCCTAAAATTATGGAACAAAAATTTTAGGCATGAGGTTCGCTCATAATGTCGACCGTCTTAAAGAATAATTGAAAACATGGGAAGCGCTCTCAAGAGCTGCACTTGATATCATGAGCAGTGTATATGACAAGGATTTGAATGGTTTTAATGGTTCTCATTGATGACAGATGCTATACATTTATTAGTGTCAACAATTAGAAGACTATCCCCACAACCATATTATGTTGTTGTCATAATGCCAGCATTCATTCACTCGTAGGAATATCCAATTTCATACACAACCACTTTGACAGTAGATGGCTTCAATTTGAACACTTTTCTTTAATGAAGTGAAAGGTGAGGTTTTTAATGGATTCAAAAATTTCATAAGATTTTTATGAAAAGTTTTCCCTTGTTCTCATTCATCTAGCTGCCAAGCGTGAAAAGTTTAGTTGTATACTCGTTGAAAGTGACATGTTATTGTTCTATTTAAACTTTTTTTTTTCTTGAGAAAATTGTTCTATTTTGACTTGATTCTGTTGCACCAAAACATTCTCAAGAAAGTAAATTAGTGGCGTGCTCAATGCACCTAAGTGATCACGTACAACACGCAGCATTTCCTTCCTAAACTTGAAATCCGGGCCCCCACATGTAATTGATAAATAACTAAAATATTTTTAAGAGAATTCTTTTTTCTCTAATTTAGGCCCAGATTGATACTTCTTTTTTAGATTCCTTTTACTTATATATTTTTTTAAGAATAAGTCAATGATGGTGTTTGATAAATATTCTTTTTTTTTTTTCATGCTTATTGAAACAATTGCTGGTTTTAAGGGAAGGTTTGGATTTTGCTAGGGGTATGGAAAGTTAAGAGAATATGAGGGAGAGAAGAGAATGAAAGGTAAGAGAATCATCTTCCCCTAGATTCCACCCCAACTTGGGGGGAATGAGGAATGAGAGAGAACACTTTTACTCTTAAAACTTTCTAAACGGGGTGAATAAGTTCCCCTACCTTCCCTTTGTTGGGAAAAACAAGCATAAAAACAGATCCAAAATTATACGAGACAAACCATGCAGGAAAACAAGGAAAGAGCAGAAAGTTAGAAACTTCATTTCTAATAAACTACAAGTAAGTGATACTTTACAGAAGTGCCGAATCGCCCTCTAATCTGAGAACTGGCCTTGAAGAGAATATGCCCCACCTACGGTAGCGTTGGGTCTGCACAAATTTTCCGAGGATGAGACGGCTGCAGTCCACAGAAGTGCTCTTTTCTGTTGAACACCCCGACCACTACTTCAGTTCGCCAGAAACTCTAAAACGTAATAGCTTAGAATTGTAAAAGTGGAAAACAAGAACAAAGTTCGTTTTTTTCTGTGTATTACAAATGAACAGAAGAGGTCATTTTATAAGGTTCACGGGAGATAAAGATTTGAATTCTAGTTATTGCAATGTTTGTAATGTCTGCAATAAAACCTATTCAATCCTTATAACGTTTGAAACATACGAAACGTTTAGCGGTTTCAAGTAAGCACATGCAAAATGTTTAAGCTCGTTTAACGACAAAGACGCTGCACCACGCACTGCCCTGCGACACGAACCCGCCGCACGAACCCCTCGACGAACCCGCCGCATCGTCCTTCGCCATTGCTCGCCGCTTATATACCAACACAAGTATACAATACTCACACCTTTGTTATACCATATATAACACGTATGTTAATTTGAACAAACTAAAATGCATTCAATTAGCTAATGTGGAACTAAAACTCACAAACTACTTATTGAACATATTTTAATTTTCATCTATGGAATCTAGTCATTAAATGATAGCTTTCCATTAAACACCTCTGATATTCATTTATATCAACAATCCCCACAATTTCATAGCTGACAGAAACGAAGATTATACATATCATGCTTTTGGAGAAGGTATCTTCCGATTTGAACCTTCCCTATAGTTATCCAATTTTATCACCACAGGCACGAAGTGAAACTAAGTCTTGAACTTGAACCTTTGATGTGGTGATATTCATTGGTAACAACATGATATAGGCTATAGTAGCAATCTTTAGATTTGACGCATTATGGCGTCCTTATCCTTTTCATGAACAATTTCAAGGAATAACCTCATTCCTCTAATTGCGGCCACACAATTATGTTCATATAGTTGGGAATCTCTAGGGATGCACTGCTTGCATCTCGTCTTAAATACTTGATCCCATTCAGAGTCAAAACACTCTTACTATACTAGCAGTTAACAACACCTTCCAGGTATACATGATGATAGACTCAGATACAAAGTATCAATCTATAATTAGGTATTCAACTCACACAACAGCTTATTGTTACCTCATTAAACCTACTTTGTGGGATCTCCACTCAGATAGGTTGGGTTGCTACTGTCCATGAGTTAGGTAAGGGTTTTAGTCCCATCATCATCCTAGATTTAAGAACTAGTGACAACTCAAGTCCTTTTGTAAAGGGATCTGCCGTGTTGTCCTTGGACTTGACAAAGTCCACAGCAATTACCCCTTCATCAACAAACTTTTTCACGGTCTTTATCTGCACTTGGATATGACCTCGAGTTTTGCGGTTATACTTTAAACTTTTAATCCTTGCAATTGTGGTCATATTGTCACAATACACAGAGATTGCAGGAATAGGCTTGCTGATCCTGGGTAGCTCGGACATAAGTCCCTTAAGCCATTCAGCTTCTAAACCAGTAGTGTCCAAAGCGCAAAGCTCTGCCTCAAATGTAGACCGAGACAAAATGGTCTGTTTGACAGATCTCTAGACGACTGCACCGCCACCCAAGGTAAATACATACCCTATACAACCATGGCTACCTGAACCCATAGCAATCCAGCTAGCATCACCTCCAGAATGGAAGGGAATCTACCGTAATGCAGCGCAAGGGAAACAGTTCCCTTCAGATACCGAAGTATCCTATCCAAGGCCTCCCAATGAGTCCTATTTAGACAGCTAGTGTATCTACTTAATTTAAAAACCGAGTAAGATATATCCGGTCTCATACAATTTGTAAGATACATCAAGCTTCCAATGATCTGAGAATATCTCAATTGAGATACAAAGACTCCACTTACATTCTTATAGAGAGTTACTGAAGGATTATATGGAGTTTTGACGGGTTTGCAATTCTTATAGCCAAATTTCTCAATAACCTTCTCAACATAATGAGATTGAGAAATAGCTATGCCCTCGACTGATCTAATCAGTTTTAGGCCAAGAATCACGTCAGCTACTCCCATGTCCTTCATATCAAACTTACTACTCAAGAATGACTTAGTCTCATTAATTATCTCAATGTTAGATCCAAACAATAGAATATCATAAATATAAATGTACAGAAAAATACATGAATCACCTCTTACTTTGCTATAAACACACTTATCAGACTCAATCATTTTGAACCCAAAATCTATGATAGTTGTATCAAACCTTTTATGCCATTGTATAGGGGCTTGTTTAAGTCCGTATAAAGACTTCACAAGTTTACAAACTTTTCTTTCATTGCTAGGTGCTACAAATCCCTCAGGCTGATCCATATAAATCTCTTCTTCAAGGAAACCATGAAGAAAAGCAGTTTTCACATCCATATGGTGGATTGTGAAATCATATATAGAAGCCAATGCAATAAGCATTCTGATCGTAGTCATTCGGCCAACTGGAGAGTATGTGTCAAAGAAATCATTCCTTCAACTTGTTTAAACCCTTGGCAACAAGTCTGGCCTTAAACTTTTCGACGGTTCCATCTGGTTTCATTTTTCTTTTACAAATCCATTTAGACCCAATTGTCATACACCCAGGAGGAAGATCAACTAATTCCCATGTCCCATTAGAGACAATAGAATCCATTTCACTTTTGACAGCATCCTTCCACTGCTTAGCCTCTTTTGAGGTCATAGCAGATCTGTAGGAAATAAGATCCTCCTCGATATTGTAAGTGACAAAGTCACTTCTAAAATTCTTGACGATCCTTGCTCTCTTACTCCTTCTAGGTTCATCTAAATCATCTGATCTTTCAGATTCAGATTTAGAATTATCTGCCCCCATATTTGTCATCCTTTCCACATGATCAGGAATGGAAGTTGAGACAGATATAGGATTTTCATTAGAAATATTTTGAGGCATTCCAGTTCTCATAGGGAAAACATCCTCAAAAAATATTGCATCACGAAATTCAATAATTGTATTAACATCTATGCTTGGAATTTCAAATTTAATCACTAAGAATCTCAAAGCATAGGTGTTTTCTACATAACCTAAAAAGATAGAGTCTACTGTCTTAGGACCTAGCTTCTTCCTCTTGTATTCTGGGACTAGCACTTTTGCTAAACACCCCACACTTTAAGGTATTTCAAACTTGTCTTTCGACCTCTCCAAAGTTCGAATGGACTGCTTTCCTTATGTTTCTGAGGGACTCTATTTAGCATATGGCAAGCTGTATTCAAAACCTCTCCCCACATATATTTAAGAAGTCCTGAACTTTTAAGTAAACTGTTAATCAAATCTTTCAAAGTTTTATTTTTTCGTTCAGCTACACCATTAGACTGAGGAGAATAAGGAGCAGTTTCCTCATGCACTATGTCAAAAGATTGACATAGAAGAGTAAACTGATTTGATATATATTCTCCACGTCTATCAGATCTTAACCTTTGAAGTTTCTTGTCAGTTTGAGTTTTAGCTTCATTCTTAAAAATGATAAATTTTTCTTGAGCCTCATCTATAGTTTTAAGCAAGTAAACATAACAATATTTGCTATAGTCATCTATAAAGGTGATAAAATATTTCTTCATGTCTTTGGTCAAAACACCATTAAATTCACAAATGTCGGTATGTACTAAATCAAGCAACTCAGAATTTCTATCAACAGATTGAAAGGGTTTCCTTGTTTGTTTAGTTGTTACACATACTTGACATTTCTTATTATGATCTAAAGAGTGCTTTGGAATCATATTAAGATTCATCATCCTTTTTACAGAATTAAAATTAACATGACCAAGACGTTTGTGCCAAATATCAGATGATTCAATATTATTACTAACAGGATAATCAGAAATAAAAATTTTATTTATTTCAGAATTAAAAACAAGTTCTGCTCTAAGCTTATACATTCCATCAGAATCATAGCCTTTAAAAATAAAAGAACCAGCATGCAACATAACAACTTTATTACATTTGAACGAAAACTCATAACCCTCCCTAACTAAACATGAACCACTGATAATGTTGCGACGAATAACAGGAACATGATGCACCCTATGTAATGATAGAACTCGCCCTGAAGGGAACTTCAGGTCCACTCGTCCATATCCTAACACCTTAGATGCAGTTTGGTTCCCCATCTTCACGGTATTTCCATTTGCAGGCTGGTAAGACACAAATAATAATTTATCAACACAAATGTGTACATTTGCACCAGTGTCTACCCATTCATTTGGTTCATAAATAGTTAGTAACTCAGGGTTAATAGAAATTTACCCTTCTATGGAACCAGTAAGCTCAGTCATAACCATGTTAACCTGAGGCACACTAGTGGATCCTGGATTGATTTTAGCTTTCTTTGTAGGACAAGCTTTAACCCAATGTCCCATCTGTCCACAATTCCAATATGGTTTGTTTGTTTTTGGTTTCTTTTGGATCTTAGATTTGGCTTTGATTTTATCATCAGGTTTGCTATTAGGTTTGTTTTAAAACTTTTTCCCATAAGTTATCACATTTGCTTTAGATTGGTGCTCAACAGGCACAACATGTTTCTGATTCTTATGCTCTTCCTCAATTGCTATGGCAATGATCAAGTCATCGAGATTTATCTTTTCCTTACGATACTTAAGAGACATTCCAAAAGTCTCCCAAAAATTAGAAAACTTCTTAATGATTGCCATAACTTAAAACTTTTCACGAAGCTCCATTTCAGCTTCTCAAAGAGCATGAAGAATGAACAGAAGTTCATGTGCTTGTTCTGTTACAGATTTACCCTCGACCATTTGAAACTTTAAGAACTTGGACACATAATATTTTTTAAGACCGAGGTCTTCAGTATTATATTTTCTGTCCAATTCATCTCATAATGCCTTTGTAGTGGCCGAAGAAGAATAATAGACATCGAAGAGCACGTTGGACAGTGCCAACAAAATGCATCCTCTGGCTATTTGGTCCTTCTCCATCCACTATGCAATTTTATCTGTACTATTAGAATCTTTTTCATCTACTTTTGGGCATTCTGTTAAAATCATTGCCAATAGCCCCTTAGTAGATTGTTGGGAAAAACAAGCATAAAAACAGATCCAAAATTATACGAGACAAACCATGCAGGAAAATAAGGAAAGAGCAGAAAGTTAGAAACTTTATTTCTAATAAACTACAAGTAAGTGATACTGTACAGAAGTGTCGAATCGCCCTCTAATCTGAGGACTGGCTTTGAAGAGAATATGCCCCACCTACGGTAGCGTTGGGTCTACACAAATCTTCCGAGGATGAGACGGCTGCAGTCCACAGAAGTGCTCTCTTCTGTTGAACACCTCGACCACTACTTCAGTTCGCCAGAAACTCCAAAACATAATAGCTTAGAATTGTAAAAGTGGAAAACAAGAACAGAGTTCGTTTTTTTCTGTGTGTATTACAAATGAACAGAAGAGGTCATTTTATAAGGTTCACGGGTGATAAAGATCTGAATTCTAGTTATTGCAATGTCTGTAATGTCTGCAATAAAACCTATTCAATCCTTGTAACGTTTGAAACGTACGAAACGTTTAGCTGGTTTCAAGTAAGCACATGCAAAACGTTTAAGCTCGTTTAAAGACGACGGCCAGACACCGTCTTGCGGAGCCTGACAGCTTCGCATATACCAATACAAGTGTACAATACTTACACCTTTGTTATACCATATATAACACGTATGTCAATTTGAACCAACTAAAATGCATTCAATTAGCTAATGTGGGACTAAAACTCACAAACTACTTATTGAACACATTTTAATTTTCATCTATGGAATCCAATCATTAAATGATATCTTTCCATAAAACACATCTGATATTCATTTATATCAACACCCTTCTCCCATATTCCCCTCTATCCAAACAAGTCATTAAGTGTCCACTTTTAGAAGCAATCTTAGGATTCTTTATAAAATAGTTTATGTTTTTGTAGTTTTTATACCATGTATAACATTTAGCTTCTAACAATATTATGATATACACCCTTTAGTTTGGTCCTAAAGAAATATATTTTCACTACCATAAACAGTAGCTAAAGTTATGTCTATTTTGATCATTTTCACTTATAGTGATTTTTAAGCACAATTTTACCAAACGTCTTGGCTGCTTTTGGAAAGCGGCTTATGATATATGATTACATAAGCGGTTATTTTAGCATCTTATATAAGTTGTTTCTATAAGTTACTTATATAAACAACTTATAATAAGCTCTATCACTACCAAGTTGGCCTTAGTCATTTGCCGGTTGGAGACAATATATTTTTCTCCAAAGGAAAATTTAGTTATTTGCCAATTATAGGCGAGGTGAAAAAGTTTAATATTCAGTGGGGTTTCATGAGACATCTCAACAATCGAAGGTTTAGTGAAATAAAAAGTTATGGGATCCACACCCATAAGATTTTTGTAAAATTGAGTTATGAATATTTCTTCTTGAACTTTCGGATATCATAAAGCTATCATATAGTTTTGTCATAGTAGTTTTGTCCTAGTATTGGATTTTTTCTGATTATTTATAGTTCATGATAGTTTTCTCTAATAAATTTAGTTATGGTACTATTTGCACAAAACCCTTTAATAATTGATCAACATAGTTTTATAAATGTTATCATTAAAAGAAATATTCATGGTTGATAGTCACAATACATGAAGGGATTCGAGAAGGAATTCTTTAGCCCCCTTGAAGCCACCCCTGAGACTTGAGAAGAGAGAAATCCCTATCTCGGTTCAAAGTTCATCCCAAAACCTCAAGAAGAATGAATTTTATAGGGGCTATTATTCATTTGGGATTATTTGGTAAGACTAGGATTGTTGTCCAAGAATCCTATATTCTAGGATTCAGATTAGGATTAGGATATTTTGGTTAAAATCCTGGGCTTTTGGAAGGATTTTAAACTTTTGAATGGATTTTGGACTGAGTGTTAAATAACTAATAACAAGTGTAACTATTCTTCTATTAAAAATAATTATTATTTAATTAATAATTTTTATGATTACAATTGAAAATTAAATATTTACTATTAATTTGTATATTTATATAAACATTAAATATAGTAGAAAATTTTGTCAAACATTAAATATAAATATTAAATTATTTAATATTTAATATTTTTATTATTTAACATATTAAATATTATTTAATATTACTTATTTGCTATAAGATATTTAAATAAATATTAAATATATAAATACTAAATGTAAATTGATATAAATATTAAGTACATATTTAATATTTAATAAATTATTTTATATATTTAAAATATGATAAATCATTAATACATTTAATATCAAATATATTAGGCTATTGAATATATAATACTAATTATTTAAGTTAAAATTATTAAATAATATTAAATAATAAATAATATTAATATTTTTCATTTTAATTTATTAAATATATTTCAAAAATCTGATTAAAAAGTATTTAAAATAATATATTTAATATGAAATATATTAAATAACTAAAAATAAATATTTAAGCTATTTTCTTAGTTAATTTTTAAATACTACTTACATTTAATATTAACGTATTTACTATATTTCTTATGAATGTGTGTGTGTGTGTGTGTGTGTGTGCGAATGTGTGTGTGTGTGTGTGTGTGTGTGTGTGTGTATATATATATATATATATATATATATATATATATATATATATATATATATATATATATATATATATATATATATATATATATATATATATATATATATATATATATAGAGTGCATTTCTCATGCACGATGATCATTCAGCTCAAGAAGTGAGAAGCACGGGTTTTTGCAAAAACCAAGCTTCATTCTTTAACCAATGATAAAGCTCCCCATCTGAAACCAACCTTCGTTCCCATCTTCCCATCTCTCGATTCTCTCCCCCACTCCGACTCCGCCATCTCGCCATCAAGCCCCAAATAATCTGGATCTCTCTCTCTCTCTCTCTCTCTCTCTCTCTCGAGCCCCAGCCCCTCCTCCTCCATCAAGACCCTGATAATCTCCCCAAATAATCTGGATCTCTCTCTCTCTCTCTCGAGCCCCGGCCCTCCTCCTCCATCAAGACCACGATAATCTCCCCAAATAATCTGGATCTCTCTCTCTCTCTCTCTCTCTCTCTCTCGAGCCCCGGCCCTCCTCCTCCATCAAGACCACGATAATCTCCCCAAATAATCTGGATCTCTCTCTCTCTCGAGCCCCGGCCCTCCTCCTCCATCAAGACCACGATAATCTCCCCAAATAATCTGGATCTCTCTCTCTCTCGAGCCCCGGCCCTCCTCCTCCATCAAGACCACGATAATCTCCCCAAATAATCTGGATCTCTCTCTCTCTCGAGCCCCGGCCCTCCTCCTCCATCAAGACCACGATAATCTCCCCAAATAATCTGGATCTCTCTCTCTCTCTCGAGCCCCGGCCCTCCTCCTCCACACAAACCCTACCTTTTCAAATCTCAAGTAAGTCTCCCTCGACAGTGAAAGCTTGAATTTTTCTGAGTTATTTTCTCGTTTTAGTTAATATTTTTGGTTATCTTATTCCAATTGAGGGATGTTGCTGAGAATTTTGCTAAGAGATTGTATACCGTGCGATAATTTTCTGTTGATCGCTGGGTTTTTCATCTTTCGTTTCATTAAAAAAACACTTTTTCGCTAATCGATTTACATTTGATCAGAAACTTTGTTCTTTCTTGTGCATGAGATAAGGGGAATAGATATTGTATTTTTATGCAGATAATCCACAGTTTAAATTCGGATATCTTAATATTATAACAAATCAAAATCGAGAATGTATAAGATCTGTTCCTAAATGATAATTTTAGTTTTTAGCTCAGAAGGGAGATTAGAGCACGAGTTGGAATCCAGATATTAAGTTAAGATCTGTTGTGAACTAGTTACACATTATAAAACAAGAATGTATAATGATTAAGTCCATGATTTTGAAGTCGTTGCGATTTGTATAATGATTGAGTAAGTCCATAATATTACAACTTGGTTTCATCAAAATAGTCACGATAAATACAATGCGTCACAAGCTTCTATTCTTGTCTCATTATAAACTTTTCTATGGCTGCTAATGTTGTCCTTCACTTCTTTACATGATTCCCATAACATTCTTCCTTAATATCAGTCCGTTGTGAGGCTGAAATTCTAAAACATCAACAATCATAAGTAATCTCTTTGAACTATTGTAACCATCGCCTGTTTGTTTCCATTGTATCAGCAATCATAAGTAATCTCTTTCAAATGTTTTTGAATGTGCCAAGAAACTGTTCTGTATCTTCTCAGGTTATTCATGGCAAGAAAGAGTTTTTATGTTGTGAAGAGAGGTCGACGATGTGGCATTTTTAATAATTGGGAGGAATGCAAATCTCAAGTGGATAAATTCCCAAATGCCTCCTACAAAGGTTATGCAACGCACGAAGAGGCTTTGATGGAATGGGAGAAGCACACCATCGCTCGTGATTCAGCATCCAGCTCAAGGCTTGTCCAGACACCTGTTTATGTTCAAGAACAAATATTTCCAGAGGGGCATAATGTGGATGAGAACAAGGAAAAACTTGGGGAAAATGCCATTTCCTCCATCTATGCTTTTGTATTAGGTTCAGTATTTACAATATTAGTGTTTCTAGTATGTATCGTTGCAGTATTTGTTGGTTTCTCCATTGCAAAAAGCATGTGATGCTTGGAATTTGTACTCTTTATTTATTTTGTAGACAACGTGCTTCCACCTGCAGTTGTACTCTTTATTTACTTGTATATATAAAAAGTGAACTTAAATTGTGTGCATCAACCTGCTTTTGTACTCTTTATTTTCTGCAAAAAACAGTCTTGCCTCAAGGATATGCTCCAAAATATTGTATTAATTTGTGAATTGCTGATGCTTGTTGTGAAGTGGATATGTGAATTGGATCTTATTTCATTCTAATGCTTGTTGTGCTGAAATTTGATCGGAACTTCCCTTGTGAAACTTATGTTTATCTCATAATCGGATACAGAATTTTTCTCACTACTGCTTTCATAGTTCTTCCCTTGTGAAACTTATGTTTATCTCATAAAAGCAACAGCACAAGAAATCACATAAAAGCTTCATAGTTCTTACCTGGTACTCGACCTTCAAACTGATTGAAAGAGAGATCAAGCTGCCTTAGATTAGTAAGGGCAGCTAAGCTTTGGGGAATTGAATCAGTTAACTTATAATATGATAAATTTAAGCTTGTAAGCAAGTCAAGCTGAAGC
This sequence comes from Asparagus setaceus, assembly GCA_012295165.1. Classification (NCBI taxonomy): domain Eukaryota; kingdom Viridiplantae; phylum Streptophyta; class Magnoliopsida; order Asparagales; family Asparagaceae; genus Asparagus; species Asparagus setaceus. The sequence continues at coordinate 26,394,257 of CM022701.1, forward strand.
CTGTTTACTGAGAAATCAAGTGATTGGCAAGAACTATGTGTTGATTTTCATATTCTCAAGTTAGTATTTTGATGATAACAATATATGTTATATATATATGTGTTGTTGTGTGTTTTATAACTTGTTGATGCAGATATCATTTGTATCAAATTTGGACAAGTACAAGATGAGTTCAAGGCATTATGAAGTATTGAAGATGAGAAGCAAGATAAATGTAATTTTTCTCTTCTTTACTTAGATCAAATTGTACAAGCCTTGATCACACACACACACACTTTTAGAACACACTAACACATGTTTAGTGTGTTGGTTAACTATAGAAATCCCCTATGTTAACCATTAGAGTTTTTAAAGTTAAAAACATTTAATTTATAACATTTTTGGTCTATAGTAGTCGACCAATTCAAATAGTAGTCGACTAGTTATTTGATTTGATCAATATACAAGTTTCTGACATTTTGCAGGTTAGTCGACTAATGATAATAGTAGTCGACTAATGAATACTTGAACAATTTTCCAGAAACTGTAAAATTACAGATTAGTCGACTAATACATATAGTAGTCGACTACTAAGAAGTAAACTGTCTATACAGTGCGTGTAAACACAGTTAGTCGACTAATACATATAGTAGTCGACCAATTCAAATAGTAGTCGACTAATGATAATAGTAGTCGACTAGTTATTTGATTTGATCAATATACAAGTTTCGACATTTTGCGGGTTAGTCGACTAATGATAATAGTAGTCGACTAGTTATTTGATTTGATCAATATACAAGTTTCGACATTTTGCGGGTTAGTCGACTAATACATATAGTAGTCGACCAATTCAAATAGTAGTCGACTAATGATAATAGTAGTCGACTAATGATAATAGTAGTCGACTAATGATAATAGTAGTCGACTAATGATAATAGTAGTCGACTAATGATAATAGTAGTCGACTAATGATAATAGTAGTCGACTAATGATAATAGTAGTCGACTAATGATAATAGTAGTCGACTAATGATAATAGTAGTCGACTAATGATAATAGTAGTCGACTAATGATAATAGTAGTCGACTAATGATAATAGTAGTCGACTAATGATAATAGTAGTCGACTAATGATAATAGTAGTCGACTAATGATAATAGTAGTCGACTAATGATAATAGTAGTCGACTAATGATAATAGTAGTCGACTAATGATAATAGTAGTCGACTAATGATAATAGTAGTCGACTAATGATAATAGTAGTCGACTAATGATAATAGTAGTCGACTAATGATAATAGTAGTCGACTAATGATAATAGTAGTCGACTAATGATAATAGTAGTCGACTAATGATAATAGTAGTCGACTAATGATAATAGTAGTCGACTACTAAGAAATTGATCAATATGCTCATTAATGCTACGCAATCCATCGGTAAACATCTTCCTTGTTTCTTCACATACGAGGGACTTGTCAACTAAATCCAAAGATGATTGGATAAATTGACTCCTCGTTAAAAGATAAGAATTGTCGGGGATATCCATGCCTTTATCATCTTCGACCGTACCATTTTGCGGACTTAGTCCACCTCTTTAAGATGTATTTATCGGGCAATATTTCAGCATCAAATTTCATCAAATATGAGATAGTGTGTGTACATGGGATTCGGCTTTCAAACTTTTACAACTACAAGAAACCAAATCCAAGTCCTTGTCGTTAAGCGATTTGGACTTTACATTCGCGAGCTTCTTTCTTTGAATTTGATACACACGGTGATTGTCGGTTTCCTAACAAACGCAACTTGTAGTTAAAGGCACACACTTCAGCCTCAAACTTGTAATACATCTCATTCGTGTAAATATCAACCATTTGCTCCAAAAATCATGATTTATTCAAGTTTAGGTTTCTCAATTACATCTTTGTGATCGGCCATCAACTCCTCGGCGTTGGCACTAGTCCCTCGCCAAATCAGATCATAAAATCCACCAATGAATTATTCTTCAAACAAATTTCTTGAAAAATGCATGTCCACTTTACGCTCGTTGACTACTTGACATGTCACCGAGAAAACATGATTAACATATGCAGAATCCATCTTGACCGAAGCTCATATTGGTCTTGCAACCACTTGTTTTCTTCTAACCCACTTTTCTTAATCAAAATTTCCCATTGTAAATCAAATTCTTGAGTCTCCGATTTCCAAATGCAAGCCGAGAACTCACTCTTATAATTGCTATACTTCATCGCATCAATTTTCTCGAGAAAACTTCATTAATATATGCCAACTACAATACACATCAAAAAATTAAATGAAGTGTTAAAAGAAAGGCTATGTATATAAATATTTTCAATAATATATACAAACTATAATACCTGTGAAAAGTATTTGGAAGAACATGAGGGAATGCCTTAGTCATAGCTGGGTCTTGATCGGTAATAATCATCTTCAGGGCACCACCAGGCATACTTTCTAAAAATTGATTAAATAACCAAACAAAATCATCAACGCTCTCATGATTTAAAAATCCACAAGCAAAACAATTGTTTGACCATGGTTGTTAACCCCATTATTGGAGCAAATATCGAGGCCATAACGATTAGTGTTATAAGTAGTATCAAAGATTACAACATCACCAAAAAAATTATAAGCCCGCCTTGAACTTGCATCGGACCAAAAACAACGAGTAATCTTTTGTTCCTCATCGGCCTCAATTTGAAAAGTAAACGAGGAATTCTTTCATTGTTCCAATTTTAAATACTCATAAAACATTTCACCATCATGCCCCTTCATATCAGAACGTATATCCCTTTCATGATTATACAAATCTCTTTGAGTGCACCCAATATTTTCTATACCTCCAGTTGTACTTCAAGAAAGCTAAATTGTTGATCTTTGAGGTATATTCACCATGGAGAACTGTTTAGTTAAAGACTTTGTTGCGGCGGATACGTTACGATGAGACCTTAAAAGATGAACCTTTGATGGTGTTGATAGCGGGTGGCTGTGCTCCTCATTAAAAATAGTAACAATGTATTTTCCGGAGTTTGATTTTAGAACTGCTATTTTGGCAGTACAATCCTCAGCTAAGCTTCCTCGACGTCTTTTCTTTCCAACATCCGCGATTCTTGAGGATTTTCCTTGTTTAAAACAAACATACTCCTTCCTTCTTATTTCACCACTTCCCGGCTCTTTACGAGTAGTCCAAGCCCTTACACTAAACCAATTTGCTTTAGCATAAGCATTGTAGAATGTCACAACATCATCTATTGTGTCAAATTCTTGCCTTTTGGCCTCAACTCATGTGATACTTGAGGAGTATATATCAAACTATCGTCATCCAGGTTTACTTCATTAGCTTCAGTGTCCAAGTTTTCCATTTCTCACAAAAAATTGTAACTGTCCTGTATAAAATGCATATAATATCAAATTTCTTAAATTCGACTAAAATGCATATCATAGTCGTCTTGACCTAATAGAAGACGATTTCGTGATTGTAGCTAAATGAAAAAGAAAATCTTGTTAACTATAAGGCAAGTAAAATAAGCGGGGAACATATCGAGTTCATGAGTTTATCATATTGGATCGGGCAAACAATTTATCATAGCCCATAATACAAGAATTAATGATGCAGGGCTGCCATGGACAGAGATCATGGCTCTTAATGAAAGCAATATGCATACTTGTGCATCCATTTATCATCACCTATTAGAATAATCTCAAGATAACCAAAAATATTAACTAAAACGAGAAAATAACTCAGAAAAATTCAAGCTTTCCTTGTCGAGGAGACTTACTTGAGATTTGAAAAGGTAGGGTTTTGTCTACGGAGGAGGAGGGATTGGGGATGTTGGCGGAGGAGGGGATGTCGGCGAGGGAGGGGCCGCATGAAGTCATGGAACTTAGAGAGAGCTCGATGGAGTTGGCGGAGATTTCTGGGATGTCGTTGGGGGAAGTCGGCGGACTGCGTGGGAGAGAACCAGATTATTTAGGAGATTATCAGGGTCTTGATGGAGGAGGAGGGGCCGGGGCTCGAGAGAGAGAGAGAGAGAGAGAGAGAGAGAGAGAGAGAGAGAGAGAGAGAGAGAGAGAGAGATCCAGACATTTGGGGCTTGATGGCGAGATGCATGAGTCACGGAGTGGGGAGAGAATCGAGAGATGGGAAGATGGGAACGAAGGTTGGTTTGGATGGGGAGCTTTATCACTGGTTAAAGAATGAAGCTTGGTTTTACAAAAACCCGTGCTTACCTCTTGAGTTTAATGACGATCAAGATGAGAATGCAAAATATATATATATATATATATATATATATATATATAGAGCAAGGCTCCTATGAACTTAAGTTCATAATGAATAGTGGTGCACCAACTTTTCTAACCACTCATCTTGCTTTGGGATCCGTGAAAGATATAAAGCCCACTTTGAGATTTGTGCATCACAAATCTCAAGACAAGATGAGTGGATAAAAAGTTGGTGCATCACTATTCATATGAACTTAAGTTCATAGGAGCCTTGCTCTCTCTCTCTCTCTCTCTCTATATATATATATATATATATATATATATATATATATATATATATATATATATATATAGAGCAAGGCTCCTATGAACTTAAGTTCATAATGAATAGTGGTGCACCAACTTTTCTAACCACTCATCTTGCTTTGGGATCCGTGAAAGATATAAAGCCCACTTTGAGATTTGTGCATCACAAATCTCAAGACAAGATGAGTGGATAAAAAGTTGGTGCATCACTATTCATTATGAACTTAAGTTCATAGGAGCCTTGCTATATATATATATAATCTCCTATAAACTTAAGTTTATAGAGCAAGGCTCCTATAAACTTAAGTTTATAGGAATAGTATACACCAACTTTTGTATCCATTGATATCGCCTTGAGATCCGTGAAATCAAGATATGCACAAATCTCAAAGTGGGTTTTATATCTTTCATGGATCCCAAGGCAACATCAATGGATAGAAAAGCTGGTGTATGACTATTCCCTATACACTTAAGTTTATAGAGCATTGCTCTCTCTCTCTATATATATATATATATATATATATATATATATATATATATATATATATATAGAGCAAGGCTCCTATAAACTTAAGTTTATAGGAATAGTATACACCAACTTTTGTATCCATTGATATCGCCTTGAGATCCGTGAAATCAAGATATGCACAAATCTCAAAGTGGGCTTTATATCTTTCACGGATCCCAAAGCTAGATGAGTGGTTAGAAAAGTTAGTGCACCACTATTCATTATGAACTTAAGTTTATAGGAGCATTGCTCTCTCTCTCTCTATATATATATATATAGAGCAAGGCTCCTATGAACTTAAGTTCATAATGAATAGTGGTGCACCAACTTTTCTAACCACTCATCTTGCTTTGGGATCCGTGAAAGATATAAAGCCCACTTTGAGATTTGTGCATCACAAATCTCCGGACAAGATGAGTGGATAAAAAATTGGTGCACCACTATTCATTATGAACTTAAGTTCATAGGAGCCTTGCTATATATATATATAATCTCCTATAAACTTAAGTTTATAGAGCAAGGCTCCTATAAACTTAAGTTTATAGGGAATAGTATACACCAACTTTTGTATCCATTGATATCGCCTTGAGATCCGTGAAATCAAGATATGCACAAATCTCAAAGTGGGTTTTATATCTTTCATGGATCCCAAGGCAACATCAATGGATAGAAAAGCTGGTGTATGACTATTCCCTATACACTTAAGTTTATAGGAGCATTGCTCTCTCTCTCTCTCTATATATATATATATATATATATATATATATATATATATATATATATATATATAGAGCAAGGCTCTATGAACTTAAGTTCATAATGAATAGTGGTGCACCAACTTTTTTATCCACTCATCTTGTTTTGAGATTTGTGATGCACAAATCTCAAAGTGGGCTTTATATCTTTCACGGATCCCAAAGCTAGATGAGTGGTTAGAAAAGTTAGTGCACCACTATTCATTATGAACTTAAGTTTATAGAGCCTTGCTCATATATATAGAGGAAGGCTCTATGAACTTAAGTTCATAATGAATAGTGGTGCACCAACTTTTTTATCCACTCATCTTGTTTTGAGATTTGTGATGCACAAATCTCAAAGTGGGCTTTATATCTTTCACGGATCCCAAAGCTAGATGAGTGGTTAGAAAAGTTAGTGCACCACTATTCATTATGAACTTAAATTCATAGGAGCCTTGCTATATATATATATATATATATATATATATATATATATATATATATATAAAATTTTAAATATTTAAATATTCTTATATGTTTGAGATATGATATATATGGACTCATTAAATGAAGGGAGAGAGAAAATCCTAGGAGGAAGATTATAATCCTCCAATTTTAACATGGACTTTTGTTGGAATTTTTCACTAGAAGTATAGAGTTGGATTGGAATTTTGATTTTGAAATCCTAGTCCTTATCATAATCCTAAATAACCAATAACACCATAAAATTTGAATCCTAGTCCTAAACTAATAACACCATAAAGTTAAAATCCTAATCTTAATCCTAAATCAATAACACCTTTATAGAAAATTCTTGCCGGAGATTATGAGAGAAAAGGATGCAAGGTCTCATGTACGGAGCAAATTCACACAACCAAAGCATTCTTTTATTATTATTATTATTTGGATTGCGTGTTGCGTTGGCTACTAAATTCAAACTAACATAATTTGAGATTATTGATAATGATATTTGTACTCAGTGCAATATCCAATATAAGGATAGGATTTGCAAGATGAAAGATACTGTATATAAGAAGCCAGTGCTTCTCCATGTCTATATATGCAGATTAATTATATTCGAAAACAGAGCAGAACATAAGTCTGCCTCTGTTTCTTTCTTTTCTTTCTTTGTTTCTTTCTTTTTTCCTTTTTTTTGTGTGTACTGTGTGTGTCATTTTTGATAATTTCTTTGGCGCTAAAGAGGTTTTGTTTTGTTTTCTTTTAGGGAGTTTTATTTGTGAGAGATCATCGTATACATGAGAATGACATATATATGGTAAGCAGCAATGGCGGATCCAGAAAAATTTTCTGGGGGGGGGGGGACTACAAGTATCTATTTACAGAAATAAACGGAACTCAATTCGGAGATGTATAGCTTGTGATATAAATATTTTAACAAGACAATGTCAAAACAATTAGCGGTAGAAAACATGCATGAGGCTGAAACTTTTGACCTAACTTTTTTCGGTTATCGAAATCACTACTATAATATGTTTTCAGAAAGCTCTCGACATGATCTACAAAAGTAAGATCTCCAGGGGTACAGCTGCCCACCCCAGGCACCACTTAGATCCGCCACTGGTAAGCAGATAGTCTGTGCTTCGTTTGTAGTTTTTGGAAATAAGAGTCATTTACTTAACAAAAGACAAACAATAATGGATATAATCATAGGGCTTTAATGTTACTTATATATAGTTGAACGAAGTTAATAAATATATTTCTTTTTCTTCTTGACAAGGAAGGAAAAAATCTTTTCTTGTGGAAGAGGGTCTTACCCTATGTATATGGAAATAATAAGTATGAAGTGACGACTCATTTTATTAAATCAGATACTAAGAAATAGTCATGTGATGTAGCTCACCTTTCTAATCATATCAAAAGGTATAGATCTCACCACTCTATCTCTTAATAGCTTATTTAGCAAAATGAGCCGTCATTTTATAACCATCATTCATATATTACTATTGAAAGTAAAACAAGGAGAATACCAAATTAAAGATTACTTGATATATAGTAACTTGATACCGAGATATATACGAGAATAGTACAAAATGACACCTAAAATAAAAGTTATGTAAGATTGGTTAAATTATACATGATTTCTGTTGATGTCAGTTATCAAACAGAGGGTTTGTTTGTGGATTATGGTGGTGTTAGGGTCCTCAAACTTCCTCAGATGACTGGTTCTGGAGCCCGATGTCTTTCTCTACATATGAAGAACTCGTGAGAGGCCAGAGTTGGGGTTCTCCGGTTGTTCCTCCGACGATCAAGTCAGCAGTTGAGATTGAGTGGAAAAATAGGAGATAAGTAGTGAAGAGTTGTTTAGAGTTGCATGGGAACCGAAGCAGAAGAAGTTACCTTAGGCAGCACAGCTTCCTTTTATAGTAGGTCAAAAGGGCAGATAGGTAACTTTGATCGAGTCCAGCTGGCGGCTCGATCATCACCCACTTCACAGGTGTCGGCCGCTGAAAGGAGTGAGTCATCTAGGCATTTAACATGAGAGTGACAGGAGGCGCTTAGAGCTGACTAGGTCCGATGAGTCATAAAGACTATAGGGGCTGGAGCAATGATGACTCTGACAGCGCATTTAAGGCCAGGGTAGCCGACTGTCGGCAGGGGGTTTGATGGTACACCGCCTCTTGAGTCAGATCTGCGAGCGGGCCGACAATTACCGCCTTTTTAGTCGGCCACGCAAGTTGTCGGCCGGAATAATAGGCCGAGTGCGGGTGCTTATTGCTTCGATTTGGTGGGTAGGTCGATAAGTACCGCCTTTTTAATCTGCCACGCAAGTTGTCAGCCTAGTCGTCCGTCAGATTAGGCGTGGAGCGGAATATGTGTCGGCCTCCCAATAGGGATTAATACTTAGTTATTTGCAGGCTATAACAATTTCTATGGGTATTTGATTCGTCTATCAAAGATGCATTGATTTTGGTCTTTCTAAATGACCTCAAAATTGATAAAGTATCAAGTGATCTAGGTTGGAGTTTGGAATTCGTACACGAATTCAATGGTTATTATTATAATTTACTCTATATGATTAAGAGTTAACCATGCTTAGGTAAAGAATTTGGATGGAGACCATCCATGGGGTCTTTTTTGGATCAATTTAAAGAATTTGAGGGTCTTATTTAGAAATAGTAAGATTTGAGGTTCTAATATATATCAAAATAGTTTCATAAAAAAAGAAATAAAGAAGATTTTGGGTAGGGGTGGGCGTGGTCCCGTTCGAACCGCGGGCCGAACTAGCCTAGCCCGCCTTGAGTTAAGACCTTGCCCGACCCATTGTGGGTCGGGCCTAACCCGACCCATGATATACCTGGGTTGTGGGCCAGGCTGGGTTCCCCTCTAAACCCGTGGACAAAGAAGTAGGCCCCGCCCATGCCCGACCCAGCGCGCGTCTGACCCGGCCAGGCCCAACTTGGCCGATGTATTTTAGTAGCAACTCAATTAAAAAATACAACATCTAGTGTATGAATTGCAATTTTTATACTAGTAGAGATTTTCTAAGCTCTATTCAGTATTTTGATGAATATTTATTATCATTTTGATTCTTGAAAACACTCAAATTATTATGAATCTTTTGTCTTTTGAGATAATTCCATCACCAATTGTAAATTTATATAATTTAGACTTTTCAGAAAGATAAAATACAGATTCCCTTTTTAAACTATACATATAATCTAGCAAAAAGTTTAAAAAGGAAAAAAAATTGAAAAGGGAAAGAATTGAACTAGAAAAAAAAAAGAATGTGAGCCAACTAGCGATCCGAACCGTCGTGCGCTGGGTCGGACCTGACCCAGTCCAATGTGGGCCGTGGGTTGGGCTGGGTCTTGCCCCGAACTCGAGACAAAGTCCTTGGCCCGGCCCGCCGAAGCCTGCCCGAGCCCGAGTTTGAATCGACCAAAACCGGACGGGCAGATTTATAGGTCAGGCCCGGCCTGACCCACGCCCACCCCTAATTTGTGGGGTCTTATAGATATCATGAAAACCCTTTATTATATGAGAAACCTGTAGCACATAGCACAAAGCAACCTATCCTAATTCCGAACACACAGGCCCATGCACCTCAAGGTTTGCTTGTCTAAATTAAAGACCAATTAATTAATTAACCAATCTATCATCAACAAAGATTAAAGTACTAACTAAGCTCTTAGTTCAAGTCTCTCAATGTGTGGTGGTATTGGGCTTGATGCCTGGTCGGTGCTTAACCTAGGTTGCCACGTCCAAGCTAAGAATCCAATGCGCTCTAGCTAGCTCTTTCTCAAATCTTGACACCTTTCCTCTCTCTCTCTCTCTCTCTCTCTCTCTCTCTCTCGTCCAAGCTAAGAATCCAATGCGCTCTAGCTAGCTCTGTCTCAAATCTTGACACCTCTCCTCTCTCTCTCTCTCTCTCTCTCTCTGCACCTTTATAAATATATATCCATACTTTGCTCTCCTACAACCTTAATTTGTTGCAAACTACTTGTTCCACAATCAAACTCTGCAAAGCCCAACAGATCAACTAGATCGAGTTTGTTTATCATGGGCGAGTTCTGGAATTTCCTCGGCCATCTCAACTCCCTAGCTGGGTATATATGTCCAAAATTTATGTCTTCCATCTTAATTTTTACCCTCTTTTATTTGAATTTTATTTGTTGATATTGTGATCTTATTGTTAATGATATGCAGGCCTACCATCATGCTCTTATATCCCTTGTAAGTTCCACCAACATTCATTAATTTACATTTCCTAGCTTTAATCCTTGTTTCCAATTTTCTTGTTTTTGATATCTTCTTCTTGATTATGATATGTAGGTACGCGTCGGTTTGCGCCATTGAGAGCCCATCAAAGGTCGACGATGAGCAATGGCTGGCCTACTGGATCCTATACTCCTTTATAACCCTAACGGAGATGGTGGCCGAGCCTATTTTATATTGGTACAGTATATATTTCTTAGAATATTCATGTCCCTAATATAATGTATTATGAGTTCTTAATGTTATTAATATTTTTTTTTTATTTGGGTGAATGAAGGATACCTATGTGGTACCAAATAAAGGTGGCATTTGTAGCATGGCTAGTTCTCCCTCAGTTTAAAGGTGCATCCTTCATCTATGACAAGTTTGTGAGGGAGCAATTACTTAAAAAATATGGAGCTAAGATGGGAAAGCATGCTAAGGTATGTGATGGCGAATTTAAGTTAAATAAAGAAGAAAAAATCAATATAGTGAATGTTCTTATATTTCCAATCAAATAGTTTTTTGTTAGTAGGACTTATTTTACTTATCTTGATGCGTTGAGGGAAACTTGCAGGAGGCTCATGCGACTGAGTGATATGGAAGATCCTTTATCTTTATATAAATGTAAAAGAGGGGGAATAGAAAAGAAAAGAGAGAGGCAACTTGCATTAGATCTGTCTTCTTTGTTTTAAATGTGAACGGTTCCATATCTTTTTCTTTTCCATTGTGCTTAATTTTGCTCTCTTTTAACTTTTCTTTTTTCTTTTCTCTCAACATATTACATTTTATTTATTGTTATTACAAGATTTGGGTGATGACTAGGAAGCAAACGATTCGGGTACAACATGGATATGATATTCATCAGAATCATTCTGGCTTATCCATTATGGATATAGATACGAATATGCCTGAGTAAGAAAATATCAAATCCATAACCGCTAAAATCAGACACAGATATGAATGTGCATGCGGATATATACGCGGATATACATGCGGATATGAGAAAACCAGATAATATTGAAAAAGAATATAGTTCATATGATACAAGAGATCATTCATTGATATGTTGGTTATATATGAAGCTAAGATTAGTTATTTTGATCGTAAAGTTAACCTTAAATCCATTAAGCTAAGGATTTAAAACAAGGACGTTGCGTCAGTACTCTAAAATTGAGTATTTATTTATTTTTTTAATTAAAAGGGCAAAATAGGTACTTCTCCCTTATCATCTTTAATTCCCTAGATTTCAAAATTTTATTTTTTCTTCTGTTAATCTTCAATTACCCGATCCATAGTTTAATAAAATCGGTATTTAATATTTAGTTTCTTCAAATTTCTAAGATTAGAATCACATCTCATCTTCAACCCAATAATCCGTTCTCCCTTAGCTCAATACCAGCATCCCTCATTCTCCTCCTCAATCCCTTCATCTTCACCTTCTTCCTCAAACTGCATTGCAAGTTCTAAAAAGGACAAATTTTTGAAATAGACCTTAAAAAATATTTATCAATTTTGACCTATTTGCAAAATATTTATCAAAGTCGACCTAATTTCAGTCACATTAGTAAAGCTAGGTCGATTTTGAAAAAAAAAAGTTTCTGAACTCCACGGAATTGGTAATCTCGTAGAGTTAAATTGTGTGCTAAAGTCTACGGCATTCTCAATCCCGTAGAGTTTACAAATATTTTTTTTTCAAAATTGACCTAGTTCCCCAAATATTTATCAAGATCGACCTAACTTCAGCCAACGTGGCAAAAACTAAGTCTACTTTAATAAATATTTTGGAAGTAGGTCTATTTTGACAAATATTTTTGGGAATAGGTCTAATTCAAAAATTTGTTCTTCTAAAAATCCCAACAGATTGCATGCTTAAATATTCTAAAAATGACATTTAAAGAACTATTAAACTTTGCAAAAGATGGAATTAGTACAATGTCAAGTGGTACAACTGAAAGCCAAGACCCTTGCATATGATTAAAAATACAATATTAGCAAACGAACAGAAAAATAAAAATATCTACATATTTAAAGTACAATTTATTTTTATTTTTTTTTGCACAGGCCGAATAAATAGAGATATATCCACAAAGTCTTTAATCTTAAAATAAGTAGATATTAAAGACTTAAATTTGTGAATGAAAGATGCACAATACTTTCTATTCCATTTGGCATTGAAAATTGAAATCTTATATGATATCAAGCAGGTTCTGAAACTAGAATAATCCAAACAAATTTAAAAAAATTCTGGAAAGAATCTAAGGTTTGCTTCAATAAAGGCTAGAAGACTTTTCCTAGTCAAGGGCAGAAGAAATAGAAGGGATAAGCTTCCACATAGAACATCGGCAACAATTAATCTAACTATTCATAATTATTAAACTCGTGCTTAATATCTTGCAGTGAGAATTAGACCACCACACACACACACACACACACACACACACACACACACACACACACATATATATATATATATATATATATATATATATATATATATATATATATAGGGGCGGATCAAATGAGAACCCGTAACAAATATGAGAACTAAGAACTAACACTCTACCCTTAGATCTTTAAATAATCAACGGTTCTTAAACTGTATTAAATTCAAAAACTTAATTAAAGGGCTTGCTCGTCATTTTGTTCAGAAAAGAATCAGTTACAATAGGCAGTTTTATATCTCCTAAATAATCGTGATTTCTTCATCACGTTTAAATTTTTTTTCCTTTCTCAGATCTCTCTCTTTCTCTCTCAATCAATCTCTCTCTCCGTCTCCTACCCGCTCCCTAGCCCCGCCGGCCTCCCTAGCACTCCCCCCGCTCCCCCCTCATCCCCGCCTCCTCTCCGCTGTCCCCGCGCCTCGCCGCCTCCTCTCCGCCGTCCCCGCGTCTCACCGTCTCCTCCCCGCCAACGAATCGTTTTGTTTTAGGTTTTTTGTGTTGCCATCGAAAATGAAAAGATGGATATTTATTATCAAATTGTTTATGATCTTTTTAGTTTTTTTTTCTTTTTTTTTGGGTTGGTTTTAACAATCCATTTATCTTAATAATCAAATATTGTTACAGAATATTTTTTACAATTCATGGAACCGATTCACTCTTTATTTTTGCATATTACGTAAGTTGATGAAGGAGATTCGTAAGTTGATGAAGGAGATTCGTAAGTTAATAAATGAGATTCTATAACCAAAATATTGAGATTTTGTAAGTTATTACATGTGATTACGTAAGTTAAGTGTTGTGATTCGTAAGTTAATAAATGAGATTACGTAAATTGTTGAAAGGGATTACGTAAGTTAATAAATGAGATTACGTATTTATGTAATGTGATTACGTAAGTTAAGTGTTGTGATTCGTAAGTTAGTAATGGAGATTTAGTTTTTTATAACTATTATGTTGAGATTCTATAAGCTATAACATACGATTACGTAAAATATTGAAAAGGATTACGTAAGTTAATAAATGAGATTCTATAACCAAAATATTGAGATTTTGTAAGTTATTACATGTGATTACGTAAAATATTGAAAGGAATTATGTATGTTAATAAATGACATTCGTAACCATTTTGTTGAGATTACGTAAGTTATAACATGCTATTTCGTAAATTATTGCAAGGGTTACGTAAGTTAATAAATGAGATTCGTAACTAATATGTTGAGATTCTATAAGCTATAACATACGATTACGTAAATTATTGAAAGGGATTCGTAAGTTAATAAATGAGATTATGTTACCAATTTATTAAAATTCTATAAGTTATAACATTGAGAAATAAAGCAAATTATAAAAGTTTATTTTGACGATTGATAATGAGATTACGTAAATTATAGTTTGCTTTTTATAGCAATAAAGTGAACACAATCTGATTAAATCGATGGCGATTACGTAAAATGACTTATAGATTACGTAAATTGATATATGAGATTACGCTTAACATACTAAGTGATTACGTAACTATGTTAACTGGATTCTGTAAGTTACAACATGAGTTTCTGTAACACTAGTAATTGAATTCTGTAAGTTAAAACTTGCAATTCTGTTTGGTATTAAATTGAACCTAATATAGACGTTTACAACTCATCTAACACGAAATAGAACTAGGGTTTTTGGGATAAAAATGATAAAAATGATAAAGAATAAAATTAAGATATTTTAGACGAAGTTTGTGGGGTGCACAGAATCATGACATATCTTAGTTTCTCTCTCCTCCTTAAATATCTCAAATCAAAACTAACTTATCTTCTTATCTTTCTTAATTTTATTTTTTTTCTTAATTATGTAAACCTGCGTTATAATTGATTGACGGTTTCCGTGATTATAGATTTTCCATTATATCTCTATGCTTTTACCCTTTTACCCTTATTTCAGTTTCTAATGTCTATTTAATTACAATTACGCCACCTTAATTTTAGCGAGAATCTCACCTTTGTTTTTATTATGGATGGTTGATATTGAGTTCTTAGTTCTCACATTTATTTGGGTTCTCATTAGAACCGGCCCATATATATATATATATATATATATATATATATATATATATATATATATATATATATATATATATATATGATAACAGGTTTTCCATGATTTATGCACATGCATTAGATTTTAATTAGCTGATAATTAGCATAGATCTCCCAGAAAAATACTACAATTATAATCAAAACAAAGAAATTTAGAAAGTTGAAAACTAAAGACAAGCATAAGAAATGACATTAATTAATGGGTGAAAAGAAGAAACTAACATGCGTGGGTGTCATTTTATTTGATGAAATAACAACAGACAGTCTCATAATTAAAATTTTCATTTCAGATGGACTAAAGCAAAGGACGGTAGTAAACTTAGCTTGCTAGGAGACACACAGACACACAGGGAGAGAAAAAGACGTGAGAAATTAAGGAAAGCATACATGGTGCAACAAATGAGATTGAAGAAGAGATTGAGAGGGTATTTGGGGAGGCTTATTTTTCGGTTTTCGTAGCTTTTAAGCTAGCTTTAACATATCCATATGTTAGATAATGTTCCAAATAAGTTAGTTTTTGTATCCCATTTAAAAAAATTGGGGTTCCCCAATTTTTAAAGAACTACCTTATAAGTTCATCTAAATAAGCAAGAGTCGGCCAAGTAAATGACTATTATTATCCATACATATTTTGTAAAAGTTTCATCATAAAAATCAAAACCCACTAAAAACCAACATAGCTTATAGGCTTCACCATTTTAAGGTCTCCATCCGATCTTATTTGCTTCTTTTAAAATGCCTTCATTTCATCGTAAGCAGGTCCACCGCCTGACCCCCTCTTCTCCTGTTATCATGCTCCAGGCCCGTGAGCCCGTTGGCGCAATATAAGTCGTGGGACCCACTGAGTGAAACGCGCTGTTCGGCTCAAATCACTCCCAAAATCGACTAGCCTATGCTACATCTGAACCCTATGACTTATAGTATAAAGCCCTCAATTTCTCACACTCCCACCAACATGGGACTATCTTAGTAGGGTATTACAATCACCCTGCCTTACAAATGTGACGTTCTTGTCACCACATGACAATTGGCACATCACAGTATCATCATCAGGCGGACGTGGACTCTAGAGGTGGCTCCTACGGTCTCTAGAGATGGTTCCTACTGAGCTCACGCGGTGTAGCACTTAGTCCCGCATAGCACTTAGCTTCATACTTCCGGCTGGCAAACTACTCTGATATCATTTGTCACACCCTGAACCCGTGATGCTATTGGCAACGATGTAAGCCGTGGGACCCACTGAGTATGGCGCATTACTCGGCTCAAATCACTGCCAAAATCGACTAGCCGATAATCTAATAGGAGAAAAATTTTAGATCCGTCCATGCACCCAACAAAAGAAGTCAGTGAATGACTGAACGAACCCAAAAGCAAACTTCTACTCCATAGAAACCCATCACAACCTCAAGAGTTCATCCACCAAAACGAACAACCCCATCACCTCCATTCCACCCGAAAGCTAAAGGAGGTTTTCATCAAACTCCATGCAGAATTCAAGCCCCTCCAAAAGTTCATCAAGAAAAACTAATTCACCAAGCTCCTATCAAGCAAAATTCTCGCAAAGCTTGAACCCTTAAGGAAGTTCGCGCTCAACGGTGGAATTTATCAATGAAATTAAGAGAAAGGAAAAGGTAAGTAGATGTACAATACTTTTCTACTCAACTTCTTCTCGTGGATAATATCATTAATATCTTTGTTATTGGCTTCTCCCATTGCCCCGCATCTCACTGAGCCGTCGAGTTGTCGTTGTCTCGCCCAAGCTCATGACCACTTCAAGGGAAAGAGCGGCTATCGCTGTCCGGAGATCTCTCCTTGTTATTTCGAAAACCTATCGTAGCAATAGCACCAACTTGTCATAAAAGCTCCTTTGCTGCCCTCTTTGCTACCTTCGGAAATTTGCCATCGTTGGCAATTGCAGTTAATATTTCCAGCTTATCACCGTTGAGCCTCATCAGTGTGGTTGCCCAGAAAAAAAAAAAAGAAGAAGAAAAAAAAATGGAGATTGTTGCCATCTCCAGGAAGTCCATCTTCCCCGCCTGTTGCGCCAAGTAGAAAGCCCCACTTTCATCTTTTTATTTTATAAACAGGACAGAGAAGGAATGAGAGAGATACATTTCCAGACAAGAGATATTGAAGCCTAAATAGGTGTCTTAGGCCCACTTAAACATAGTTAACAACAAAAAAAATTAATAAATATATAATAGCTAGTAGAGGATTCTTTCGAGCCCTCTAACATGCGAATTTCACAAAGCTAGTGGAGGATTCCTTTGGGTTCTCTAACATGCTAAATCAAATTAAAAGTTAGTAGAGGATTCCCCCGGGCCCTCTAACATGCGAATTTCACAAGCTGGTGGAGGATTCCTTTGGGTTCTCTTACACACAAATTTCAAATATATTAAAAGATTTCTTCGAACATTTAATATGCGATTTCAAACTCATATTATTAAAGATTTTCTTTGGACCCTTTTAATATGCAATTTTAAATTAACGCTATTAAAGGATTTATTCGGAACCTTTAATATGTGGTTTCAAATTAACGCTATTAAAGATTTCTTCGAACCCTTTAATATGTGGTTTCAAACTCATGCTATTAAAGGTTTTCTTCGGATCTTTTAATATGCAATTTCAATTTTATTTATTCAAACCCCTCAATATGCGGTTCAAACTCATGCTATTAAATGATTTCTTCGGACACTTTAATATGCAATTTCAAATTCATGCTGTTAAAGGATTTCTCAAGGCTCTTTAATATGCGATTTCAAATTCATGCTATTAAAGGATTTCTTCAAACTCTTTGATAAACAATTTCAAAACTGAAGATATTAAAGAACTTCTTCAGGCCCTTTAATATGCAATTTTAATTTTACAAATCGCAAGACACTATTAAAGGATTTCTTTAGATCCTTAATAAACAAAATTTTAAATTTAAAACTTTGCTTCATGCTAAAAAGAACTTGAAAGATAAACAACAATATCCAAAGTAATTTTTGAAATTACAAAACAGCCCCAAACAGTTTGTGAAATTGGACAGCCCAAGATAGTTTTGAAAATTGCAAAACAACCCAAAATAGTTTGAGAAATTACAAAACAGCCCAAAATAGTTTCAGAAATTACAAAATAGCCCAAAACAGTTTCTAAAATTACAAAACAGCCCAAAATAGTTTCTGAAATTGTAAATCCAAATCATGGACCGGAATGTCCCTAAACTAAAATCAAATCTAATTATGGACCGGAATGTCCCTAAACTAAAATCAAATCTAATTATGGACCGGAATGTCCCTAAACTAAAATCAAATCCAAACTATGGATCGAGATGTCCCTAAACTAAAATCAAATCTAAATTATATGGACCATCAAATCCAAATTATGGACAGGAATGTCCCTAAACTAAAGTCAAATCCAAATTATAGATCGGGATGTTCCAAACTAAAGTCAAATCTAATTATGGACCGAATGTCCCTACACTAAAGTCAAATCCAAATTATGGAAATGTCACCTAAAACCCTTAACTATCTATATAGTGACTCTTTCATGTTTGGAAGAATATTATACAAATAAAACATAAAAAAAAGAAATTATGTGACCAAAATTCTCCAACTTTTCCCCATAAGCCAGTCCTCATGTCCCATTTGTGTCCCAACTTTTAGTCATCATTGCATGCCAACTAAGCATGGAGAGAGAAAGATAAAACCCAAAATACCCTTATCTCCTTCTTCCTCCTCTCATCTTCTCTCCTCCTCCTCTCATAACCATCTCCTTCTTCCTCCTCTCCTCTCCTCTCCTCTCCTCCTCTCATAACCATCTCCTTCTCCTCTCATTATCCATCTCCTTCTTCCTCCTCTCCTCCTCCTCTCCTCTCCTCCTCTCATAACCATCTCCTTCTCCTCTCATTATCCATCTCCTTCTTCCTCCTCTCCTCCTCTCATAACCATCTCCTTCTTCCTCCTCTCCTCCTCTCATAACCATCTCCTTCTCCTCTCATTATCCATCTCCTTCTTCCTCCTCTCCTCTCCTCCTCTCATAACCATCTCCTTCTCCTCTCATTATCCATCTCCTTCTTCCTCCTCTCCTCCTCTCATAACCATCTCCTTCTTCCTCCTCTCCTCCTCTCATAACCATCTCCTTCTCCTCTCATTATCCATCTCCTTCTTCCTCCTCTCCTCCTCTCATAACCATCTCCTTCTTCCTCCTCTCCTCCTCTCATAACCATCTCCTTCTTCCTCCTCTCCTCCTCTCATAACCATCTCCTTCTCCTCTCATTATCCATCTCCTTCTTCCTCCTCTCCTCCTCTCATAACCATCTCCTTCTCCTCTCATTATCCATCTCCTTCTTCCTCCTCTCCTCCTCTCATAACCATCTCCTTCTCCTCTCATTATCCATCTCCTTCTTCCTCCTCTCCTCCTCTCATAACCATCTCCTTCTTCCTCCTCTCCTCCTCTCATAACCATCTCCTTCTCCTCTCATTATCCATCTCCTTCTTCCTCCTCTCCTCCTCTCATAACCATCTCCTTCTCCTCTCATTATCCATCTCCTTCTTCCTCCTCTCCTCCTCTCATAACCATCTCCTTCTCCTCTCATTATCCATCTCCTTCTTCCTCCTCTCCTCCTCTCATAACCATCTCCTTCTTCCTCCTCTCCTCCTCTCATAACCATCTCCTTCTCCTCTCATTATCCATCTCCTTCTTCCTCCTCTCCTCCTCTCATAACCATCTCCTTCTCCTCTCATTATCCATCTCCTTCTAAAATTACAAAACAGCCCAAAATAGTTTCTGAAATTGTAAATCCAAATCATGGACCGGAATGTCCCTAAACTAAAATCAAATCTAATTATGGACCGGAATGTCCCTAAACTAAAATCAAATCTAATTATGGACCGGAATGTCCCTAAACTAAAATCAAATCCAAACTATGGATCGAGATGTCCCTAAACTAAAATCAAATCTAAATTATATGGACCATCAAATCCAAATTATGGACAGGAATGTCCCTAAACTAAAGTCAAATCCAAATTATAGATCGGGGATGTTCCAAACTAAAGTCAAATCTAAATTATGGACCGGAATGTCCCTACACTAAAGTCAAATCCAAATTATGGAAATGTCACCTAAAACCCTTAACTATCTATATAGCTGACTCTTTCATGTTTGGAAGAATATTATACAAATAAAACATTAAAAAAAGGGAAAATTGTGTCAAGGCCCCAAAAGCAAAAACTTCATGTGACCACTTCTCCAACTTTCCCCATGTAATAAATTCTCAACAAAGGTCCCAATTTGTGTCCCACCCTTTTTAGTCATCATTGCATGCCAACTAAGCATGGAGAGAGAAAGATAAAACCCAAAATACCCTTATCTCCTTCTTCCTCCTCTCATCTTCTCTCCTCCTCCTCTCATAACCATCTCCTTCTTCCTCCTCTCCTCTCCTCTCCTCCTCTCATAACCATCTCCTTCTCCTCTCATTATCCATCTCCTTCTTCCTCCTCTCATCTTCTCTCCTCCTCCTCTCATAACCATCTCCTTCTTCCTCCTCTCCTCTCCTCTCCTCTCCTCCTCCTCTCATAACCATCTCCTTCTTCCTCCTCTCCTCCTCTCCTCCTCCTCCTCT